>OY744538.1:10037385-10072385 GCA_963556195.1 Sepiola atlantica
TCTGATAGATTAACTAGCTAGCCGTGTATATAAAAACACCCGGCAAAAATAACTCCATGCATTTTAGCCTGAAGATGCCTAAGGGGATGAAACGCTGGAGCCTCTGTGTATATATATAAACCAAATATATATTTATATTTATATATATATATATATATATATATATATATATATATATATATATATATATATATATATATATATATATATATAAACAATATATATATATATATATATATATATTAATACATTGAGATATCACTTAAAATCAGTCAGTGTCGTATGATAGCGCAGAGGAAGAGACGCCGACTATATATATATGTATATATATATGTATATGTATATGTATATATAATATTGATACCAATATTCAATATATATATATATATATATATATATATATATATATATATATATATATATATATATATATATATGACGATTTCTTATGCGTTATGACGCTTGTTTGCGGAGTCTAGGTTGATTCTGTAGCAGGGGTTCGAACCTGCGATCGTCTGAGATTATCATTTCTTATACTGATGAAAGCGAAAGCTTTAAACGCTGGCGTATGTAGGTAAAAATAATTTAATACTACTTACTTAAAAATAATGATATATATATATATATATATATATGTTTATAAATGTTTATAAATTAGCAAAAAACTATCTGGAATTATGGTTTCAAAAATACGTTTATTTCCAACGAATTCTATATTTAAACAACAATCGTTGTTAGATGTGTAGATTAACACCCTAGCTAAATCATCACCCCCCATAAAATGAGATTCTACTTTTTTAGGCGATTACTTTTTAAAAAACTTGTCGGAAAGAAAAAAATAACAAAATTAATTATTTTAGAATTTAGGGTGGAATAGTTTCGTGAATACATTTAACGTAAAATGATCCTCTATTTCCGAGCCATTCTAACTTATTAGGACAATTTACTTAATTTTTTATTTCATCCTTAAAAATAAGGTACCGAATTTAGTTTAGAATTTATTTATTAGGGCAGTCAGCTTATATTTTTTACTACTAACCATAATTCCGACTGGCAAAGCCGTAAGATTGATCTCCCATAGCAAACCAATGGTTACATTTAGAGGTTTCAGTTTCTGGAGCGGTGGAATGATCCAACCATTTTTTTTCATCGACCTTAGCAACGGATTTAATGAAAATCTTCCATTTTAAGTCTGTAGTAAAGGTCAGTCATAGACGTTTATAAAAGCAGATAGCTTCCTCAGGGAGAGAGCCATTCATTACAATTGGAGCAAAGTGAAGATCTGAGCGTTGGTGGTGAAAGGAGAGAAGCTTGGTTTTAGAAGTATTAAAAGTAACCAGTCACTTCTTCCCCATTGCATGATGTGCTCCAGTTCGACAGCGAGAGAATCAGAAAGATCTTGATCAACAATGCTCTTTGACGTGTTGCCATAGATCGTTGTGTCATCTGCATAAATGTCGACCGACTAATCTGAGAATATGATTTGGGGGATCGTTGATGAAGATCAGGAAGAGGTTTAGGTCCAGCTGTGGATCATCGAGGAACGCCGTCGTTTATACTATGTGATTCAGACTTCTGCCCATGAACGACTCCTTTTAAACATTTATCTGAGAGAAAGGATTTAGAGGTTAAGAAGACATTTATAGATATGCCATAGCTAGCAAGCTTGTGGAGTATACATTTATGCTCAACTCTATCAAATGCTTTTAGAAATAATACAACATTATAATATATCATACACGAATTATTTCAATAAGTAAGTAACCCTATCATAGAAACAATAATAATACAACATTATAATATATCATACACGAATTATTTCAATAAGTAAGTAACCCTATAAAAGAAACAATAATAATACAACATTATAATATTTCATACACGAATTATTTCAATAAGTTAGTAACTCTATAAAAGAGACCATAATACATACAAAATAATAATATATCATACACAAATAGTCCGTGTACGTGTACCGTAGGGCCGAAAAATTATCTTCAACTTTGAAAAGTCAAATAAGGGGGATAACTCCAGTTTTTATCCTCGCTTTATTTTTAAATGGATTTGACTGTTGTATCTTATCTAAAATACATTTTAAACAATGTATACGTAAAAAGATAATTTAGGAATGAAACAATCAAAACGCATTCAGCACGAATGAACAATGAAATGATTTATTAAAATCAATCAATTATCAAAGAAAAAGGAAAATATAGAAACATTACGTAAATGGAACGGGGAAAACATGCAACAAGGGAAATAAAGGTTTTTGAAAGAAAATGAAAGTTTTACACTGGGTAAAATTCAGCAATTGTTCGAAAATTAATATGTGCACTTGCAAGAAGTCTTTTTAATTCGGTATTATCTCTGGTTAAATATTAAAACATCTTGCTAGTTCAGCGCGTTACAATCCATTTTAAGTTGAAAACTAGAATTATCTCCCTTTTATTTGAGTCTTCAAAATTAAAGATAACATTTTTTCGACCCTATAAAACATAAACACCGAATAATCTGATAATGAGATAACCAAATTATAGAACCAATAATACATACAGAAAACTAATATATGAAACACAAATCATCTAATATGTAGATGATCCTATAATAGAGACTATAGTACATACATCTAGGACAATAATAGTAGTCAAGGTTATCCAAATAATAGTAGTTTGATGAATTCTTTCAATTCAAAATTCATTGCTATCAAGAGGACCATCATGCCCCTGTTTATAGTCATAGATTATCTCTAATAAGAGTTCAGTTTCCCATCGCGTATCCATAACTGTCTTATTCAAAACAGTTGTGACCATTGGGAATATGGTTGTTAAGAGAATGAGAGCGAATTTAATGTAGGTCGATAGATTGAGGTTAATATTTTGAAAAGAATAAACGCAGGAAACGTAAGCAGAAATCGCTAAAAGCAATTTGATTACAGCTTTAGCGATTTGATATCTGACTGGATGATATCGTTCAACGATTCGTTCAAATAGGTCAGCATAAATAAAACGTTCATCTAACCTTGTGTAAACGAACTTCTCGCAGACATTTTCAGTTAATGTGATCGACACTTTTAGTAGAGACTGATAAGTTTCGGATATCGACTGAATAATCAAGATCATTAAGCGTAAAAACATTAAGCTCAAGAGGATGTAACCAATGGCGTCCGGTTTTGCAATCAGGGCAATCACGGTATATATTACGTAAGAGCTTAACAATTGGAAACTCGCAAGAAAGAGGTAGGTGTTGAAAATAAAAAGGAAGAGAAAAGCAGGCAAGGAGATTAGTAAAAGCAGAAAGCCGACAATCTTTTGAACAAAATTTGTCTCTCTGAAAAATGGCCAAATAAAACGCCAAATGTAGCTATGAGGAATGGCCTTCCAGACTAAAAGCATAGGACAGCCATAAAAGAGGACACAGAGCAGCAATTCCATGACACAAAGGCAACCACTTATGAAGACACAAGGAATTAAAACACACACACCTATAAGTTTGTAAAAGATTTGGTGACTATGGAAACAATTATAAACCTTTTGGCAACGGTGAAACCATTGATAAATAACACCGCACCAAAACGAGGGATTCAAAGACGTCAATAGACTGGCTTTCAGAATAGCGTGTAATAAATAATAGTCGCGTAAATTGGACAGATTCAAACTGCCATAACGTTTTAATAGGTTAATATCTTGGATGAGAAACGTGCAAGTCCGTGGTTGGCGTAGGAAGCTGTATGCTATGGTTTCGGAGAGTCGGTCAGGGATATTGATAAGAATCAGTCCTACAATTACAAAAGCTGAAAACCAAACGACAGGACCACCGAGAAAATAGTCCGTGTTTTCGCTACTGGCATGATAGCCGAAAATTAGTGATATAAATCCGAGAGGAATCCTGTCATCCATATAAATTTTGAGTTGTTCTCTGAACCTATAAAAATGTAATAACAGCGTGAATACAAGGATGGACAAAGAAGAGAGGACAGCCATGGATCTTCGTATTCGCGAGGCTATAAACGTCGGGTTATGAAAGAGGAAAATCCACTTTAGGAAAGAGCTTATTTTATAAGAATTATTATATTCACTTATCCAGCAGGCTTCCGTTCCGAAAGGCAACACAAATTGTTCGTTTTTGTCAAAATTCACGCCGACCGAACGAATGTAGGCGAATCTGGAATGGACCCAAGGCATCTTGGCATCGGCAATGAAACCGAGCAACAAGGGCAAAAAAGCAAACAGAAGGGCCCCAACGTAATTCTGAATGTCAATAGTATTTGATGGACTCGTCTCATGGCCTGAGCATAAATCGTGTGTATTGCGATCATTATTTTTAATGGTGTTTATTTGACAACAAAAGCGGTTTAAAATCTTGCGTGGCATTCCCAACCTCGTATAAGAAATCAGGGTAAAATTCGCCAGTTTTTTGCTGTTGTTTATGTCATAACAGATGTAGGCGGATGACTTGTTGTCAGGAAGAGGTGCTTTAGCAACAATTTCGTTGATTTGCTGGAAGACGAGTTTGAGGAACTGCACTCGTGACACGTTGCTAGCCTTACACGATTCGGACACATTCATGTGAACCTTTAACGTTTGTGTATATGTGTGCAAAATAAACAGTGAAAACACATCGAAATTGTACGGGGCGTTCATAAAAATGGGCAAACCATTATCGCCATCGTAGAGCCACATGAATTTGTTTGGGTTGGCAAAATGGTCGCCTGGTATGGGTCTTGTTAAGTTAATGGCTAGTTGCGAGGTGTAATAAACTTCAAAGTAAAACACTTTCTTCTCTTTTTCCAGTGTGTTATGAAAATCCCGTTTGGCAGATTCCGAGGCTGTGACAACGCATTTAGAACGTTCCCCGACTTGCAATTTTATTGGATGATCGGAAAGGACTTCGACGAAGAATAGAGCCAAAAACAAAGGGTAGATCGCCATGATGGGAAACCTAAAACGATAAAATAATTAGTATTAAATACAAAATTTCTGATGAGTGGTTAGTCCATGAATACTGCATCATTGAAGAAAGAGTTTGTCTGCCAACTGGACACTCTTATGTCACCGGTTAATCTAATACTAATTCTACGCTTACCGACTTATCTGCCATTTCTCTTCATCCCAACATTATTGGCCAAATTGAGTAGATTTCTAAGAAAAATCAATTGTAATCGTTAGGTTCATGATAGCTGCTCCGATGAATTGGCTACTCTGGTGCCCCCTCGACGTAAATTCACTAGACCAACTCGACAGTCAGCTAAATCCCATCCATTCACTGTGGAGGTCCCCAGATGCCGGAGAGCTTTCTACTCAAATAACTTCTTTCCTCGTGCTGCTGGCCTCTGGAACTCCCTCCCTGCCCCCTGTTTCCCCGACAGTACTGACATGCAGAAATTTCAAATTAATGTAAACAGATATCTCACTGCACAAATCCCAGTTTAGGTTGACCCCCCCCAACCTTCTCCCCTTTTCTTTCTTCTCAATAGCCCCTTACGTCTACAGTGGCGGCCTGCCTTGTTTGGGGTGAACTACGTAAAAAAAAAGAACTCGTCTATCTACAACCACAGCAAAGAACTTTCTTTTCTCTCTCTCTCTCTTTTTACCAAAAACCAAACGAAACTTCCATGGAGTAATGTTGTCATATCTTGGGAGTTGTCGCTTGGATCACCTTTTTCTGTTTTGACACAGTACAAAATCGACTTCGCCATCTAGTGGGGGATCATCTCTACTTGTCCCTACAAGCCCTTTTACACAGAAGAGGAGATGCTGCTAACTTCCGCCTCATCTTCATCTTTATGTTCATGGTAGGTGCTCGACTGAGTTCCAATCTATGGTTCCTCCCTATAAAACATTCACAACAAAAACTCGTCTAGCGACAACCGCTGTCAATAATTACCCTCACCCTTCCTCTGTGTACCAAAAACTACACGGAATTTCTATGATACTCCCTTGTAAAACATTCACAGCAAGAACTCGTCTAGCTACAACCACAACACAGAACTTTCTTTTCTCTCCCTCTCTCCTTCTCCTTCTCTCTCTTTTTCTCTCTCTCCTTCTCTCTCTCTCTCTCGCTTTCTCTGTCTCTCTCTTTCTTTTTACCAAAAACCAAACGAAACTTCCATGAACAAAGTTTCTTTACTAGAACAACCCGTCTGTGGAACAAGATACCGCAAGGCTGCTTCCCAGCTGACTATAACATGGTCATCTTCAAGTCTAATGTAAACAAATACTTGTTAAACCGTCCTCTTGGATAATCAATTGCACTTAAGTAATCTTCTGTCCATTCCACCCACGGTTTCCAATCCTCTCGTGGTGGGTACCATTATCCAACTGACGATCGTTTAAGATTGTACTTCCCAACCGACTGCAGCATGGTCGTCTTCAAGTCTAATGTGAACAAATACTTGAGTACTTTCCTGCCTATCCTTCACATCGTTTCCGGTCCTCTCGTGGAGACGATCACCGTCCAACTGATATTATCTCATAACCCTTATCCTCGAGTGGCCTCACCCCCGGACCTTGATAAGAGGTGACCTATTAGTAAAAAAAAACTACCATAGGGAAACGTGTGAAACCGTAATTACACTCTCCAGCTATGGGTAAAATAGCAACTTGGGTTCAATTAATGGTATAAAATAAATCGTTTAAAAAACGATATTGTGCTCCGGCATTAAATTACCCAAAATGGTTGATATGCCGTAAAACAGCTAAACCAAACAAAAACGAATGTATTAGTATTGAATTTAATCTACGCGTTTAACAATTAAAATTATGTTACAAAGCGTGACAGACCAACGAATAGAACGACCGACAGAGTCTTTTAAACAGAGACGTGGACGCAGCTAAAATTCTTTTTCATCCTTAGGCGTGACAGAATGACAGCGTGACAGAATGACAGCGTGACAGAATGACAGAGTGACAGGCATAGACTTTTATAAAGTTACGCATGACAGAGTCTTCTATAGATAAGTGAACGCATATTTGAAGGTTATGTAAAACCGACCAACAGAAATGCTATTTCATAGAAGACCGGCAGACACAACCTCTTACAGAGATTCGTGGACGCAGGGTGGGTTTAATTTAATAATGAGAATAGAATTATAATTATAAAGTTATAACTGTCATTTCTGTTGTAATAGGTGATTATCGTGTAAATAAAAATGTTTGATAATTTTAATTTAGAGTATTAATTGCTACTTTTGCATTCTATTTTAATATAATTATTTGTGGCTTGCTCAGTAACGGTAGTGAATTTTGTTGTGATAATATTTTTTAATTGTGATTATATTATACTAAAACTAATACTAGTGAAATTATTATATAAAAGAAGTTTAATGGTGTTACCATTTTTAGTATTAATAAAATCAATTACAATAACAATAATAATAACAATGCCGATCATACCTACGATAGTCGCAGTGAATTAAAATTATCAAACATTTTTATCTACACGATAATCACCTATGACAACAAAAGTGACTGTTATAACTTTATAATTATAATTCTATTCTCATTATTAAATTAAACCCACCCTGCCCCCCGCCCTGGTTGGAATTGAGATCACGATGACCCAGACACTAGAGATCATCCCACTCAACTTTCTGAAATATCACTTGGTGGGGTCTCCCTCCCCCCTCCCCCTTTCATGTCCTCGCTATAGGCTGAGCCCCATCTCCGTCCCCCTCCCTCTTATGCATCTTCAATTTCCGGTAGGGGTTGAATTTAAAATCTTAGGCATTTGGATTCCATTGTCGCTTGAAAAGTTGGCGTTCATTATGAACGCTAATGAAACAGCATATATTTTGTCGCAATTAATGGAATTATAAAATCACCAACAAAAAATATATTTTGCTCTGAATTTTCATTGAGCTCTCTCATAAAACGGTTTCAACTTCCTTCGGAATTATACCCCCTGGATATTTGTAACAAGTTAATTATATATATATATATATATATATATATATATATATATATATATATATATATATATAGCATAATATAAAATGAAATAATAAAATAAGGTGCGAATCAAATTTTATTATAATTCAAAATTCAGGCAAAGTAACTCAAAGTCCTTAACTCATAAGTAACAAATAAGTATGTTTTTGGCTTGATATATTTGATGTGTTATGTACTTTTATGTATTTTGTATATATTTTTATATATTTTCAAAGTGTAATTTCATCATCTGCAGTAACGTCACTGCGGTAATGGTCCTCTGAGGAGAAGAATTATCTTTGAAAACTCACGAGTTAATGACTTTGAGTTACTTTGCCTGAATTTTGAATTATAATAACATTTGATTCGTACCTTATTTTATTATTTCATTTCATATTATGCTATTAATGCTCTATCCAGTATATTGAGCTTCAGTCTTTATCCGGATGTTTTACTAATTAAAAGTATTTGTGGCCTCTTATATCTTTTGTTGGATTTACTTCATATATATATATATATATATATATATATATATATATATATATATATATATATATATATATATTCACAGAAAAGGTAAACACAACTAAACAAATCAATTGATGAAAATTAAAAAATAGAAGCAACTTTTTAAAGTAGCGCTAGTGGACGTATAGTTAAAAAAAATACGATTAAAAAATATACGAGTAAATTTGCAGATTAACACTAATGAGATTCTGCTTTTTTAGGCGATTACATTGGAAAACCTGACGGAAAATGAAAAAAACAAAAAAACAAACAAACATACAAAAAATAGCAAAAAAAATATTATTTTAGAATTTAGACTTTAAAAAAAATTATTAAAGTACACCTTCTCCTCCGCTCATATTAAGCTGAAATGCCTTTAATGCATTAAGAAAACAAGTTTCATCGAGTTTCGTAATAAATTCACCAGTTTTAGTTTGCATAACTCCTCACGTGTCTGATGAAGACTCATGGGAGTCGGAAACGTTAGCAGTTTTGGCGAGTTCCTGTTCACACTCGAACAGAACATTAGATCATTGGTCCGTCAACAGGAAAAACTGGATCGAAAAAGAAACAAACAGGAATTGTCCCTGTTGTTTAATCAAACATGCATCAATTAAGAAATGCTGCCTAAGTATATATATATATATATATATATATATATATATATATATATATATATATACTACTTCTACTTATATATATACATATAATACTACTACTACGAATATATATATATATATATATATATATATATATAGAATTATAAAAAGAAAAACTATACACACATTAAGGTTGTACACATAATAACTTATTTCGACCCCTTTAATTAGGTCTCCTCAGATGTATAGACAACCATGTCAAAAAAAAACGAATAATGAGAGAAATTGATCGTCTTAAAAAGATAAATTCACTTTTGTGATTGGTCTATGTAAAAAGGAGGTAAATGTTAAAATAATCGAGGAGGGGTGACAGAAGTAAGATTAATTTTTTAATATATGCAGAAATATAAAAATATAAAAATATATATAAAAGAATTCTTTTTTGCTATTTAAACAAATAAATCATCTCATTTAAAATTTCGAATGTGAGCTTTATGGGTAAAAATATATGATGAAATATTCGAGCGTTCACGATTAAAAACTACGTTTAATTATTTACGATTAAAAATTAGAAGACGAAAATGTAGGACGAAGATTTCGGTTTAGATTAGAACATATTAAAAATTTAAGTTGTATAGCGTCAAGATTCGAGATGATTTACACTATGGAATTAAAGTTTAGCGACAATTTAAAAACGGTTTATTTACAAAAATTGGTAAAGATTCGGGCGTTCACGATTAATTATTTATGATTAGAAATAAAAAGACGAGAATTCAGGACGAAGATTTCGATTTATATAGGAAATTATAAGAAAACTTAATTGGTTATAACGTCAATACGGAATTAAAGTTTGGCGACATTTAAGCACGATTAATTTACAAACTAGAGTTTTACTAAAAAAAAAAAAAAAAAATTACTAATTTGTTAACATTTACCTTTACAGTTATAACTCTTATTGTAACTATACTTAAAAAGAATTGTTATTTTCAAAGAACTTTAAAACGTGCTGTTGATTTTAAACCTGTGCCTGTGTCTACATTTAGCCATCAGTTCGTCTCGTCTATTTAAAATGTTCTTGTCTTCATATTTTAGTATTCTAATTTTTTCCTCTAGGCACAAATTGCATCTATGTCTAAATCCTTTAGGAGTGTTCGAATGACATAGTATGGACGACGAAATAGTTGGTGATAATTTGTTATTTTTTAAAAACCACCAGTGTTTGGCTAATTCCGTCTTATTAGTGACGTTCGGGTTTAAAAATGAGTGTTTGTGTACGTAGAATCTTTGTTTCCAACTCCCGGCGCATATTCCTATGTATACTTTCTTATTGTTAGTATTTTCTTTAGGATAAATCGTAGCCTTATATACAACGCTTTCGACGTTACAGTTACCTTTAAGGGGGCAGTTATTTTTAATTTGACAATTACATTTTTTTTTTCCCCTTTTTAGTTTTCTTACTCGGTGTGCTCAATATTTTTTTGTTATGTGTATTAATAATGTTCTCCATATTTTTGGTGCAAGAATAAACCGTTTTTAAATTGTCGCTAAACTTTAATTCCATAGTGTAAATCATCCCGAATCTTGACGCTATACAACTTAAATTTTTAATATGTTCTAATCTAAACCGAAATCTTCGTCCTACATTTTCGTCTTCTAATTTTTAATCGTAAATAATTAAACGTAGTTTTTAATCGTGAACGCTCGAATATTTCATCATATATTTTTACCCATAAAGCTCACATTCGAAATTTTAAATGAGATGATTTATTTGTTTAAATAGCAAAAAAGAATTCTTTTATATATATTTTTATATTTTTATATTTCTGCATATATTAAAAAAAAAAATAATTAATCTTACTTCTGTCACCCCTCCTCGATTATTTTAACATTTACCTCCTTTTTACATAGACCAATCACAAAAGTGAATTTATCTTTTTAAGACGATCAATTTCTCTCATTATTCGGTTTTTTTGACATGGTTGTCTATACATCTGAGGAGACCTAATTAAAGGGGTCGAAATAAGTTATTATGTGTACAACCTTAATGTGTGTATAGTTTTTCTTTTTATAATCCTGTTTTGCTCTGTTTAAATTACATTGAGCTCTGTTATTCAAATTCTCTACACAAAATTGAAATCTACACACTATATATATATATATATATATATATATGACGCTTTATTATGCGTTATAACGCTTGCTCGCGGAGTCTAGGTTGATTCTGTAGCAGGGGTATGAACCTGCGATCGTCTGAGATTATCATTCCCTACACTGATGAGAGCGAAAGCTTTAAACGCTGGCGTATGTAGGTAAAACTAATTTAATATTATTTACTTAAAATTAAGTATATATATATATATATATATATATATATATGTGTGTGTGTGTGTGTGTGTATAAATTAGCAACATTAGATCATTAGTCAACATGAAAAGATGGATAAAAACAGAAAGAAACAGGAATTGTCACTGTTGTTTAATAAAACATGCCTCAATGAAGAAATGCTGCCTAAGTATACAAACATATATATATATATATATATATATATATATATAAATATATATATATATATTATGTATCTCGTTGTTTAAATCTTGCCACTCGTGTTTGCGTAGGTAATACAATTAAATAAACGGCTTTAAATTTATTTGCTTATTTCCAGCCCCGTGAACTAAATCAATCGCTTATTTAATGGTATTACCTACGCAAGCTCTTTTTTATTGATACTCGTGTTTCCATTACTTTAGAAATAAGCAAAGAAGACCACCACTATACACATTCGATTGTTTTCATTTGAATATTTCGTAAATATACATTACAACTCTGCCGTACAAGCAAATCCTTTCACGCAAATGTTTTTCTCTCTCGTAAAGAAATACACAAAATGTGAAGATATTTACCAGTGTTTTCCGGTTGAAGTAAGTGAAAGCCCGCAAAAGACAAATTTCCCATGCGCAGGTCAGTATAATTCATTGCAGTCTGACGTCTATCAATTTAACATGGATGATGCACAGAGATGCCTTAACGCCAGGGCTCTAAACACCGATCGTAATAATTAGTTGCACAATTATTTAGGTCGCTTGAAAAACTTGCCCGCTGATAAACACAGTAATTTGTTTTTGTCGCAAGAAAGGAGGCTCGTTGTTTTTGTGTCCATTTACCACAAAATGAAACCAATTGACTAAAAAGCAAATGTTATTTTAATACTGGAACTATTTTAAACTTTAATTTTACAGACCAAAGTAAATGCTATTTCTACATTTAAGCCTTGACAGACCAAAGTAAATGCTATTTCTACATTTAAGCCTTGACATACCAAAGTAAATGCTATTTCTACATTTAAGCCTTGACAGACCAAAGTAAATGCTATTTCTACATTTAAGCCTTGACAGACCAAAGTAAATGCTATTTCTACATTTCAGCCTTGACAGACCAAAGTAAAGGCTATTTCTACATTTAAGCCTTGACAGACCAAAGTAAATGCTATTTCTACATTTAAGCCTTGACAGACCAAAGTAAATGCTATTTCTACATTTAAGCCTTGACAGACCAAAGTAAAGGCTATTTCTACATTTAAGCCGTGACAGACCAAACAATGTTTCAAACTTAAGCTAACAGACAAAAAAAAATGTTACATGAAACATCTTAATATATAAAAAGAAAATTATATTTTAAACTTAAGACCAAAAGAAAATTGCGTTTAAAAAGACACTTTGCCACACGAAAGGCAATTATATTTCAATGCTTCGCTCCACTTACCAACAAAAGGTTATATCAAACGTCAGGTACACACATAACAAAAATCATATTTAAAACGCAAACTTGGCGCACCACAGGAAATAATATTTAACACCTAAACCCGGCAGGCACACGCAGAATAAAACCACAAACCTTCTCACAAAATAGATTAAATAAAGGGTTCCGTTCGAAATTCCGTGCAGATTCCCGAGTTCGACAGAAAGATTCCCGAGTTCGACAAAATACACCTGAAAAAAAGTTCAGAGGTAACATCGACTAAAACGTTGTGAGCATAACACTCAAGATGAGAACAGTAGTCCGAATAATCCACATTATACAGACTACCAATCCTCATCTAAAAAATTCCCAAATATAAAGTAAATGTTATTTACAAATTGTAACTTGACAGACCAAAAATAAACATTTCAAACTTAAACCTAGCAGATGATATTTGGATATTAAACGTTGTATTTACCCTAAGCAAAGGGAAAGTTACTTTAGAATGAAATCTGACATACTGACGAAAACATTGTATCAACGGAAACGACATGAAAAATATTTCTAAATTAAATGTGGAAAATAAGTACATAAGCGAGCTGGACAAACCAAAGGCAATAATGTTTAAAAGTTCAGCTTGGCAGATTAAAAGAATGATCTTTCATATTTGAATGGGATATTCGTATAAGTTGTTTATAACATTAAAACAATCACACAGGTAAATGTATCACGCAGGTAAGTGTATCACATAGGTAAGTGTATCACATAGGTCAGCGTATCATGCAGGTAAGTGTATCACACAGGTAAATGAATCACCTAAGTAAGTGTATCACACAGGTTAGTGTATCACGCAGGTAAGTGTATCACGCAGGTAAGTGTATCACGCAGGTAAATGTATCACGCAGGTAAGTGTATCACTTAGGTGAATGAATCACCTAAGTAAGTGTATCACACAGGTAAGTGTATCACGCAGGTAAGTGTATCACGCAGATAAGTGTATCACGCAGGTAAGTGTATCACGCATGTAAGCGTATCACATAGGTCAGCGTATCACACAGCTACGTGTATCACGCAGGTAAGCGTATCACATAAGTCAGCGTATCATGCAGGTTAGTGTATCACGCAGTTAAGTGTATTACACAGGTAAGTGTATCGCAGAGGTCAGTGTATCGCGCAGTTTAGTGTATCACGCAGGTAACTGTATCACGTACGTTACTGTATCACACGTGTAAGTGTATCATGCATATAAGTGTATCACGCAGGTAAGTGTATCACACAGGTAAGTGTATCACACAGGTAAGTGTATCACGCAGGTAAGTGTATCACACAGGTAAGTGTAAGGTAAGATATATTTAAAAGTTCAGTTTGGCATATTAAAAAAATGATATTTCATACTTAAACGCTATTCCTATAAACGATGCTAATTTAAAATGCTATTTTCACATTAACATTGAAAGACCAATAAAAACTTTATTTTTCATATAAGCTTGACACACTTCCGAATATTATATTTCAAACTTGAGGTTCACACGGGTAACTGTATCATGTACCTTGGTTTGTCAATGCTATTTTAAACTTAAACTTCACAACGCAGAGAAAATAATATTTCAAACTAAAGGTTGGCAGAGTTAAGACATAACTATTTTAAATTTGTAACATGTTCTTAGGTTTGTAAATGCTATTTCAAATTGAAACGTGACACAGCATCGACAATAACATTTAAAATTACTTTTGTATTACTATTTAATGTTTTGTATGCAAAATCGAAAATAATATTTGAAACGTAAAATTTGCAGAAGAAATATTTATTTTAAATCTGTTTCACGTTCCTTGATCTGTAAATGTGCTGTGGACTGATCCGGATTCACACAGAATGACAGGATGGATTCGTCAGGTCACCATGAAGTCGACACCTTTTTCCTTACCAAGGAGGACCGCTTAGCTAACCGCTTAGCATTTCTGCCTAGAACCGTAATATCCACCAACTTATTGTAATTAAGTATTCTTAATACAATTCCTATTCCTTTCAATTCCTGTTTCGGGTGTTTCTATTTACTTATTGTTATTCTTACGATATAACAAAATGATATTTAATATTTAAACTTGACACAGCATACAAAATAGCATTTCAAACTTAAGGTTGACAGAGGAGAGACAATATTATTTCAAATGTTTTTCACATTCATTGGTCGGTCAATGATTTTTTAAACTTAAGCTTTTCGCACCACAGAAAATAATAGTTCAAACTGAAGGTTGACACGCAGGAAAGACAATACTATTTCAGATGTGTGTCATGTTCTTTGGTCTGTGAATGATATTTAAAATTAAAAAAACTTGACACCGAATCGAAAATAATATTTCAGATTTAAAGTTGGCAGAGGAAAAACAGTACTATTTTAAATGTGTAACGTGTTCCTTGGTTTGTAGATGCTATTTCAAATTGAAACTTGATACAGAATCGAAAATAATATTTCAGATTTAAAGTTGGCAGAGGAAAAACCGTACTATTTTAAATGTGTAACGTGTTCCTCGGTTTGTAAATGCTATTTCAAATTGAAACTTGATACAAAATCGAAAATAACATTTGAAAGTAGTGTTACATTACTATCTAATATTTAATATGTAACGATTAACTTAATATATGGTTGTTATCAAATGCAAAGCAACAAATAATAAACAGTACAATTAAATCATACTTTAGTCCTTCCAGTAACCCCAGCTGATCCCCACATATCCTGCTTAGTTGCAACTACAAAAGTCCACATCTACAAAGAGAAGCCCTCCTCCAACTCTGGCGGATGGACACTCACGACATGCGAAGCATCGCATTATCTTCTCAGCTGGTAGGTGTTTCTTTTGTATTGTTACACTTTGCTTATCTTTAACTGTGAATAAATATATTTTCTGTTCATCCTCTAGCCCTAAACCCTAAACGTTACCCTAACCCTAACCCTAACCCTAACCCAAACCCTAACCTCTAGCTCTCCGACTGTTTAAAATTCTGTCCTAATTAAGTTTGAAATCATCTTCGTTATGATGTGATTGTGATCTTCCCTATTTCGTGACTATATTGATTATTCGAGATACTATATATAGCGGAGATAACGACGAAATCTCGAGACAGTTTGGAGCACTCTTGTAAAACTACCTCATTGTTGTCTTATTTATTATCGGCTCTTGAAGGTCACAACACTGGCAACGTACAAGCAATAACTCGAACCAACTTGATTCCGGCTCAGATCTGTCGATCACAAATTTTCAAACGTGGAAAAAATTGAAAAATTAACTTTGATGAGAACTAAAAAACATAGCTAAAAACGTCACTGGTTAACAAATAAAATTTGAATGCGATCTAATCGCTAACGTTAAATTAAAATAGAACATTTTATAATTGAAAATGTTTGTGATGAACAACTCAAACAACCTCTTTGACACAGACCAATCGTAGTGCTGTCTCATCGCAGATATTAAACAAAAAATCCATTTTGTTGCACAAAAACTCGGACTTATGTCGGCTACAACATAACAATTAGTACAACGGGAATGTTGGATTTTTGAAAAAAAGACTAAAGTTGTGTGCTCGGAAAAGTGGTTAATTATAACAGTAACAGCAAGAACTTAAATCTGCGATAAAAAAATTCTCAAAGAAAGTACGATTCAAAAAAACAGTTTGCTTCAAACCCTAACGCTAACACAAACCCTAACCCCAACCATAACACACCTCTTACATTCGTGTCTGCTTCTAACCTTAACCCCAACCCTTACACTAACACACCTCTTACATTCGTTTCTGCTTCTAACTCTTACCCTAACCCTAACACACCACTTACATTCGTTTCTGCTTCTAACCTTAACCCCAACCCTTACCCTAACACATTTCTTACATTCGTTTCTGCTTCTAACCCTTACCCTAACCCTAACACACCTCTAACATTCGTGTCTGCTTCTAACCATAACCCTAACCCTAACCCTAACACATCTCTTACATTTGTGTCTGCTTCTAACCCTAACCCTAACCCTAACCCTAACACACCTCTTACATTCGTGCCTGCTTCTAACCTTAACCCTAACACTAACCCTAACACATCTCTTATATTTGTGTTTGCTTCTAACCCTAACCCTAACCCTAACCCTAACACACCTCTTACATTCGTGTGTGCTTCTAACCCTAACCCTAACACACATCTCACATTCGTGTGTGTGTCTAACCCTAACCCTTTCTTTCACATTACCGTATATATGCATGGATATTAAAAGACACCAACCCTAACCCTAACCCTAACCCTAACACCAACCCTAACCCTACACAAATACATGCTTTTAACCCTAACCCTAACCCTAACACACCTCTTATATTTGTGTTTGATTCTAACCGTAACCCTTACCCTAACACACCTCTTACATGCGTGTCTGCTTCTAACCCTAACACACCTCTTACATTTGTGTCTGAAGGAACAATTCATGAACGCAAAACTTTCTTTCACATTACCGTATATATGTATGGATATTAAAAGACACCAACCCTAACCCTACACAAATACAATGATATTTAAGATTTTAGCTTTCTAAACAATTATCAAACACACAAAAATCGAACTATCAACCGTAAAACCTGTTGAACAATTTTTAATTTAGCTTGAAAATCTTATCCGTCGTAAAACACAATGGATTATCTGTGTCGCACGAAGACAAGCACGTTTTTTTGACCTCCTTACGCAAAAATGAAACCAATAGACCAAAAAGTTTTAAAAAAAACTGAAGTCAGTGATATTTCAAATTGAAGCTTGACAGACCAAAAACAATGTTTCAAATTGAAGCTTGACAGACCAAAAACAATGTTTCAAATTTAAGCTTAACAGACCAAAAACATTATTTCAAATTTAAGTCCAACAGACCAATAAAAATGTTATTTAAAACATATTAAAGTATAAAAGAACACTACATTTTAAACTTTAGCTTGACAGACCAAAGATAATTACGTTATAAAATTGAGATAGACACACAAAAGGTTTAGCCTGATCTACAGACAGACACAACCTCTTACAGAGATTCGTGGACGCCAATAAAAATGAGATTTGAAGCTTATGCGAGAGTGACCGATAAAAATGCAATCTTAAAAGATACACACACACACACACACACATATATATATATAAAAATACACACACACACATATATATATATATATATAAAGCGTTAAAATTATCATAGTTTATTCGCTGTTTAAAATTGGCCCAGCGGTTAGCGACGTCGAACTGGAGTTGAAAAATACTTGAGGTCCAGGGTTTTGAATGACCGGTAGTGAATAGTTATATCTTTATGCTGATGAGTCCCGATTTAAAAAGGACGAAACGTATACGTACATAGATAATAAACAATAAAAAATATTATATATATATATACATATATATACATATATATATATATATATATATATATATATATATATATATATATATATATATGTATATGTATATAAATATATATTATATATATATATATATATGTATGTATATATATATATTTATATATATATATTTATATATATATATATTGTCATCCACATTCAGACTGTTTCGCTGTATCACAAATCTTCAGTGCGGCTAGACCAGTTAGTGCCTCAAGCCTGGATTAAAACTCAACCGTGGTACTGACAGTCGGCGTCTCTTCCCCTGCGCTATCATACGACACTGACTGACTCTAAGTGAAATCTCTATGTATGTATATATATATATATATATATATATATATATATATATATATATATATATATACAGGAAGGAAGTAACACTAACCACACCTTTTTTCGTGGGAAGCCCAACCATTGGCTAAGAGAACAACAAAGAATCTGATTGATTAACTAGCTAGCCGTGTATATAAAAACACCCGGCAAAAATAACTCCATGCATTTTAGCCTGAAGATGCCTAAGGGGATGAAACGCTGGAGCCTCTGTGTATATATATAAACCAAATATATATATATATATATATATATATATATATATATATATATATATATATATATATATATATATATATATAAACAAAATATATATATATATATATATATATATATATATATATATATATATTAATACATTGAGATATCACTTACAATCAGTCAGTGTCGTATTATAGCGCAGAGGAAGAGAGGCCGACTATATATATATGTATATATATATGTATATGTATATGTATATATAATATTGATACCAATATTCAATATATATATATATATATATATATATATATATATATATATATATATATATATGACGATTTATTATGCGTTATGACGCTTGTTTGCGGAGTCTAGGTTGATTCTGTAGCAGGGGTTCGAACCTGCGATCGTCTGAGATTATCATTTCTTATACTGATGAAAGCGAAAGCTTTAAACGCAGGCGTATGTAGGTAAAAATAATATATATATATGTTTATAAATGTTTATAAATTAGCAAAAAACTATCTGGAATTATGGTTTAAAAAATACGTTTATTTTCAAAGAATTCAATATTTAAACAACAAACTTTGTTAGATGTGTAGATTAACACCCTAGTTAAATCATCACCCCCCTAAAAATGAGATTCTACTTTTGTAGGCGATTACTTTTTAAAAAACTTGTCGGAAATTAAAAAATAACAAAATTAATTATTTTAGAATTTAGGGTGGAATAGTTTCGTGAATACATTTAACGTAAAATGATCCTTTATTTCCGGGCCATTCTAACTTATTAGGACAATTTACTTACATTTTTATTTCATCCTTAAAAATAAGGTACCGAATTTAGTTTAGAATTTATTTATTAGGGCAGTCAGCTTATATTTTTTACTACTAACCATAATTCCGACTGGCAAAGCCGTAAGATTGATCTCCCATAGCAAACCAATGGTTACATTTAGAGGTTTCAGTTTCTGGAGCGGTGGAATGATCCAACCATTTTTTTTCATCGACCTTAGCAACGGATTTAATGAAAATCTTCCATTTTAAGTCTGTAGTAAAGGTCAGTCATAGACGTTTATAAAAGCAGATAGCTTCCTCAGGGAGAGAGCCATTCATTACAATTGGAGCAAAGTGAAGATCTGAGCGTTGGTGGTGAAAGGAGAGAAGCTTGGTTTTAGATGAATTAAAAGTAACCAGTCACTTCTTCCCCATTGCATGATGTGCTCCAGTTCGACAGCGAGAGAATCAGAAAGATCTTGATCAACAATGCTCTTCGACGTGTTGCCATAGTTCGTTGGGTCATCTGCATAAATGTCGACCGAATAATCTGAGAATATGATTTGGGGGATCGTTGATGAAGATCAGGAAGAGGTTTAGGTCCAGCTGTGGATCATCGAGGAACGCCGTCGTTTATACTATGTGATTCAGACATCTGCCCATGAACGACTACTTTTAAACATTTATCTGAGAGAAAGGATTTAGAGGTTAAGAAGACATTTATAGATATGCCATAGCTAGCAAGCTTGTGGAGTATACATTTATGCTCAACTCTATCAAATGCTTTTAGAAATAATACAACATTATAATATATCATACACGAATTATTTCAATAAGTAAGTAACCCTATCATAGAAACAATAATAATTTAACATTATAATATATCATACACGAATTATTTCAATAAGTAAGTAACCCTATCATAGAAACCATAATAATACAACATTATAATATTTCATACACGAATTGTTTCAATAAGTAAGTAACTCTATAAAAGAGACAATGATACATACAAAATAATAATATATCGTACACAAATAGTCGGTGTATGTGTACCGTAGGGCCGAAAAATTATCTTCAACTTTGAAAAGTAAAATAAGGGGGAGATAACTCCAGTTTTTATCCTCGCTTTATTTTTAAATGGATTTGACTGTTGTATCTTATCTAAAATACATTTTAAACAATGTATACGTAAAAAGATAATTTAGGAATGAAACAATCAAAACGCATTCAGCACCAATGAACAATAAAATGATTTATTAAAATCAATCAATTATCAAAGAAAAAGGAAAATATAGAAACATTACGTAAATGGAAGGGGGAAAACATGCAACAAGGGAAATAAAGGTTTTTGAAAGAAAATGAAAGTTTTACACTGGGTAAAATTCAGCAATTGTTCGAAAATTAATATGTGCACTTGCAAGAAGTATTTTTAATTCGGTATTATCTCTGGTTAAATATTAAAACATCTTGCAAGTTCAGCGCGTTACAATCCATTTTATGACAAAGCGTGGTTGAAAACTAGAATCATCTCCCTTTTATTTGAGTCTTCAAAATTAAAAATAACATTTTTTTTCCGGCCCTATAAAACATAAACACCGAATAATCTGATAATGAGATAACCAAATTATAGAACCAATCATACACCCAGAAAACTAATATATGAAACACAAATCATCTAATATGTAGATGATCCTATAATAAAAACAATAATAATACAACATTATAATATATCATACACGAATTATTTCAATAAGTAAGGAACCCTATCATAGAAAATAGAATAATCTGATAATGAGATAACCAAATTATAGAACCAATAATACACACAGAAAACTAATATATGAAACACAAATCATCTAATAGGTAGATGATCCTATAATAGAGACTATAGTACATACATCTAGGACAATAATAGTAGTCAAGGTTATCCAAATAATAGTAGTTTGATGAATTCTTTCAATTCAAAATTCATTGCTATCAAGAGGACCATCATGCCCCTGTTTATAGTCATAGATTATCTCTAATAAAAGTTCAGTTTCCCATCGCGTATCAATAACTGTCTTATTCAAAACAGTTGTGACCATTGGGAATATGGTTGTTAAGAGAATGAGAGCGAATTTAATGTAGGTCGATAGATTGAGGTTAATATTCTGAAAAGAATAAACGCAGGAAACGTAAGCAGAAATCGCTAAAAGCAATTTGCTTAAAGCTTTAGCGATTTCATATCTGACTGGATGATGCCGTTCCACGATTCGTTCAAATAGGTCAGCGTAAATAAAACGTTCGCCTAACCTTGTGTAAACGAATCTCTCGCAGACATTTTCAGTTAATGTGATCGACACCTTCAGTAGGGATTGATAAGTTTCGGATATCGACTGAATAATCCAGATAATTAAGCGCAAAAACACTAAACTCAAGAGGATGTAACCCATGGCGTCTGGTTTTGCAATCAGGGCAATCAGGGTGTACATTACGTAAGAGTCTAGCAACAGGAAACTCACCAGAAAGACATAAAGGCTGTAAAGAAAAAGGAGGATAAAAGCAGGCAAGGAGATTGATAAAAGCAGAAAGCCGAAAATCTTTTGAATAAAATTTGTCTCTCTGAAAAATGGCCAAATAAAACGCCAAGTGTAGCTATGAGGAATGGCCTTCCAGACTAAAAGCATAGGACAGCCATAATAGAGAACACAAAGAAGCAATTCCATGACGCAAAGACAACCACTTATGAAGACACAAGGAATTAAAACACACACACCTATAAGTTGGTAACAGATTTGGTGACTATGGAAACAATTATAAACCTTTTGGCAACGGTGAAACCATTGATAAATAACAGCGTACCAAAACGAGGGATTCAAAGACGTCAATAGACTGGCTTTCAGAATAGCGTGTAATAAATAATAGTCGCGTAAATTGGACAGATTCAAACTGCCATAGCGTTTTAATAGGTTAGTATCTTGGATGAGAAACGTGCAAGTCCGTGGTTGGCGTAGGAAGCTGTATGCTATGGTTTCGGAGAGTCGGTCAGGGATATTGATAAGAATCAGTCCTACAATTACAAAAGCTGAAAACCAAACGACAGGACCACCGAAAAAATAGTCCGTATTTTCGCCACTGGCATGATAGCCGAAAATAAGTGATATAAATCCGAGAGGAATCCTGTCATCCATGTAAATTTTGAGTTGTTCTTTGAACATATAAAACTGCAATAACAGCGTGAATACAAAGATGGACAAAGAAGAGAGGACAGCCATGGATCTTCGTATTCGCGAGGCTATAAACGTCGGGTTATGAAAGAAGAAAAGCCATTTGAGGAAGTAGCTGATTTTATAAGAATTATTATATTCACTTATCCAGCAGGCTTCAGTTCCGAAAGGCAACACAAATTGTTCGTTTTTGTCAAAATTCACGCTGACCGAACGGATGTACGCAAATCTGGAATGGACCCAAGGCATCTTGGCATCAGCAATGAAACCGAGTAACAAGGGCAAAAAAGCAAACAGAAAGGCCCCAACGTAATTCTGAATGTCAATAGTATTTGATGGACTCGTCTCATGGCCTGAGCATAAATCGTGTGTATTGCGATCATTATTTTTAATGGTGTTTATTTGACAACAAAAGCGGTTTAAAATCTTGCGGAGTATTCCAAACCGCGTATAAGAAATTAGGCTAAAATTCGTCAGTTTTTTGCTGTTGTTTATGTCATAACAGATGTAGGCGGATGACTTATTGTCTGGAAGAGGTGCTTTAGCAACAATTTCGTTGATTTGCTGGAAGACGAGTTTGAGGAACTGCACTCGTGACACGTTGCTAGCCTTACACGATTCGGACACATTCATGTGAACCTTTAACGTTTGTGTATATGTGTGCAAAATAAACAGTGAAAACACATCGAAATCGTCCGGGGCGTTCATAAAAATGGGCAAACCATTTTCGCCATCGTAGAGCCACATGAATTTGTTTGGGTTGGCAAAATGGTCGCCTGGTATGGGTCTTGTTAAGTTAATGGCTAGTTGCGAGGTGTAATAAACTTCAAAGTAAAACACTTTCTTCTCTTTTTCCAGTGCGTTATGAAAATCTTCTTTGGCAGATTCCGAGGCTGTGACGACGCATTTAGCACGTTCCACGACTTGCAATTTTATTGGACGATCGGAAAGGACTTCGACGAAGAATAGAGCCAAAAACAAAGGGTAGATCGCCATGATAAAAAACCTGAAACGATAAAATAATTAGTATTAAATCGAAATTTTTTCAAGGATCCTCACTTCTCCCCAGTTCAAACGAATGGTTTTCTCCTAAAGGGGAGTCCGTACTCTGATAACATTCTAGCACCCCCTTTCTCTCTATTGGCCTGCAGACTGATTTGATACATAATCACACTGCGTACACATGACTGATAGACTCTTCCTTTGGTCGACAGTGGTAACGCTCTGCTGGTTAGTAATGGCAGAAGTTACCTGAACTGAATCCATCCACTACGAACTCTCGAAATCACACCAGCACCAGCTCCACCCTGTGCTTCAATGGTATCACCAAGGTAACAAAACTTATAAACTTATAAACAAGCTCAATAAATCTGGCCCGTATCACAGTCGATCGTTACGCTTTAGTTGCAATATGACTTGTTTGAGGTGATAAGTCCATCCTCTCACCCCCCCTATGGTATTCAGCCGCCAACTGACCCTGCTACCGTAACTGTTCTACATCTACTAACCCACTAACTCCCATCCATTCCTTCAATGTAACAAAAATAACAAAGTTTCCTGTTCTGCACACATCTTCTAATACTGTCCAGATTTTATATTCCTCTGAGGTCATCAGATCTAAACCTGTCTTTAAGACTAACATTACACATGCATCGTATTATTCTCATATTATGTCTCTCCATGCAACGCATATCCTCAACTGAGCAGATTTCACTTCCATACATCATCACACTGCGTACACATGTCTGATACACTTTTCTTTTAGTTAGTAATGGCAAAAGTTCCCTGAACGATATCCATCCACTCCTAACTCTTGCAATCACACTAGCACCAGCTCCTCCTTGTGCTCCAATCGTATCTTCTGAACAATTTCAATAGCTTTGCCATCCAGATATACTTTCTTCACATCCGAGTTCTCATCCATCTCCATTGTCTTAGACTTCTTGGACACAACCCACGTATTCATGGCAGCGCTTGGAACAGCATTGATAATCATGGTCTCTCTCTCTCTCTCTCTCTCTCTCTCTCTGAACTGACTCAATTTCTTCCTAACTCTTGCAATCACACTAGCACCAGCTTCTCCTTGTGCTCCAATTGTATCACCAAGGTAACACAGCTTATAAACAAGCTGAATAAATCTGGCCCGTATCACAGTAGATCGTTACGCTTCAGTTGCAATATGACTTGTTTGAGGTGATCAAAAGTAATATATATATACAGGGTGGGCCAAAATAAGGGTCCTATCTTTAAATTTGAATAACTTGAATTTGAATAACTTCCACAAAATAAAAGTTAAACTCACCAAACTGTATGTGTGTGTAGACTGACCCTTCCGAGAGTTTTTGAAATAAACAAAACAAATTTTAGCCGAAAAACACTTCTTAAAACTTACAAAAACTAAAGTATTGTTTTTTACACTGTTTTGAGTTTTTTAAGCAAAAATAATGTTTTCTAAATGAGGGTACGTTCCTTAGGGCTAATACGGCTCATGCTTGCTTCGGAAGGGGAACTTTACTTATTCTAAAAAAAAAAATTTAAAAAAATCAATAAATAAAAAAGTTATAAATTTTTAAAAATAGGACCCTTATTTTTGCCCACCCTGTATATATATATATATATATATATATATATATATATATATATATATATATATATATATATATATATATATTCAAGAGATGAAAGATGAGAATAAAAAATTCTAAAGATACAATAATTATTAAAACGTAAAAAATCAGCTTCTTAACAACATTTGGATTCCTAAACAATTTGAGTAGTTTTCTTTTTCAAACATTCATTTAAGTTTTGCTTTTTATTTTATGCAAAAACATGTTCAAAGTTAAATTCTGCCGATAATATTTACAATTACATTGTCGGTTTTTCTCTATCCTCTGATGAAAAGAGTTTATCTTTGAAAATCCATGGATAATCAAGATCTCTCTCTCTCTCTCTCTTTGTTCTAATTTGGAGTACGTGATGGGAAAAGTGGCTTGTTACTTTTAACGCCTCTAAAACCAACCTACCCTCTTTTCACCACCAATGCTCAGATCCTTACTTCTCCCCAATCGAAATGAACGTCTCTTTTCTTGAGGAAGACCCTTTCTTTGATAAGCTCCTAGGACCGACTTTCACTCCAGACCTGAAATGGAAGACTTACATCAAATCGGTTGCTAAGGTTGCTGAAAAAAAAAATGGTTGCATCATTCTACTGCTCCAGAATGTGGCCCAGCTCTGACGTAATCCTCTATCTGTATAAAAGCCAGATCGTCCTAAGATTGAGTAATGCTGTCATATCTTTTTTAAAATTGGTTTTCAAGAACTAATATGCCTGGGATGTTCTATTGTGTTTAGATGGACAAGTCCATTCTCTGAGTTCTGATGAGTGGTTAGTCCATGAATACTGCATCATTGAAGAAAGAGTTTGTCTGCCAACTGGACACTCTTATGTCGCCGGTTAATCTAATACTAATTCTACACTTACCGACTTAGCTGCCATTTCTCTTCATCCCAACATTATTGGCCAAATTGAGTAGATTTCTAAGAAAAATCAATTGTAATCGTTAGGTTCATGATAGCTGCTCCGATGAATTGGCTACTCTGGTGCCCCCTCGACGTAAATTCACTAAACGAACTCGACAGTCGACTCAATCTCATCCATTCACTGTGGAGGTCCCCAGATGCCGGAGAGCTTTCTACTTAAATAGCATCTTTCCTCGTGCTGCTGGCCTCTGGAACTCCCTCCCTGCCCCCTGTTTCCCCGACAGTACTGACATGCAGAAATTTCAAATTAATGTAAACAGATATCTCGCTGCACAAATCCGAGTTTAGGTTGACCCCCCCAACCTTCTCCCCTTTTCTTTCTTCTCAGTAGCTCTTTACGTCTACAGTGGCGGCCTGCCTTGTTTGGGGTGAACTACGTTAAAAAAAAGAAACCGTCGTATACCTACAACCACAGCAAAGAACTTCCTTTTCTCTCTCTCTCTCTCTCTCTCTCTCTCTCTCTCTCTCTTTACCAAAAACCAAACGAAACTTCCATGGAGTAATGTTTTCATATCTTGGGAGTTGTCGTTTGGATCACCTTTTTCTGTTTTGACACAGTACAAAATCGACTTGGCAATCTAGTGGGGGATCATCTCTACTTGTCCCTACAAGCCCTTTTACACAGAAGAAGAGATGCTGCTAACTCCCACCTCATCTTCATCTTTATGTTCATCGTAAGTACTCGACTGAGCTCTAATCTATGGTTCCTCCCTATAAAACATTCACAACAAAAACTCGTCTAGCGACAACCGCTGTCAATAATTACCCTCACCCTTCCTCTGTGTACCAAAAAGTAAACGGAATTTCTGATACTCCCCTGTAAAACATTCACAGCAAGAACTCGTCAAGGTACAACCACAACAAAGAACTTTCTTTTCTCTCTCTCTCTTTTTCTCCTTCTCTCTCTCTCTTTTTCTCTCTCCTTCTCTCTCTCTCTTTCTCTGGCTCTCTCTTTCTTTTTACCAAAAACCAAACGAAACTTCCATGAACAAAGTTTCTTTCCAAGAACAACCCGTTTGTGGAACAAGATATCGCAAGACTGCTTCCCAGCTGACTATAACATGGTAATCTTCAAGTCTAATGTAAACAAATACTTGTTAAATCGTCCTCTTGGATAATCAATTGCTCTTAAGTAATCTTCTGCCCATTCCACCCACGGTTTCCAATCCTCTCGTGGTGGGTAGCATTATCCAACTGACGATCGTTTAAGATTGTACTTCCCAACCGACTGCAGCATGGTCGTCTTCAAGTCTAATGTGAACAAATACTTGAGTACTTTCCTGCCCATCCTTCACATCGTTTCCGGTCCTCTCGTGGAGACGATCACCGTCCAACTGATGTTCTCTCATAACCCTTATCCTCGAGTGGCCTCACCCCCGGACCTTGATAAGAGGTGACCTATTAGTAAAAAAAAACTACCACAGGGAAACGTGTGAAACCGTAATTACACACTTCAGCTATGGGTAAAATAGCAACTTGTTTTCAATTAATCGTATGAAATAAATCGTTTACAAACGATATTGTGCTACAGGATTAAATTACCCAAAATGGTTGATATGCCGTAAAACAGATACACCAAACAAAAACGAATATATTAGTATTTAATTCAATCTACGCGTTTAACAATTAAAATTATATTACAAAGCGTGATAGACCAACGGATCGAACGACCGACAGAGTCTTTTATAGAGATACGTGGACGCAGCTGAAATTCTATTTCATCCTTAAGCGTGACAGAATGACAGAATGACAGGCATAAACTTTTATAAAGTTACGCATGACAAAGTCTTCTATAGATAAGTGAACGCATATTTGAAGGTTATGTAAAACCGACCAACAGAAATGCTATTTCAAAGAAGACCGGCAGACACAGCCTCTTACAGAGATTCGTGACGCCAGTAGTAATGCGATTTTAAGCTTATGCGAGAGCGACCGACAAAAATGCAATCTTAAAAGATACACACACACACACACACACACACACACACACATATATATATATATATATATATATATATATATATGTATGTATATGTATATATATATTATATATATGTATATATATGTATATGTATATATATATTATAAATATATATGTATATATATATAGTCATACATATATATATATATATATATATATATATATATATATATATATATATATATATATATATAGTCGGCGTCTCTTCCCCTGCGCTATCATACGACACTGACTGGCTATAAGTGATATCTCAATGTATATATATATATATATATATATATATATATATATATATATGAAAATTTATAACTAAAAGGTAAACATTAAGAGAGTTGAACCTATTGTGAGGTAAGGAAAGCTCAATATACTGGATAGAGCAAAAATATGAGTTAATGAAGATAATTAGACCTGCAAAGGGAAGCAAATCTTAAACTTAGATTGTTTAAAACAAGGACTTTTAGTAGATAACAATATATATTTTTCCTCTTTTTCATTCCTTAAGCCAAGCTTTTCAAAGATTAAAATCTTATCTTCAGAGGAAGCTAATGATGGATAAGAATCTTATCTTTTTTTTTAAATTTCGAATATTGACTATCTTCATCTGTGAACTTATCCATCATTAGCTGATGATAAGATTTTAATCTTTGAAAAGCTTGGCTTAAGGAATGAAAGAGAGGAAAAATAAATATTGCTATTTTCTAAACGTCCTTGTTTTGAACAACCCAGGATTAAGATTTGCTTCCCTTTGCAGGTCTAATTAACTGATTATATATATATATATATATATATATATATATATATATATATATATATATATATAGCTTCTTTGTAATATAGTAAGAAAAATCCCAGCAGAGTGCTCGATTAATTAAGAATTAAAGTTACAAATTAAGAGCTTAATATTTATTTATTTTGGTACAGAAAAATTAATACAACATTCGTACCGACGGTTTCAAGCTCGGAAAGTCATGGCCATCCGGCTCTCTTCAGCTTCTGTTGTCATTAGTTTTGGAAATGTGAAGTCACATGACACTCTCGTTGGGACGCGTTATTTGCTCAGTTTGTTATGTATGTTTGTTTGAATTTAAATTTAGTGTAATGAAACTGTTGAGATTTAAAACCGGAGGAGATTTGGAGAGATATAATAATATAAGATTAAAGGGGAAAAAATATCATAAAAATAAAATAAAATTAAAATTAAAATAAAATTTGAAAAAAATAAAAAATAAAAAATAAATAAAAGGATAAAAAAGTTTATATATATATATATATATATATATATATATATATATATATATATATATATATATAAAAACTTTTTTATCCTTTTATTTTTTTATTTAAAAAAAAAAAAATATATATATATATATATATATATATTTCACAGAAAAGGTAAACACAACTAAACAAATCAATTGATGAAAAATAAAAAAACTGAAAAAATAAAAAAAAATAAAAAGATAAAAAAGTTTACATATATATATATATATATATATATATATATATATATATATATATATATATATTCACAGAAAAGGTAAACACAACTAAACAAATCAATTGATGAAAAATAAAAAAACTGAAAAAATAAAAAAAAATAAAAAGATAAAAAAGTTTACATATATATATATATATATATATATATATATATATATATATATATATATATATATATATATTTCACAGAAAAGGTAAACACAACTAAACAAATCAATTGATGAAAAATAAAAAAACTGAAAAAATAAAAAAAAATAAAAAGATAAAAAAGTTTACATATATATATATATATATATATATATATATATATATATATATATATATATATATATATATATATATATATATATATATATATATATATATTCACAGAAAAGGTAAACACAACTAAACAAATCAATTGATGAAAAATAAAAAAATGAAAAAATAAAAAAATAAAAAGATAAAAAAATTTATATATATATATATATATATATATATATATTTCACAGAAAAGGTAAACACAACTAAACAAATCAATTGATGAAAAATAAAAAATAGAAGCAACTTTTTAAAGTGGCTCTGGTTGACGTATAGTTAAAAAAATAAGATTAGAAAAATATACGAGTAAATTGGCAGATTAACACCTGACCCCCCCCCCCACTAATGAGATTCTGCTTTTTTAGGCGATTATATTGGAAAACTTGGCGGATCATGAAAAAAACAATCAATCATACAAACAAAAAGCAACAAAAAAAATATATATTTTAGAATGTAGACTTTTTTTAATATATTAAAGTACACCTTCTCCCCCCCACTCATATTAAGCTGAAATGCCTTTAATGCATTAAAAAACAAGTTTCATCGAGTTTCGTGATAAATTCACCAGTTTTAGCTTGCATAACTCCTCACGTGCCTGAAGAAAACTCATAGTTGTCGAAACGTTGGCAGTTTTGGCGAGTTCCTGTTCACACTCGAGCGGAACATTAGATCATTGGTCCGTCAACAGGAAAAAATAGATAAATAAAGAGACGAACAGGAATTGTCCCTGTTGTTTAACAAACATGCATCAATGAAGAAATGCTGCCTAAGTATATATATATATATATATATATATATATATATATATATATATATATATATATATATATATAATACTACTACTACTACTACTACTACTAATAATAATATATATATATATATATATATATATAAATATATGACGCTTTATGATGCGTTATGATGCTTGCTTGTGGAGTCTAGGTTGATTCTGTAGCAGGGGTTCGAACCTGCGATCGTCTGGGATTATCATTTCTTATACTGATGAGAGCGAAAGCTTTAAACGTAGGTAAAATAATTTAATATTATTTACTTAAAATTAATGATATATATATATATATATATATATATATATATATATATATGTTTATTAATTAGAAACATTAGATCATTAGTCCCTCAACATGACAAGATAGATAAAAAAGAAACAAACAGGAATTGTCACTGTTATTTAATCAAACATGCATCAATGAAGAAATACTGCCTAAGTATACAAACACACACACACACACACACACACACACACAGATATATATATATATATATATATATATATATATATATATATATATATTATGTATCTAGTTGTTTTAATCTTTCCACTCGTGTTTTCGTAGGTAATACAATTAAATAAACGGTTTTAAATTTATTTGCTTATTTCCAGCCCCGTGAACTAAGTTAATCGTTTATTTAATGGTATTACCTACGCAATCTCTTTTTTGTTGATAGTCGTGTTTGCATTACTTTAGAAATAAGCAAAGAAGACCACAACTATACACATTCGATTGTTTTCATTTGAATATTTTGTAAATATACATTACAACTCTGCACTACAAGCAAATCCTTTCACGCAAATGTTTTTCTCTTTCGTAAAGAAATACACAAAATGTGAAGATATTTACCTGTGTTTTCCGGTTGAAGTAAGTAACAGACCGCAAGAGACAACTTCCCCATGCGCAGGTCAGTATAATTCATTGCAGTCTGACGTCTATCAATTTAACACGGATGATACACAGAGATGCCTTAACGCCAGGGCTCTAAACACCGATCGTAACAATTCGTTGAACAATTATTTAGGTCGCTTGAAAAACTTGCCCGCTGATAAACACAGTATTTTTGTTTTTGTCGCAAGAAAGAAGGCTCGTTGTTTTTGTGTCCATTTACCACAAAATGAAACCAATTGACTAAAAAGCAAAGGTTATTTTAAAACTAGGTTTGACACAATACTGGAAATATTTTAAACTTTAATTTTACAGACCAACGTAAATGCTATTTCTACATTTAAGCCTTGACAGACCAAAGTAAATGCTATTTCTACATTAAAGCCTTGACAGACCAACGTAAATGCTATTTGTACATTAAAGCCTTGACAGACCAAAGTAAATGCTATTTCTACATTTAAGCCTTGACAGACCAAAGTAAATGCTATTTCTACATTAAAACCTTGACAGACCAAAGTAAATGCTATTTCTACATTAAAGCCTTGACAGACCAAAGTAAATGCTATTTGTACATTTAAGCCTTGACAGACCAAAGTAAATGCTATTTCTACATTTAAGCCTTGACAGACCAAAGTAAATGCTATTTGTACATTTAAGCCTTGACAGACCAAAGTAAATGCTATTTCTACATTTAAGCCTTGACAGACCAAAGTAAATGCTATTTCTACATTTAAGCCTTGACATACCAAAGTAAATGCTATTTCTACATTTAAGCCTTGACAGACCAAAGTAAATGCTATTTCTACATTAAAGCCTTGACAGACCAAAGTAAATGCTATTTCTACATTTAAGCCTTGACAGACCAAAGTAAATGCTATTTCTACATTTAAGCCTTGACAGACCAAAGTAAATGCTATTTCTACATTTAAGCCTTGACAGACCAAAGTAAATGCTATTTCTACATTTAAGCCTTGACAGACCAAAGTAAATGCTATTTCTACATTTAAGCCTTGACAGACCAAAGTAAATGCTATTTCTACATTAAAGCCTTGACAGACCAAAGTAAATGCTATTTCTACATTAAAGCCTTGACAGACCAAAGTAAATGCTATTTGTACATTTAAGCCTTGACAGACCAAAGTAAATGCTATTTGTACATTAAAGCCTTGACAGACCAAAGTAAATGCTATTTGTACATTAAAGCCTTGACAGACCAAAGTAAATGCTTTTTCTACATTTAAGCCTTGACAGACCAAAGTAAATGCTATTTGTACATTAAAGCCTTGACAAACCAAAGTAAATGCTATTTCTACATTTAAGCCTTGACAGACCAAAGTAAATGCTATTTCTACATTTAAGCCTTGACAGACCAAAGTAAATGCTATTTCTACATTTAAGCCTTGACAGACCAAAGTAAATGCTATTTTTACATTTAAGCCTTGACAGACCAAAGTAAATGCTATTTCTACATTTAAGCCTTGACAGACCAAAGTAAATGCTATTTCTACATTTAAGCCGTTACAGACCAAAGTAAATGCTATTTGTACATTTAAGCCTTGACAGACCAAAGTAAATGCTATTTCTACATTTAAGCCTTGACAGAACAAAGTAAATGCTATTTCTACATTTAAGCCTTGACAGACCAAAGTAAATGCTATTTCTACAGTAACGCCTTGACAGACCAAAGTAAATGCTATTTCTACATTTAAGCCTTGACAGACCAAACAATGTTTCAAACTTAAGCTAACAGATAAAAAAAAATGTTACATGAAACATCTTAATATATAAAAAGAAAATTATATTTTAAACTTAAAACCAAAAGAAAATTGCGTTTAAAGAGACACTTTGCCACACGAAAGGCAATTATATTTTAATGCTTCGCTCCACTTACCAACAAAAGGTTATATCAAACGTCAGGTACACACATAACAAAAATCATATTTAAAACTCAAACTTGGCGCACCACAGGAAATAATATTTAACACCTAAACCCGGCAGACACACGCAAAATTAAACCACAAACCTTCTCACAAAATAGATTAAATAAAGCGTTCCGTTCGAAATTCCGTGCAGATTCCCGAGTTCGACAGAAAGATTCCCGAGTTCGATAAAATACACCTGAAAAAAGTTCGGAGGTTACATCGACCAAAACGTTGTGAGCATAACACTCAAGATGAGAACAGTAGTCCGAATAATCCACATTATACAGACTACCAATTCTCATCTAAAAAATTCCCAAATATAAAGTAAATGTTATTTACAAATTGTAACTTGACAGACCAAAAACAATATTTCAAACGTAAGCCCAGCAGACCAACAAAATGTTATGTAAGACATCTTAATATATAAAAGAAAATTGGATTTGAAACTTTAGCTTGACAGACCAAAAACAACATTTCAAACTTAAACCCAGCAGATGATATTTGGATTTTAAACGTTGTATACAACCGGAAACGTTAATTCAAAATTAAGCGTGACAGACCAACGAAAATACTATTAAAAATTTCATCTGACCGACGAAAATGTTATTTAATTTTTTTCTGGACTCAGCAACAAAATGGTATTTAAAAGTAAAACTTGACAAACCAAAGGAAAGTTAACTATAACGTTTACCCTAAGCAAAGAGAAAGTTACTTCAGAATGAAATCTGACGAAAACATTGTATCAACGGAAACGACATGAAAAATATTTCTAAATTAAATGTGGAAAATAAATACATAAGCGAGCTTGACAAACCAAAGGCAATAATGTTTAAAAGTTCAGCTTGGCAGATTAATAGAACGATCTTTCATATTAGAATAGGATATTCGTATAAGTCGTTTATAACATTAAAACAATGCAGAAAATTATATTTTTAGCTTAAGGTTCACACGGGTAAGAGTATCACACAGGTAAGTGTATCACGCAGGTAAGTGTATCACACAGGTAAATGTATCACGCAGGTAAGTGTATCACACAGGTAAGTGTATCACATAGGTCAGCGTATCACGCAGGTAAGTGTATCACGCAGTTAAGTGTATCACAGAGGTAAGTGTATCACGCAGGTAAGTTTATCACACAGGTAAGTGTATCACATAGGTCAGCGTATCATGCAGGTAAGTGTATCACGCAGTTAAGTGTATCACACAGGTAAATGTATCACGCAGGTAAGTGTATCACACAGGTAAGTGTATCACGCAGGTAAGTGTATCACACAGGTAAGTGTATCACGCAGTTATCAAATTGACTGTTTAAAATTCTGTCCTAATTAAGTTTGAAATCATCTTCGTTATAATGTGATTGTGATCTTCCCTATTTCGTGACTATATTGA
>OY744538.1:10077385-10097385 GCA_963556195.1 Sepiola atlantica
ATAAAGGTTTTTGAAAGAAAATGAAAGTTTTACACTGGGTAAAATTCAGCAATTGTTCGAAAATTAATATGTGCACTTGCAAGAAGTCTTTTTAATTCGGTATTTTCTCTGGTTAAATATTAAAATATCTTGCAAGTTCAGCACGTTACAATCCATTTTAAGATAAAGCATGGTTGAAAACTAGAATTATCTCCCTTTTATTTGAGTCTTCAAAATTAAAGATAACATTTTTTTCGGCCCTATAAAACATAAAAACCGAATAATCTGATAATGAGATAACCAAATTATAGAACCAATAATACATACAGAAAACTAATATATGAAACACAAATCATCTAATATGTAGATGATCCTATAATAAAAACAAAAATAATACAACATTATAATATATCATACACGAAGTATTTCAATAAGTAAGTAACCCTATAAAAGAGACAATGATACATACAAAATAGAATAATCTGATAATGAGATAACCAAATTATAGAACCAATCATACACACAGAAAACTAATATATGAAACACAAATCATCTAATATGTAGATGATCCTATAATAGAGACTATAGTACATACATCTAGGACAATAATAGTAGTCAAGGTTATCCAAATAATAGTAGTTTGATGAATTCTTTCAATTCAAAATTCATTGCTATCAAGAGGACCATCATGCCCCTGTTTATAGTCATAGATTATCTCTAGTAAGAGCTCAGTTTCCCATCGCGTATCAATAACTGTCTTATTCAAAACAGTTGTGACCATTGGGAATATGGTTGTTAAGAGAATGAGAGCGAATTTAATGTAGGTCGATAGATTGAGGTTAATATTCTGAAAAGAATAAACGCAGGAAACGTAAGCAGAAATCGCTAAAAGCAATTTGCTTAAAGCTTTAGCGATTTCATATCTGACTGGATGATGCCGTTCAACGATTTGTTCAAATAGGTCAGCGTAAATAAAACGTTCATCTAACCGTGTGTAAACGAATCTCTCGCAGACATTTTCAGTTAATGTGATCGACACCTTCAGTAGGGAATGATAAGTTTCGGATATCGACTGAATAATCGCGACCACCAAGCGTAAAAACACTAAGCTCAAGAGGATGTAACCAATGGCGTCCGGTTTTGCAATCAGGGCAATCACGGTGTACATTACGTAAGAGCTTAACAATTGGAAACTCGCAAGAAAGAGGTAGGTGTTGAAAATAAAAAGGAAGAGAAAAGCAGGCAAGGAGATTAGTAAAAGCAGAAAGCCGACAATCTTTTGAACAAAATTTGTCTCTCTGAAAAATGGCCAAATAAAACGCCAAATGTAGCTATGAGGAATGGCCTTCCAGACTAAAAGCATAGGACAGCCATAAAAGAGGACACAGAGCAGCAATTCCATGACACAAAGGCAACCACTTATGAAGACACAAGGAATTAAAACACACACACCTATAAGTTTGTAAAAGATTTGGTGACTATGGAAACAATTATAAACCTTTTGGCAACGGTGAAACCATTGATAAATAACACCACACCAAAACGAGGGATTCAAAGATGTCAATAGACCGGCTTTCAGAATAGCGTGTAATAAATAATAGTCGCGTAAATTGGACAGATTCAAACTGCCATAGCGTTTTAATAGGTTAATATCTTGGATGAGAAACGTGCAAGTCCGTGGTTGGCGTAGGAAGCTGTATGCTATGGTTTCGGAGAGTCGGTCAGGGATATTGATAAGAATCAGTCCTACAATTACAAAAGCTGAAAACCAAACCACAGGACCACCGAGAAAATAGTCCGTATTTTCGCTACTGGCATGATAGCCGAAAATTAGTGATATAAATCCGAGAGGAATCCTGTCATCCATATAAATTTTGAGTTGTTCTCTGAACCTATAAAAATGTAATAACAGCGTGAATACAAGGATGGACAAAGAAGAGAGGAGAGCCATGGATCTTCGTATTCGCGAGGCTATGAACGTCGGGTTATGAAAGAGGAAAATCCACTTTAGGAAAGAGCTTATTTTATAAGAATTATTATATTCACTTATCCAGCAGGCTTCCGTTCCGAAAGGCAACACAAATTGTTCGTTTTTGTCAAAATTCACGCCGACCGAACGAATATAGGCGAATCTGGAATGGACCCAAGGCATCTTGGCATCGGCAATAAAACCGAGTAACAAGGGCAAAAAAGCAAACAGAAAGGCCCCAACGTAATTCTGAATGTCAATAGTATTTGATGGACTCGTCTCATGGCCTGAGCATAAATCGTGTGTATTGCGATCATTATTTTTAATGGTGTTTATTTGACAACAAAAGCGGTTTAAAATCTTGCGTGGCATTCCCAACCTCGTATAAGAAATCAGGGTAAAATTCGCCAGTTTTTTGCTGTTGTTTATGTCATAACAGATGTAGGCGGATGACTTGTTGTCTGGAAGAGGTGCTTTAGCAACAATTTCGTTGATTTGCTGGAAGACGAGTTTGAGGAACTGCCCTCGTGACACGTTGCTAGCCTTACACGATTCGGACACATTCATGTGAACCTTTAACGTTTGTGTATACGTGTGCAAAATAAACAGTGAAAACACATCGAAATTGTACGGGGCGTTCATAAAAATGGGCAAACCATTATCGCCATCGTAGAGCCACATGAATTTGTTTGGGTTGGCAAAATGGTCGCCTGGTATGGGTCTTGTTAAGTTAATGGCTAGTTGCGAGGTGTAATAAACTTCAAAGTAAAACACTTTCTTCTCTTTTTCCAGTGTGTTATGAAAATCCCGTTTGGCAGATTCCGAGGCTGTGACAACGCATTTAGAACGTTCCCCGACTTGCAATTTTATTGGATGATCGGAAAGGACTTCGACGAAGAATAGAGCCAAAAACAAAGGGTAGATCGCCATGATGGGAAACCTGAAACGATAAAATAATTAGTATTAAATACAAAATTTCTGATGAGTGGTTAGTCCATGAATACTGCATCATTGAAGAAAGAGTTTGTCTGCCAACTGGACACTCTTATGTCACCGGTTAATCTAATACTAATTCTACGCTTACCGACTTATCTGCCATTTCTCTTCATCCCAACATTATTGGCCAAATTATTGGCCAAGGTATTGGCCAAATTGAGTAGATTCCTGAGAAAAATCAATTGTAATCGTTAGGTTCATGATAGCTGCTCCGATGAATTGGCTACTCTGATGCCCCCTCGACGTAAATTCACTAGACGAACTCGACAGTCAGCTAAATCCCATCCATTCACTGTGGAGGTCCCCAGATGCCGGAGAGCTTTCTACTCAAATAACTTCTTTCCTCGTGCTGCTGGCCTCTGGAACTCCCTCCCTGCCCCCTGTTTCCCCGACAGTACTGACATGCAGAAATTTAAAATTAATGTAAACAGATATCTCACTGCACAAATCCCAGTTTAGGTTGACCCCCCCAACCTTCTCCCCTTTTCTTTCTTCTCAATAGCCCCTTACGTCTACAGTGGCGGCCTGCCTTGTTTGAGGTGAACTACGTTAAAAAAAAGAACTCGTCTAGCTACAACCACAGCAAAGAACTTTCTTTTCTCTCTCTCTCTCTTTTTACCAAAAACCAAACGAAACTTCCATGGAGTAATGTTGTCATATCTTGGGAGTTGTCGCTTGGATCACCTTTTTCTGTTTTGACACAGTACAAAATCGACTTGGCAATCTAGTGGGGGATCATCTCTACTTGTCCCTACAAGCCCTTTTACACAGAAGAGGAGATGCTGCTAACTCCCGCCTCATCTTCATCTTTATGTTCATGGTAGGTGCTCGACTGGGCTCCAATCTATGGTTCCTCCCTGTAAAACATTCACAACAAAAACTCGTCTAGCGAAAACCGCTGTCAATAATTACCCTCACCCTTCCTCTGTGTACCAAAAAGTAAACGGAATTTCTATGATACTCCCCTGTAAAACATTCACAGCAAGAACTCGTCAAGGTACAACCACAACACAGAACTTTCTTTTCTCTGGCTCTCTCTTTCTTTTTACCAAAAACCAAACGAAACTTCCATGAACAAAGTTTCTTTACTAGAACAACCCGTTTGTGGAACAAGATACCGCAAGGCTGCTTCCCAGCTGACTATAACATGGTAATCTTCAAGTCTAATGTAAACAAATACTTGTTAAACCGTCCTCTTGGATAATCAATTGCACTTAAGTAATCTTCTGTCCATTCCACCCACGGTTTCCAATCCTCTCGTGGTGGGTAGCATTATCCAGCTGACGATCGTTTAAGATTGTACTTCCCAACCGACTGCAGCATGGTCGTCTTCAAGTCTAATGTAAACAAATACTTGAGTACTTTTCTGCCCATCCTTCACATCGTTTCCGGTCCTCTCGTGGAGACGATCACCGTCCAACTGATGTTCTCTCATAACCCTTATCCTCGAGTGGCCTCACCCCCGGACCTTGATAAGAGGTGACCTATTAGTAAAAAAAACTACCATAGGGAAACGTGTGAAACCGTAGTTACACTCTCCAGCTATGGGTAAAATAGCAACTTGGGTTCAATTAATGGTATAAAATAAATCGTTTAAAAAACGATATTGTGCTCCGGCATTAAATTACCCAAAATGGTTGATATGCCGTAAAACAGATAAACCAAACAAAAACGAATGTATTAGTATTGAATTTAATCTACGCGTTTAACAATTAAAATTATGTTACAAAGCGTGACAGACCAACGAATAGAACGACCGACAGAGTCTTTGAAACAGAGACGTGGACGCAGCTAAAATTCTTTTTCATCCTTAGGCGTGACAGAATGACAGCGTGACAGAATGACAGCGTGACAGAATGACAGAGTGACAGGCATAGACTTTTATAAAGTTACGCATGACAGAGTCTTCTATAGATAAGTGAACGCATATTTGAAGGTTATGTAAAACCGATCAACAGAAATGCTATTTCATAGAAGACCGGCAGACACAACCTCTTACAGAGATTCGTGGACGCAGGGTGGGTTTAATTTAATAATGAGAATAGAATTATAATTATAAAGTTATAACTGTCATTTCTGTTGTAATAGGTGATTATCGTGTAAATAAAAATGTTTGATAATTTTAATTTAGAGTATTAATTGCTACTTTTGCATTCTATTTTAATATAATTATTTGTGGCTTGCTCAGTAACGGTAGTGAATTTTGTTGTGATAATTTTTTAATTGTGATTATATCATACTAAAATTAATACTAGTGAAATTATTATATAAAAGAAGTTTAATGGTGTTACCATTTTTAGTATTAATAAAATCAATTACAATAACAATAATAATAACAATGCCGATCATACCTACGATAGTCGCAGTGAATTAAAATTATCAAACATTTTTATCTACACGATAATCACCTATGACAACAAAAGTGACTGTTATAACTTTATAATTATAATTCTATTCTCATTATTAAATTAAACCCACCCTGCCCCCCGCCCTGGTTGGAATTGAGATCACGATGACCCAGACACTAGAGATCATCCCACTCAACTTTCTGAAATATCACTTGGTGGGGTCTCCCTCCCCCTCCCCCTCTCCCTCCCCCTTTCATGTCCTCGCTATAGGCTGAGCCCCATCTCCGTCCCCCTCCCTCTTATGCATCTTCAATTTCCGGTAGGGGTTGAATTTAAAATCTTAGGCATTTGGATTCCATTGTCGCTTGAAAAGTTGGCGTTCATTATGAACGCTAATGAAACAGCATATATTTTGTCGCAATTAATGGAATTATAAAATCACCAACAAAAAATATATTTTGCTTTGAATTTTCATTGAGCTCTCTCATAAAACGGTTTCAACTTCCTTCGGAATTATACCCCCCTGGATATTTGTAACAAGTTATATATATATATATATATATATATATATATATATATATATATATATATATATATATATAGCATAATATAAAATGAAATAATAAAATAAAGTACGAATCAAATTTTATTATAATTCAAAATTCAGGCAAAGTAACTCAAAGTCCTTAACTCATAAGTAACAAATAAGTATGTTTTTGGCTTGATATATTTGATGTGTTATGTACTTTTATGTATTTTTGTATATATTTTTATATATTTTCAAAGTGTAATTTCATCATCTGCAGTAACGTCACTGCGGTAATGGTCCTCTGAGGAGAAGAATTATCTTTGAAAACTCACGAGTTAATGACTTTGAGTTACTTTGCCTGAATTTTGAATTATAATAACATTTGATTCGTACCTTATTTTATTATTTCATTTCATATTATGCTATTAATGCTCTATCCAGTATATTGAGCTTCAGTCTTTATCCGGATGTTTTACTAATTAAAAGTATTTGTGGCCTCTTATATCTTTTGTTGGATTTACTTCATATATATATATATATATATATATATGTGATTTTATGAAGGCTTACCAAAGCATTCCTTTCAAGACACCAATGATCACCATTAAAGATATTTTTTCTTACAAATACTATTTATTCAAATTAAATGTTTTTTCCTACACGTGTTTCACTACCAAGCAGTTACTTACTTGGCAGATCATCAGGGAAATTAAATATTATATATATATATATATATATATATATATATATATATATATATATATATATATATATATATATATATATTCACAGAAAAGGTAAACACAACTAAACAAATCAATTGATGAAAATTAAAAAATAGAAGCAACTTTTTAAAGTAGCGCTAGTGGACGTATAGTTAAAAAAAATACGATTCAAAAATATACGAGTAAATTTGCAGATTAACACTAATGAGATTCTGCTTTTTTAGGCGATTACATTGGAAAACCTGGCGGAAAATGAAAAAAACAAAAAAACAAACAAACATACAAAAAATAGCAAAAAAAATATTATTTTAGAATTTAGACTTAAATTTTTTTTTTATTAAAGTACACCTTCTCCTCCGCTCATATTAAGCTGAAATGCCTTTAATGCATTAAGAAAACAAGTTTCATCGAGTTTCGTAATAAATTCACCAGTTTTAGTTTGCATAACTCCTCACGTGTCTGATGAAGACTCATGGGAGTCGAAAACGTTAGCAGTTTTGGCGAGTTCCTGTTCACACTCGAACAGAACATTAGATCATTGGTCCGTCAACAGGAAAAACTGGATCGAAAAAGAAACAAACAGGAATTGTCATTGTTGTTTAATCAAACATGCATCAATGAAGAAATGCTGCCTAAGTATATATATATATATATATATATATATATATATATACTACTTCTACTTATATATATACATATAATACTACTACTACGAATATATATATATATATATATATATATATATATATATATATAGAATTATAAAAAGAAAAACTATACACACATTAAGGTTGTACACATAATAACTTATTTCGACCCCTTTAATTAGGTCTCCTCAGATGTATAGACAACCATGTCAAAAAAAACGAATAATGAGAGAAATTGATCGTCTTAAAAAGATTAATTCACTTTTGTGATTGGTCTATGTAAAAAGGAGGTAAATGTTAAAATAATCGAGGAGGGGTGACAGAAGTAAGATTAATTTTTTTTTTAATATATGCAGAAATATAAAAATATAAAAATATATATAAAATAATTCTTTTTTGCTATTTAAACAAATAAATCATCTCATTTAAAATTTCGAATGTGAGCTTTATGGGTAAAAATATATGATGAAATATTCGAGCGTTCACGATTAAAAACTACGTTTAATTATTTACGATTAAAAATTAGAAGACGAAAATGTAGGACGAAGGTTTCGGTTTAGATTAGAACATATTAAAAATTTAAGTTGTATAGCGTCAAGATTCGAGATGATTTACACTATGGAATTCAAGTTTAGCGACAATTTAAAAACGGTTTATTTACAAAAATTGGTAAAGATTCGGGCGTTCACGATTAATTATTTATGATTAGAAATAAAAAGACGAAAATTCAGGACGAAGATTTCGATTTATATAGGAAATTATAAGAAAACTTAATTGGTTATAACGTCAATACGGAATTAAAGTTTGGCGACATTTAAGCACGATTAATTTACAAACTAGAGTTTTACTAAAAAAAAAAAAAAAAATACTAATTTGTTAACATTTACCTTTACAGTTATAACTCTTATTGTAACTATACTTAAAAAGAATTATTATTTTCAAAGAACTTTAAAACGTGCTGTTGATTTTAAACCTGTGCCTGTGTCTACATTTAGCCATCAGTTCGTCTCGTCTATTTAAAATGTTCTTGTCTTCATATTTTAGTATTCTAATTTTTTCCTCTAGGCACAAATTGCATCTATGTCTAAATCCTTTAGGAGTGTTCGAATGACATAGTATGGACCACGAAATAGTTGGTGATAATTTGTTATTTTTTAAAAACCACCAGTGTTTGGCTAATTCCGTCTTATTAGTGACGTTCGGGTTTAAAAATGAGTGTTTGTGTACGTAGAATCTTTGTTTCCAACTCCCGGCGGATATTCCTATGTATACTTTCTTATTGTTAGTATTTTCTTTAGGATAAATCGTAGCCTTATATACAACGCTTTCGACGTTACAGTTACCTTTAAGGGGGCAGTTATTTTTAATTTGACAATTACATTTTTTTTCCCCTTTTTAGTTTTCTTACTTTTGTTATGTGTATTAATAATGTTCTCCATATTTTTGTTGCAAGAATAAACCGTTTTTAAATTGTCGCTAAACTTTAATTCCATAGTGTAAATCATCTCGAATCTTGACGCTATACAACTTAAATTTTTAATATGTTCTAATCTAAACCGAAACCTTCGTCCTACATTTTCGTCTTCTAATTTTTAATCGTAAATAATTAAACGTAGTTTTTAATCGTGAACGCTCGAATATTTCATCATATATTTTTACCCATAAAGCTCACATTCGAAATTTAAAATGAGATGATTTATTTGTTTAAATAGCAAAAAAGAATTCTTTTATATATATTTTTATATTTTTATATTTCTGCATATATTAAAAAAAAAAATTAATCTTACTTCTGTCACCCCTCCTCGATTATTTTAACATTTACCTCCTTTTTACATAGACCAATCACAAAAGTGAATTTATCTTTTTAAGACGATCAATTTCTCTCATTATTCGTTTTTTTTTACATGGTTGTCTATACATCTGAGGAGACCTAATTAAAGGGGTCGAAATAAGTTATTATGTGTACAACCTTAATGTGTGTATAGTTTTTCTTTTTATAATTCTGTTTTGCTCTGTTTAAATTACATTGAGCTCTGTTATTCAAATTCTCTACACAAAATTGAAATCTACACACTATATATATATATATATATATATATATATATATATATATATATATATGACGCTTTATTATGCGTTATAACGCTTGCTCGCGGAGTCTAGGTTGATTCGGTAGCAGGGGTATGAACCTGCGATCGTCTGAGATTATCATTCCCTACACTGATGAGAGCGAAAGCTTTAAACGCTGGCGTATGTAGGTAAAACTAATTTAATATTATTTACTTAAAATTAAGTATATATATATATATATATATATATATATATATATATATATATATATATATATGTGTGTGTGTGTGTGTGTGTATAAATTAGCAACATTAGATCATTAGTCAACATGAAAAGATGGATAAAAACAGAAAGAAACAGGAATTGTCACTGTTGTTTAATAAAACATGCCTCAATGAAGAAATGCTGCCTAAGTATACAAACATATATATATATATATATATATATATATATATATATATATATATATATATATAAATATATATATATATATTATGTATCTCGTTGTTTAAATCTTGCCACTCGTGTTTGCGTAGGTAATACAATTAAATAAACGGCTTTAAATTTATTTGCTTATTTCCAGCCCCGTGAACTAAATCAATCGCTTATTTAATGGTATTACCTACGCAAGCTCTTTTTTATTGATACTCGTGTTTCCATTACTTTAGAAATAAGCAAAGAAGACCACCACTATACACATTCGATTGTTTTCATTTGAATATTTCGTAAATATACATTACAACTCTGCCGTACAAGCAAATCCTTTCACGCAAATGTTTTTCTCTCTCGTAAAGAAATACACAAAATGTGAAGATATTTACCAGTGTTTTCCGGTTGAAGTAAGTGAAAGCCCGCAAAAGACAAATTTCCCATGCGCAGGTCAGTATAATTCATTGCAGTCTGACGTCTATCAATTTAACATGGATGATGCACAGAGATGCCTTAACGCCAGGGCTCTAAACACCGATCGTAATAATTAGTTGCACAATTATTTAGGTCGCTTGAAAAACTTGCCCGCTGATAAACACAGTATTTTTGTTTTTGTCGCAAGAAAGGAGGCTCGTTGGTTTTGTGTCCATTTACCACAAAATGAAACCAATTGACTAAAAAGCAAAGGTTATTTTAAAACAAGGTTTGACACAATACTGGACATTTTTTAAACTTTAATTTTACAGACCAAAGTAAATGCTATTTGTACATTTAAGCCTTGACAGACCAAAGTAAATGCTATTTGTACATTAAAGCCTTGACAGACCAAAGTAAATGCTATTTCTACATTTAAGCCTTGACAGACCAAAGTAAAGGCTATTTCTACATTTAAGCCTTGACAGACCAAAGTAAATGCTATTTCTACATTTAAGCCTTGACAGACCAAAGTAAATGCTATTTCTACATTTAAGCCTTGACAGACCAAAGTAAATGCTATTTCTACATTTAAGCCTTGACAGACCAAAGTAAATGCTATTTCTACATTAAAGCCTTGACAGACCAAAGTAAATGCTATTTCTACATTTGAGCCTTGACAGACCAAAGTAAATGCTATTTCTACATTTAAGCCTTGACAGACCAAAGTAAATGCTATTTCTACATTTAAGCCTTGACAGACCAAAGTAAATGCTATTTCTACATTTAAGCCTTGACAGACCAAAGTAAATGCTATTTGTACATTAAAGCCTTGACAGACCAAAGTAAATGCTATTTCTACATTAAAGCCTTGACAGACCAAAGTAAATGCTATTTCTACATTTAAGCCTTGACAGACCAAAGTAAAGGCTATTTCTACATTTAAGCCTTGACAGACCAAAGTAAAGGCTATTTCTACATTTAAGCCTTGACAGACCAAAGTAAATGCTATTTCTACATTTAAGCCTTGACAGACCAAAGTAAATGCTATTTCTACATTTAAGCCTTGACAGACCAAAGTAAATGCTATTTCTACATTAAAGCCTTGACAGACCAAAGTAAATGCTATTTCTACATTTGAGCCTTGACAGACCAAAGTAAATGCTATTTCTACATTTAAGCCTTGACAGACCAAAGTAAATGCTATTTCTACATTTAAGCCTTGACAGACCAAAGTAAATGCTATTTCTACATTTAAGCCTTGACAGACCAAAGTAAATGCTATTTCTACATTAAAGCCTTGACAGACCAAAGTAAATGCTATTTCTACATTTAAGCCTTGACAGACCAAAGTAAAGGCTATTTCTACATTTAAGCCTTGACAGACCAAAGTAAATGCTATTTCTACATTTAAGCCTTGACAGACCAAAGTAAATGCTATTTCTACATTTAAGCCTTGACAGACCAAAGTAAATGCTATTTCTACATTTAAGCCTTGACAGACCAAAGTAAATGCTATTTCTACATTAAAGCCTTGACAGACCAAAGTAAATGCTATTTCTACATTTAAGCCTTGACAGACCAAAGTAAAGGCTATTTCTACATTTAAGCCTTGACAGACCAAAGTAAATGCTATTTCTACATTTAAGCCTTGACAGACCAAAGTAAATGCTATTTCTACATTTAAGCCTTGACAGACCAAAGTAAATGCTATTTCTACATTTAAGCCTTGACAGACCAAAGTAAATGCTATTTCTACATTAAAGCCTTGACAGACCAAAGTAAATGCTATTTCTACATTTGAGCCTTGACAGACCAAAGTAAATGCTATTTCTACATTTAAGCCTTGACAGACCAAAGTAAATGCTATTTCTACATTTAAGCCTTGACAGACCAAAGTAAATGCTATTTCTACATTTAAGCCTTGACAGACCAAAGTAAATGCTATTTCTACATTAAAGCCTTGACAGACCAAAGTAAATGCTATTTCTACATTTAAGCCTTGACAGACCAAAGTAAAGGCTATTTCTACATTTAAGCCTTGACAGACCAAAGTAAATGCTATTTCTACATTTAAGCCTTGACAGACCAAAGTAAATGCTATTTCTACATTTAAGCCTTGACAGACCAAAGTAAATGCTATTTCTACATTAAAGCCTTGACAGACCAAAGTAAATGCTATTTCTACATTTGAGCCTTGACAGACCAAAGTCAATGCTATTTCTACATTTAAGCCTTGACAGACCAAAGTAAATGCTATTTCTACATTAAAGCCTTGACAGACCAAAGTAAATGCTATTTCTACATTTAAGCCTTGACAGACCAAAGTAAATGCTATTTCTACATTTAATCCTTGACAGACCAAAGTAAATGCTATTTCTACATTAAAGCCTTGACAGACCAAAGTAAAGGCTATTTCTACATTTAAGCCTTGACAGACCAAAGTAAAGGCTATTTCTACATTTAAGCCTTGACAGACCAAAGTAAATGCTATTTCTACATTTAATCCTTGACAGACCAAAGTAAATGCTATTTCTACATTAAAGCCTTGACAGACCAAAGTAAAGGCTATTTCTACATTTAAGCCTTGACAGACCAAAGTAAATGCTATTTCTACATTAAAGCCTTGACAGACCAAAGTAAATGCTATTTCTACATTTAATCCTTGACAGACCAAAGTAAATGCTATTTCTACATTTAAGCCTTGACAGACCAAAGTAAATGCTATTTCTACATTTAAGCCTTGACAGACCAAAGTAAATGCTATTTCTACATTTAAGCCTTGACAGACCAAAATAAATGCTATTTCTACATTAAAGCCTTGACAGACCAAAGTAAATGCTATTTCTACATTTAAGCCTTGACAGACCAAAGTAAATGCTATTTCTACATTTAAGCCTTGACAGACCAAAGTAAATGCTATTTCTACATTTAAGCCTTGACAGACCAAAGTAAATGCTATTTCTACATTTAAGCCTTGACAGACCAAAGTAAATGCTATTTCTACATTAAAGCCTTGACAGACCAAAGTAAATGCTATTTCTACATTTAAGCCTTGACAGACCAAAGTAAAGGCTATTTCTACATTTAAGCCTTGACAGACCAAAGTAAATGCTATTTCTACATTTAAGCCTTGACAGACCAAAGTAAATGCTATTTCTACATTTAAGCCTTGACAGACCAAAGTAAATGCTATTTCTACATTTAAGCCTTGACAGACCAAAATGAATGCTATTTCTACATTAAAGCCTTGACAGACCAAAGTAAATGCTATTTCTACATTTAAGCCTTGACAGACCAAAGTAAATGCTATTTCTACATTTAAGCCTTGACAGACCAAAGTAAATGCTATTTCTACATTTAAGCCTTGACAGACCAAAGTAAATGCTATTTCTACATTTAAGCCTTGACAGACCAAAGTAAATGCTATTTCTACATTTAAGCCTTGACAGACCAAAGTAAATGCTATTTCTACATTAAAGCCTTGACAGACCAAAGTAAAGGCTATTTCTACATTTAAGCCTTGACAGACCAAAGTAAAAGCTATTTCTACATTTAAGCCTTGACAGACCAAAGTAAATGCTATTTCTACATTTAATCCTTGACAGACCAAAGTAAATGCTATTTCTACATTTAATCCTTGACAGACCAAAGTAAATGCTATTTCTACATTTAAGCCTTGACAGACCAAAGTAAATGCTATTTCTACATTTAAGCCTTGACAGACCAAAGTAAATGCTATTTCTACATTTAAGCCTTGACAGACCAAAGTAAATGCTATTTCTACATTAAAGCCTTGACAGACCAAAGTAAATGCTATTTCTACATTTAAGCCTTGACAGACCAAAGTAAATGCTATTTCTACATTTAAGCCTTGACAGACCAAAGTAAATGCTATTTCTACATTTAAGCCTTGACAGACCAAAGTAAAGGCTATTTCTACATTTAAGCCTTGACAGACCAAAGTAAATGCTATTTCTACATTTAAGCCTTGACAGACCAAAGTAAATGCTATTTCTACATTAAAGCCTTGACAGACCAAAGTAAATGCTATTTCTACATTTAAGCCTTGACAGACCAAAGTAAATGCTATTTCTACATTTAAGCCTTGACAGACCAAAGTAAATGCTATTTCTACATTTAAGCCTTGACAGACCAAAGTAAATGCTATTTCTACATTTAAGCCTTGACAGACCAAAGTAAATGCTATTTCTACATTAAAGCCTTGACAGACCAAAGTAAAGGCTATTTCTACATTTAAGCCTTGACAGACCAAAGTAAATGCTATTTCTACATTTAAGCCTTGACAGACCAAAGTAAATGCTATTTCTACATATAAGCCTTGACAGACCAAAGTAAATGCTATTTCTACATTTAAGCCTTGACAGACCAAAGTAAATGCTATTTCTACATTTAAGCCTTGACAGACCAAAGTAAATGCTATTTCTACATTAAAGCCTTGACAAACCAAAGTAAATGCTATTTCTACATTTAAGCCTTGACAGACCAAAGTAAATGCTGTTTCTACATTTAAGCCTTGACAGACCAAAGTAAATGCTATTTCTACATTTAAGCCTTGACAGACCAAAGTAAATGCTATTTCTACATTTAAGCCTTGACAGACCAAAGTAAATGCTATTTCTACATTAAAGCCTTGACAGACCAAAGTAAATGCTATTTCTACATTTAAGCCTTGACAGACCAAAGTAAATGCTATTTCTACATTTAAGCCTTGACAGACCAAAGTAAATGCTATTTCTACATTTAAGCCTTGACAGACCAAACAATGTTTCAAACTTAAGCTAACAGACAAAAAAAAATGTTATATGAAACATCTTAATATATAAAAAGAAAATTATATTTTAAACTTAAGACCAAAAGAAAATTGCGTTTAAAAAGACACTTTGCCACACGAAAGGCAATTATATTTCAATGCTTCGCTCCACTTACCAACAAAAGGTTATATCAAACGTCAGGTACACACATAACAAAAATCATATTTAAAACGCAAACTTGGCGTACCACAGGAAATAATATTTAACACCTAAACCCGGCAGGCACACGCAGAATAAAACCACAAACCTTCTCACAAAATAGATTAAATAAAGGGTTCCGTTCGAAATTCCGTGCAGATTCCCGAGTTCGACAGAAAGATTCCCGAGTTTGACAAAATACACCTGAAAAAAAGTTCAGAGGTAACATCGACCAAAACGTTGTGAGCATAACACTCAAGATGAGAACAGTAGTCCGAATAATCCACATTATACAGACTACCAATCCTCATCTAAAAAATTCCCAAATATAAAGTAAATGTTATTTACAAATTGTAACTTGACAGACCAAAAATAAACATTTCAAACTTAAACCTAGCAGATGATATTTGGATATTAAACGTTGTATTTACCCTAAGCAAAGAGAAAGTTACTTCAGAATGAAATCTGACATACTGACGAAAACATTGTATCAACGGAAACGACATGAAAAATATTTCTAAATTAAATGTGGAAAATAAGTACATAAGCGAGCTGGACAAACCAAAGGCAATAATGTTTAAAAGTTCAGCTTGGCAGATTAAAAGAATGATCTTTCATATTCGAATGGGATATTCGTATAAGTTGTTTATAACATTAAAACAATCACACAGGTAAATGTATCACGCAGGTAAGTGTATCACACAGGTAAGTGTATCACATAGGTCAGCGTATCATGCAGGTAAGCGTATCACACAGGTAAATGTATCACGCAGGTAAATGTATCATGCAGGTAAGTGTATCACGCAGGTAAATGAATCACCTAAGTAAGTGTATCACACAGGTTAGTGTATCACGCATGTAAGTGTATCACACAGGTAAGTGTATCACGCAGGTAAGTGTATCACGCATGTAAGTGTATCACGCATGTAAGTGTATCACGCAGGTAAGTGTATCACGCATGTAAGTGTATCACGCAGGTAAATGTATCACGCAGGTAAGTGTATCACGCAGGTGAATGAATCACCTAAGTAAGTGTATCACACAGGTAAGTGTATCACGCAGGTAAGTGTATCACGCAGATAAGTGTATCACGCAGGTAAGTGTATCACGCATGTAAGCGTATCACATAGGTCAGCGTATCACACAGCTACGTGTATCGCGCAGGTAAGCGTATCACATAAGTCAGCGTATCATGCAGGTTAGTGTATCACGCAGTTAAGTGTATTACACAGGTAAGTGTATCGCAGAGGTCAGTGTATCGCGCAGTTTAGTGTATCACGCAGGTAACTGTATCACGTACGTTACTGTATCACACGTGTAAGTGTATCACGCATATAAGTGTATCACGCAGGTAAGTGTATCACACAGGTAAGTGTATCACATAGGTCAGCGTATCATGCAGGTAAGTGTATCACACAGGTAAATGTATCACGCAGGTAAATGTATCATGCAGGTAAGTGTATCACGCAGGTAAATGAATCACCTAAGTAAGTGTATCACACAGGTAAGTGTATCACGCATGTAAGTGTATCACGCAGGTAAATGTATCACGCAGGTGAGTGTATCACTTAGGTGCATGAATCACCTAAGTAAGTGTATCACACAGGTAAGTGTATCACGCAGGTAAGTGTATCACGCAGGTAAGTGTATCACGCATGTAAGCGTATCACATAGGTCAGCGTATCACACAGCTACGTGTATCACGCAGGTAAGCGTATCACATAAGTCAGCGTATCATGCAGGTTAGTGTATCACGCAGTTAAGTGTATTACACAGGTAAGTGTATCGCAGAGGTCAGTGTATCGCGCAGTTTAGTGTATCACGCAGGTAACTGTATCACGTACGTTACTGTATCACACGTGTAAGTGTATCACGCATATAAGTGTATCACGCAGGTAAGTGTATCACACAGGTAAGTGTATCACACAGGTAAGTGTATCACGCAGGTAAGTGTATCACACAGGTAAGTGTAAGGTAAGATATATTTAAAAGTTCAGTTTGGCATAATAAAAAAATGATATTTCATACTTAAACGCTATTCCTATAAACGATGCTAATTTAAAATGCTATTTTCACATTAACATTGAAAGACCAATAAAAACTTTATTTTTCATATAAGCTTGACACACTTCCGAATATTATATTTCAAACTTGAGGTTCACACGGGTAACTGTATCATGTACCTTGGTTTGTCAATGCTATTTTAAACTTAAACTTCACAACGCAGAGAAAATAATATTTCAAACTAAAGGTTGGCAGAGTTAAGACATAACTATTTTAAATTTGTAACATGTTCTTAGGTTTGTAAATGCTATTTCAAATTGAAACGTGACACAGCATCGACAATAACATTTAAAATTACTTTTGTATTACTATTTAATGTTTTGTATGCAAAATCGAAAATAATATTTGAAACGTAAAATTTGCAGAAGAAATATTTATTTTAAATCTGTTTCACGTTCCTTGATCTGTAAATGTGCTTTGGACTGATCCGGATTCACACAGAATGACAGGATGGATTCGTCAGGTCACCATGAAGTCGACAACTTTTTCCTTACCAAGGAGGACCGCTTAGCTAACCGCTTAGCATTTCTGCCTAGAACCGTAATATCCACCAACTTATTGTAATTAAGTATTCTTAATACAATTCCTATTCTTTTCAATTCCTGTTTTGGGTGTTTCTATTTACTTATTGTTATTCTTACGATATAACAAAATGATATTTAATATTTAAACTTGACACAGCATACAAAATAGCATTTCAAACTTAAGGTTGACAGAGGAGAGACAATATTATTTCAAATGTTTTTCACATTCATTGGTCGGTCAATGATTTTTTAAACTTAAGCTTTTCGCACCACAGAAAATAATAGTTCAAACTGAAGGTTGACACGCAGGAAAGACAATACTATTTCAGATGTGTGTCATGTTCTTTGGTCTGTGAATGATATTTAAAATTAAAAAAACTTGACACAGAATCGAAAATAATATTTCAGATTTAAAGTTGGCAGAGGAAAAACAGTACTATTTTAAATGTGTAACGTGTTCCTTGGTTTGTAGATGCTATTTCAAATTGAAACTTGATACAGAATCGAAAATAATATTTCAGATTTAAAGTTGGCAGAGGAAAAACAGTACTATTTTAAATGTGTAACGTGTTCCTAGGTTTGTAGATGCTATTTCAAATTGAAACTTGATACAGAATCGAAAATAATATTTCAGATTTAAAGTTGGCAGAGGAAAAACCGTACTATTTTAAATGTGTAACGTGTTCCTCGGTTTGTAAATGCTATTTCAAATTGAAACTTGATACAAAATCGAAAATAACATTTGAAAGTAGTGTTACATTACTATCTAATATTTAATATGTAACGATTAACTTAATATATGGTTGTTATCAAATGCAAAGCAACAAATAATAAACAGTACAATTAAATCATACTTTAGTCCTTCCAGTAACCCCAGCTGATCCCCACATATCCTGCTTAGTTGCAACTACAAAAGTCCACATCTACAAAGAGAAGCCCTCCTCCAACTCTGGCGGATGGACACTCACGACATGCGAAGCATCGCATTATCTTCTCAGCTGGTAGGTGTTTCTTTTGTATTGTTACACTTTGCTTATCTTTAACTGTGAATAAAGCTCTTTCCCGTTCATCCTCCTTCTTTCCGACTGTTTAAAATTCTGTCCTAATTAAGTTTGAACTCATCTTCGTTATGATGTGATTGTGATCTTCCCTATTTCGTGACTATATTGATTCTTCTAGACACTATATATAGCGAAGATTACGACGAAATCTCGAGACAGTTTGGAGCACTCTTGTAAAACTACCTCATTGTTGTCTTATTTATTATCGGCTCTTGAAGGTCACAACACTGGCAACGTACAAGCAATAACTCGAACCAACTTGATTCCGGCTCAGATCTGTCGATCACAAATTTTCAAACGTAGAAAAAATTGAAAAATTAACTTTGATGAGAACTAAAAGAAATAGCTAAAAGCGTCACTGGTGAACAAATAAAATTTGAATGCGATCTAATCGCTAACGTTAAATTAAAATGGAACATTTTATAATTGAAAATGTTTGTGATGAACAACTCAAACAACCTCTTTGACACAGACCAATCGTAGTGCTGTCTCATCGCAGATATTTAAAAAAAAATCAATTTTGTTGCACAAAAACTCGGACTTATGTCGGCTACAACATAACAATTAGTACAACTAAGTTGTGGGCTCGGAAAAGTGGTTAATTATAACAGTAACAGCAAGAAGTTTAATCTGCGAGAAAAAATTCTCAAAGTAAGTACGATTCAAAAAACAGTTTGCTTCTAACCCTAACGCTAACACTAACCCTAACGCAAACCCTAACACACTTCTTACATTTGTGTCTGCTTCTAACCATCACCCTAATCCTTACCCTAATACACCTCATACATTCGTTTCTGCTTCTAACCCTAACATACCTCTTACATTCGTGTGTGCTTCTAACTCTAACACCTCTTACATTCGTTTCTGCTTCTAACCCTAACCCTAACCCTAACTCACCTCTTACATTCGTTTCTGCTTCTAACTCTAACCCTAACCCTAACTCACCTCTTACATTCGTTTCTGCTTCTAACTCTAACCCTAACCCTAACACACTTCTTACATTCGTGTGTGCTTCTAACTCTAACACCTCTTACATTCGTTTCTGCTTCTAACCCTAACCCTAACACACTTTTTACATTCGTGTGTGCTTTTAACCCTAACACACCTCTTACATTCGTGTGTGCTTCTAACTCCAACACCTCTTACATTCGTGTGTGCTTCTAACCCTAACTCTTACCCTAACACCTCTTACATTCGTTTCTGCGTCTAACCCTAACCCTAACCCTAACTCACCTCTTACATTCGTTTCTGCTTCTAACTCTAACCCTAACC
>OY744538.1:10107385-10129885 GCA_963556195.1 Sepiola atlantica
ATTTCAGCATCATTAGTCAAGGCAACCCAGAGATCCAGAAAGGTCAGGAGTGATTTTGTGTTATCCGTGTGTACATACGTACGTGTGTGCCACCCTGTATCTCATCAACTATTTGATGGATTCAGCTGATTTTTGGCAGAGATAGAAGTTCTAGGGTCTAGTTGATGGCATTTTAATTTCAGTTTACCATATACCTTAGTTTTCCAGAAAATTCCAAAAAACCTTAAAAATTACCATTGTCTTGAGGCATAGCCTTTACAAAAGTAGTGACATTCCATGAGAAATGCCAGTATACTGAAATCATATGCCCTTAATAGGGTTAAGATGAAAATTCATGTACACTATATGTACAAAAGCAAGGAAGTTCCCAAATGTTGACACTTTTATTGTCATTAAGGGTATGACTACATATCAACCAAACCATTTCATTATCACATCACTACAGTATAAATCTCTATGCATGAGTGGATGAAGTGTGTGAAGTGCGCTGAAGAAAAAGCTCCACCAGTAAAATACATAGCCCTGTTGTGCTCGCATACCCTATACTCATTTTTTATATCCTTTAATGAAGAAATTCGTTCCGAACTAGTCCTCTGTTGTTCTCTATTGTCATTACAATTCTGTTTTATATTATAAACAAACATTTCTTAAATTTTCGTAGGGCTGGCTAAGCATTACACCACAAAAAGCTACCAAACCTTGTTGTTTGGTGATAGAACCACCCCTCAATAAATTAATGTTTGTGATTGCAATTATGTTTTATATTGTCAACAAGCATTTTTTTTTATAAAAAAATTGCTTTTGACCTTGTTGTGCAGTTGTAGTACCACCCCTCAAGAAATAAATGAATTAGTCTTAAATAATGATAGAACCACCCCTCAATAAATTAATGTTTGTGATTGCAATTATGTTTTATATTGCCAACAAGCATTTTTTATAAAAAAAATTGCTTTTGACCTGGTTGTGCAGTTGTAGTACCACCCCTCAAGAAATAAATGAATTAGTCTTAAATAATGATAGAACCACCCCTCAATAAATTAATGTTTGTGATTGCAATTATGTTTTATATTGTCAACAAGCATTTTTTATAAAATAAATTACTTTTGACCTTGTTGTGCAGTTGTAGTACCACCCCTCAAGAAATAAATGAACTAGTCTTAAATAATGAACTAGTCTTAAATAATATAAATGTACATGGTAGCGCAATAAGTAGGTCTACATGTATTATATACTCATTTGTATTTTGTTTGAACTTACTTCAGAAGGAGACTACAAATTATTTGCTGAGAATGACAAACATGAAAGTGTCCCCATAAAATAAATTTACGTAAATTTACGTAAGCCATCCAGTTGAGTATTTATTAAATGACTAATTTGTTTCTGACAAAGTCTAAATAGATGATGCTTGATTTCTTTAAGAACTTTTTAGGATACAAAAGAAAATTAATTATATATTTTCAAAAAAATATAATATGACTTGGGTAGACACTCAGTTTCTGAGTTGAGCTAAAAACTATAGAATCATCTTTTGCAATTTGCATGATGGTGTAATACATTTTGTCTATTCGGTTCATGCGAAGGTGTTCTTTCTGTTTTTGTTTTATTTCGATTACAAATTCTATGCGATTCAAATTCTTGTCCATGAAAACTCAACTAAACCAGTCTGGCCTTACAGTTTAGGACGCATTATCAAGTGAAGGTTTTATTGGGCCCATTATTTAAAAAAAAATGGAACTGTAAATTAAGAGAACTACCTATGTTTCATGAAGTAATACGGTCACAACTCCAACCAAAACCATACTTTGATGAACTTTTCTTTTCGGCAAGATGGAGACCCATCACATTATGCGCTGAAAGTAGGAAGCTACCTGAACCAAACTTTTCTACAGCGTCACTTCAGGAAGAAAATAGGTAGCATTGAATGGCTACCATGTTCATCTGACTCGAGACTAACGGATTTCTTTGAGGGGGGGGGGGTTGTAAAGAAAATTGTTCATGAAAAGAGAGCCAAAAGACTAAATGAATTAAACCATAATATTTATGATGGATTCACTAAAATTGATGAAGATCGGAATTTGAGTCGCACTGTGTGTCAGAATGTAGCAATATTGTAAATAGACATGCTCAACATTGGAGACAGTTTTCATTTAATGCTGAAACAGGCTTAAATCTTTTAAATAAATATTCTCCGGGATAACTGTATACCTAACCGTAGGCCACCCTATATATATATATATATATATATATTTTCATTCCTCACCAAGCACGGACGTCCACCCTACTGTTTTCTCCAGTAGTGGCTACTATTTTCTTCCTTTTTCCCAATATGTCAACCCTATATGTGTTTGTACTTGCATGACATTTTTCTTTATATCATCATCCTGATTAAGTCTTATAAATAAAGACGAAACGTTGATGTACACATAAAAAAACATCCTTTTTTTGGTTTTCCTTTTTCATTTTCCCATTACGTCGGATTACCTTCATCCTTCTCTTCCCATATATATATATATATATATATATATATATATATATATATATATATATATATATATATATATGGGAAAAAAACCAAAAGATACTTTTTATAAATTCATCAACGTTTCGTCTTTATTGTAAGACTTCCTCAGGATGATAATTTGAAGAAAAATGTCATGCAGTTACATCGAAATTTGGGGTTGACATTACGTCGGATTACTATCATCCTTCTTCTCTCTCATATATATATATATATATATATATATATATATATATATATATATATATATGTTTTTATAGGTTCAAAATGTTTAAATTGATTTTAATAATAATGGCGAGGTAGCCATAATTACCAAGGACGGAGAGGCCTATAATACTAAAGCGAGAAATAAATTATTCCTTCCTTACTTTAGTAAAGCGGTTAAAAAATAAAAAAATTAGAATGGAGGAGCAAAAAAGAAAATGGTGGTGAAGTCGAGACGTCTTTCGAGTCGACACATTTTCAAGATCTCACGGCGACTAAAATGTTTGAAAAGCGAATTAAAATCATGGATTATCGAATGAGCGGAAAAAAATTATGTACCCGTCAGTTCCAAACTGTGGGTATATTCTTTCTGCTTGCACAGAGTCGGTTTACGTAGGTTGATGGTGACCGCTTCGAGAATATTAAGGTGATTCTTCGAGCGGGCCCTGTGCAAGACAGTAAATGCCTCATCCGTATATCCCTCACTGCATAAATGGCACCTAAATAAATGGTTGCCGATGACCGACTCATGAGATTGTAAACGCCCGCATGTCGGCCACTGTCTGTGCCTACGTATCGAGAGGGGTGTGTGTTGGGAAACTCTGACCTCTAATGGCTGAATGGTAAGCCCCACGTAGTCAGCCTCACACTGGCCACGAAAATGGTAAACAACTAAATTGTGTTGAATGGTGGGGATACCATCCTTGCGAAAAGAAGGGAAAGCAATGCGGGTCCCAAACACCGTTCTCACATTAGTCGCAAAAAAGCAACGAGACACGGCGGACACAATTTTATGCGAAAGTTCCTGGCTAGCGGTGTCAATCCATGGTAATTTCACATAAACAGGGCACTTTTGGGGACCGAAATATTTTTCTCTATTAAATGTGGCAATTTTGTCCTTTATGCATCTTTCAATGGTGTCTAATGGATAGCCATTGGAAGATAGGATTTCAGTTATTTTGCTAAGTTCTGCATCTAATTTGGAATTAGAGCAGATCACCAACGCCCGATGCACTAGGGTTTTTATCAGATTTATTTTACTGATTTTCGGGGAGAATGAGTCCTAGCTTATATATTGGCCTGAGAATGTGGGCTTTCTATATACAGTGGTTACAAAGCATTCATTAGTTCTTTAAACCAACACGTCCAAGAATGGCAACAAGTTATTACTCTCTCCCTCCATTGTAAACCCAAGTGCCGGGTGATGTAAATTTAGCTGCCGAAGAAAATCATTTGCGTCTATGTGGGATTTGAATGTGGCACAAATGTCATCCACATAGCGAAAATAACAAAGAGGCTTCGGCAATCGTTGGAACAAAAGTTGTTCCTGAAACCCGACAAAAATGTTAGCCAACACCGGACCCAAAGGACTGCCCATTGCCACCCCATCAATTTAGCGATATATATATATATATATATATATATATATATATATATATATATAAAAGATAAATGAAAGAAGAGAGATAAAGATGTACAAATGACAAATTTATTTCAACTTCGATTGTTCAATGCAAGGTGTACTCGGTAAAAACATGTTTATTGTTCTTTCCTTAAGCCAAGGCTTTTCAAAGATTGAAATCTTATCATCAGAGGAATTACATAGATGGATAAGTTGGCAGTGGAAAAGCCAAAATTAAAAATTTGAAAAAATATAAAGTAATGGAGAGTAAGAGTATGCGTGTAAAGGATATGGAATCTGTCCAGTTGGTGACGCTATAAGTTCTATCCTCTAAAAGTATACTTTTAGTTTCATATATATATATATATATATATATATATATATATATATATTGTATTTTAGTGCATTCTATGTAGAGTATAACAGATATAGTTAATTTATAATATTGTCTTCAGTGTGTATTTATTCTTTCTACTTTTGACTACGAATAACAACAGAACACATACATATATATCGTATATAAATAAATTGGACCATGTTTCCATCAAGCACTCCAAGTTAGGAATGAATAGAAAAACAACATTTTGTTTAACCATGTTTTGGTTACTTATATATATATATGAAATTTCTATTATTGTTATGGACTGATAGCAACACCCCTCATGAACTGAATGAACTAGTCTTAAAGACTATAAATATATGTACATATTGTGTACGGCATAATCACGTTGACACACCAGTTCCCGCTAGATCACGGAAGTTAAGCGACGTTAAGCCTGGTCAGTACTAGATGGGTGACCATATGGGTGACCATTTTGGAATAGCAGGCGCTGTGTGCAGACACCTAGCTATGGGAAAATAGCGTCGCCAACCCACAGTGCCTAGCGTAGCGACTATGGCAAAAAAAACCCTGAATGACAGTCACCAATAAGGTGGACGGAAACTAGAGAGGGGTTCCTCCTCCAGGACTGACCCAAAATCATGATGGGGTGATGGTGATTGTATTATAGTGCATATTATAGAACTACCAGTTGAGGATACGTCCTCGGCAATCAGTCTGGGCCGTTGTGTTTTTTTCTGGCCTTGCTCTGTCGGGCTAGGGTACTTGTTCTGGGTAGTCCTAGGAGGCACGCACTTCCAGTCTTTATCTTCTCTCTTTGAGAACGAGTTAGTTTAACGCTAATCGCCTGAGACGCCTCTACCGGAGAATACCGACAGGGGCTACTCAGGCATTTTTACATGGTCAGAGTACGCTTCCCTTTGTGCGCTGGCCTACCATCCCCATCTTCCGACCTTGTGCTACGTCTTCCCACGGTAGGATGGAGGTTAATACCTTCTATGTTTCACAAATACTTCAATGGATCATGCTCCGATGAATTGGCTGCTCTGGTGCCCCCTCGACGTAAATTCACTAGACTAACTCGAGAATCAACTAAATCTCATTCATTCACTGTGGAGGTCTCCAGATGTCGGAGAGCCTTCTACTCACATAGCTTATTTCCTCGTGCCGCTGGCCTCTGGAACTCCCTCCCTGCCCCCTGTTTCCCCGACAGTACTGACATGCAGAAATTTAAAACTAATGTAAATAGACATCTCGCTGCGCAGATCCCAATTTAGGTTGACCCCCCCCCACACCTTCTCCACTTTTCTTTTTTCTCAGTAGCCCCTTACGTCTACAGTGGCGGCCTGCCTTGTTTGTGGTGAACTATGTTAAATATATATATATATATATATATATATATATATATATATATAGATAGATAGATAGATAGATAGATAGATAGATAGATAGATAGATAGATAGATATAGTTGATTGATGATATGTGTATATTCATTCTTTCTTTTTACGACTGCGAATAACGATAATATAGCTGACCTGTATTTCGCATACTTTTATAACGAGCCGAACCTATATGAAAAATAGTTTGACATCCACCTTGTATTACTTCCTATCAAGTTTATTTTAGACTTGGGCGTGCGCTAGTTATTTTTTTCTGCTCTGATGGTTCGACAAACTTCTTTAACCTCAAATCAATTAAACAACAACTACAGTCATAACAATGGCAAGATGTTCGGGATAAATTTGCTAATCTTTTATATTCTTTTATTTGAGAAGCACTTGAAGTATTAAATAGAAGTAAAGTGCAACGGATAGTTGGTTCTGTGTTCTATTGGTGGATTTTAGAGTTGGAGACCATTTGAAGTCAAAATGTTTTTTATGGTAATCGCGCCAGACAAGGCATGATACCACTTGATGTAAAGAGCTAAAATTAAAAAAATAAAAAATAAAAAAATAAAAAAAATAAAAAAATAAAAAATACTTCAAGTTCAAAAACTACCCTACCATAATTTTAGCGGGGTAGATTCCGACCTATAAAACAGTAATTCTTCCAACTTTGTCAGAAAACAATAGCCCAGAGAATATGAGGACTAAAGGACAAAATAAGGGAAACGAAAGTTACAAAGTTCCCGGAAGTAAACCAAAGGTCGACTTTCTACTCTCCTAATATAGCACTGGTGATACCAGATCAGGCTGCCCTGTGGCTCCCTGAGACGAAATTCACCTACATTGACGTTTTTTGTTTGTTTTTTTTTTTTTTTTTTTTTTTTTTTTTTGTAAAACTTAATTATGTTCTACAAAACCAAAACCAAAAACAACAGCCCCTCTCCCTTTCTCCCTCCCCTTTTTTATTTTATTTTTAGAACTTGAAGCATAAATCTTTTACTATAATGACCAGATTCGGCATTAAATAACCCAAAAAGGGTTGATATGCCGTAAAACAAAACTACCAAACCCAAAACGATGATTAAACATCTGAAGATATAAAGAACTTGAAGCATAAAAACTTTTACTATAATGACCAGATTCGGCATTAAATAACCCAAAAAGGGTTGATATGCCGTAAAACAAAACTACCAAAAACTACCTAATATAGCGGTAAAGTGCAACGGATAGTTGATTCTGTGTACTCTTGGTGGGTTTTAGAGTTGGAGACTATTTGAAGTCAAAATATTTTATAGTAATCGCCCCAAAAAAGGCATGAAGCCACTTGATGTAAAGAGCCAAAATAAAAATTAAAAAAATACTTCAAGGTCAAAAATCGGCCAACGATAAGTGTTAGATGGATAGATTCCGACCCAGAAAACAGCAATTCTTCCCCCTTTGTCAGAAACATCGCTCATGGAATGTGAGGACTAAAGGACAAAATAAGGGAAGCGAGAGTTACGAGGCTACCGAAAGTAAAGCCAAAATCCACTGTCTACTCTTATATAGCGGTACAGTGCAACAAATAGTTGCTTCTCTGTACTATTGATGCGTTTGAGAGTTGGAGGCCATGGACAACCAGTAAGAATCATAATATTGGTAACCTGCATCATGATGATTCGCGTCAGACTAAAAAAAATGGCCAACCAGAAAATTAAAAAAAAAAAAATCTCTTAATTTTTTTTTTTTTACTATTTAAGAATAAATAATTTTTGTGGATGTAGTGTACTAGTTTTGCATGTAAAGTAAAGTGAATTTTTCCCCTATTTCATTTACCACGTTGCCTCCATTTACGGAACTCGACCAACTAATCACCACCACCGTGGCTCACAGCAAAGAAGTAATTTTCACTCTCTCTTTCTGATATACTCCCCCACTACCACGTTCATCAGTAGCATTTCTTCAATAAATTACATATTTACTATTTCATCATTTATGGAGGCACATTTTTGTAACATTCTTTCACATACTTTTTCATTTGCTTATATACATAAGTACTGCCTTCCTCAAGCTTCAACAACAAATATATTTGCGGCATTACACTAACTTGACACAAAATACACTTTTTATTTGTTTACTAGCAGGATTACCCAGCATATCTTCCAAATCCCATCTATTCACTGTGGAGGTCCCCAGATGCCGAAGAGCTTTCTACTCAAAAAGCTTCTTTCCTCGTGCTGCTGGACTCTGGAACTCCCTCCCTGCTCCCTGTTTTCCCGACGGTACTGACATGCAGAAATTTAAACCTAATGTTAACAGACATCTCGCTGCACAGGCCCCAATTAAGGTTGACCCCCCCATAAACTTTCACCCTTTTTCTCAGTAGCCCCTTACGTCTACAGTGGCGGCCTGCCTTGTTTGGGGTGAAATATGTAACTATGTCATGTATATGTCGGGGCCATAAAAAAACAAAATAGAAGAGGCTAAAAAGCATGTTATATATCTTTATATTTAGCATCTTTATATGAAAACTTCTATCTCTCTACGGAAACTGGTATGTGACGAGTGTTAGGTAGTTATTATTCTATTCTAGACACTTTAAATCTGTAAGCATTAATTTAGTCATTGGAGTCTCGAGAAGTTATCAGGTGTTTACCGAGAAATTAAATGATATTACTCATTTATTTTATTATTTATTTTATTTATTATTTTTAGTAATGTTTATTATTGTTACACACCACGCACACACACACACACACACACACACACACATATATATATATATATAGAGAGAGAGAGAGAGAGAGAGAGGGAGAGAGAGAGAGAGAGGGAGAGAGAGAGAAAGAGAGAGAGAAGAAAAAAGAGTGATAAATATGCGACGATTGTCCAAATTTATTTCAAATTTCAATTGTTCAATGCAAGGTGTATTCAGTAATAAACTAGTGTTTATTATTCTTTCCTTAAGCCAAGGCTTTTCAAAGATCGAAATCTTATCATCAGAGGAGAAATACAGATGGATAATTGGCTTTCGAAAAAAACAAAGTTCAAATATTTGAAAAATATGAAAATTATTATTAAAGGAATTTTTGTTAAAAAAATGCAGTGAATGAAAAGAAAAATTCCGTGAAAAATATATGCAGATTGTCCGGGTGGTAAATTTCCGTTGAAAAGAAGTCAAATGAATTGTAGAATGTGAAGAAAACTCTTTGCGTGGGAGCAGTGTGGAGAAAGTGCTCAAAATATAGGTGAGTCCAGACGCACTTAAAGGGGATTGAAGAGGGAGAAATTGGCCATTTTTTTAATATACTTCCAGGACCAAATAAGGCAGATGATATCTCGTTCCAGGTTTAAATCCAAATGAAACAAAAAGGCACTCGACGAAATTTGATCAAGTCGACCCCAAAAGAATAAATAATGTTTGAAAATCTTTCGATATTATTCATTCAGGGCAACGCCGATCAAGATTATAGCAACTTTGTGGCCGTTTGTTTTGCAGCTATTGACTTTTTTATGGACATACACAAATACACACATACAACTGATATTTATATAATAGATTACTCATTCCACAGCTAACGCATCCCCGTTAGTTGAACCTTACTTTTTACAACCCCCCTTTTAATTATAAAATCATTTCTTTACTTTATTTTGTTCCTTATCTGATTAAGTTTGAACATAAATTCTTTTCAGTGTTACTTTCCCTCCATCTACGAAACTTGACCAACTAATCACCCCCTCGGCCTACCACAAAATAAGTAATTTTCACTCTCTCATTCTGATATACTCCCCCACTACCATTTTCATCGGTAGCATTTTTTCAATAAAGTACATATTTACTGTTTCACCATTTACAGATGGACATTTCCGTAACATTCGTTCGTATAGATTTTCATATATAAGTACTGCTTTCCTCAATATTTACTTACTTTTATACAAAAATACAAATTACTTTTTAATCATTCCTTTTCTGCTACATACCACTCTACAAAAAGCAGGAAAAGAATTCTCCCGGCACAACGAAGGATATGATTTTATTGTTTGGATAACAAATCCCCAAACCACACAGTTAGTAGTATGAAAATATTTTCTAATGATTTCTATGCATATAGGATTATTGTCCGCGAAGGGAGTACTAACATACTGATTAAATGTAGGAATATATTTCGTCAATATTTAGTTGATATTTATGCCAAAATTGAGCAGGAGGGCTTATTTGCATTAACACCTATTGTAACAGCAAGCAAACTGGGGCAAAAATATCGAACACGAATTATACTGATCAATATGTATTTATTTGCGCGTCCGTGGCCAACGCTGAACTATAACATCTTTTCACCGTAAAACTGGAAATACATGAAAATAAACAAGTCTTACAAACATGTTCTAAGACAAAACAAAGCAAATTATAAAAGAGTAAAAATTCAAATAGGTTAAGAGAACTATGCGTTGCTTATCTCTATTTTTGTCAAGCTATTTGCCCTAGAGCCAACGCCTATCACAAGCGGAACGAACGTCCGACTCCCATGTTTACTGATTCGAAAAGACCGCCTCTGGACAAGCAGGCGGTGTAGAGGCACGACAGTTACCCCGTGTGCATGTCTTCCGGAAGAGGACGGTGATGAATACAAAATGTCCCCTTCCTGAATTATGACCGGCAAACATGTGAAACTCCTACCGATTAAATTCACTAAGTATTGATGTTAATGCAGAAAATTTTGGCCAACTGACAATCCTTCCTATAATATTTGCTGCGGTACCTCGGTATATGCATGAACGGACCCAAGATACATTTCTTTATAACTTGAGTCGGCATAAGGGAAGTTACTGTTTGCTCAAATAAATCAGTTACTTCCCTTTAATACATAACATGGATAAAAAAAAAACGACCCTTCGTAAAAGAATCTGCATTAGTTTAAGGTCAAAGAATGGATCAGTTTTTCTACATTTTAGATATTATTTCACCAGGGCAATGATGATCATGAATATACCAACTTTGTGAATGTTTGTTTTGTACTTTTAGAATTTTAGCTCGACATACACACATGCACACAGACAACTGCACTTTATATAATAGATCAAGTGCGTGTGGATCTTTGATCGTAAAAAAACATGATAAATCCTCTCAGGACGCAGTATAAATAGTATAATTGAAATGTACAGATTGGTAACCCCCAAAAATAGCGCATTATTTCCTGATGATTTTAACTATGTTAACTGCTAGTTATGCGGGAGTATCTGCTGGTTGCGCTCTAACAAGCTGTATAGTATATAGTTTAATATGAACTTATTTTAAGGTTATTAAAAATATTTTTTTAATTAAAATGTCATGCATGCTATATTTGTTTACATTATTTTTACTCAACCAACTGTTTATTTTAATAAACTATTAAATTATTTAATTTATTAACTATAAACATATTAATTTCAATTTATATATGTCTATGCCTATTACTTCTTTGAAACTTTTATGTATTGTACATTACGTATATATTTATTGTTTATTGTACATTACTTATATATTTATTGTGTATTGTACATTACTTATATATTAATTGTGTATTGTACAATACTTATATATTTATTGTTTATTGTACATTACTTATATATTTATTGTGTATTGTACATTATTTATATATTTATTGTGTATTGTACATTACTTATATATTTATTGTTTCTGTACATTACTTATATATTTATTGTATATAGTACATTACTTATATATCTATTGTGTATTGTACAATGCTTATATATTTATTGTGTATTGTACATTACTTATATATTTATTGTTTATTGTACATTACTTATATATCTATTGTGTATTACACATTACTTATATATTTAACTATAAACATATTAATTTCAATTTATATATTTCTATGTCTATTACTTCTTTGGAACTTTTATGTATTGTACATTACTTATATATTTATTGTTTATTGTACATTACTTATATATTTATTGTGCATAGTACATTACTAATATATCTATTGTGTATTGTACAATAATTATATATTTATTGTGTATTGTACATAACTTATATATTTATTGTTTCTGTACATTACTTATATATTTATTGTATATAGTACATTACTTAAATATCTATTGTGTATTGTACAATACTTATATATTTATTGTATACTGTACATTACTTATATATTTATTGTATATAGTACATTACTTATATATCTATTGTGTATTGTACAATACTTATATATTTATTGTTTATTGTACAATACGTATATATTTATTGTGTATTGTACATTACTTATATATTTATTGTGTATTGTACATTACTTATATACTTATTGTGCATAGTACATTACTGATATATCTATTCTGTACTGTACAATAATTATATATTTATTGTATATTGTACATTACTTATATATTTATTGTGTATTGTACATGACTTATATATTTATTGTTTATTGTACAATACTTATATATTTGTTGTGTATTGTACATTACTAATATATTTATTGTGTATTGTACATTACTTATATATGTATTGTATATAGTACATGACTTATATATTTATTGTGTATTGTACTTAACTAATATGTTTATTGTGTATTGTACATTACTTATATATTTATAGTATATAGTACATTACTTACATATTTTTCTGTATTGTAGATAACTTATATGTTTATTGTGTATTGTACATTACTTATGTATTTGGTGTGTATTGTACATTACTTATGTGTTTATTGTATATTGTACATACTTATATGTTTTTGTGTATTGTACATTACTGATATATTTATATATAAATGATTTATTCAACTATATGTTTAGAGTTAATCAATATTTCATATCGACTATTTAAACGATCAAATCTGTTGTAGAATTTTTAATTAGTACTTTGCAAAAAGAGGATATAGAAAGTTAATATCAATTGTCAAAGTTTCATTTTTTCATCAACTTATTAATTAATAAAAGTATCGTTTGGCCATTAACTTATCAATTAAACAACGTAGTTAATTACTACAATGAATTATTGTTAAAATAATGTCGTTTTAATCTTTTTTTAAAATACATTTTCTGTGTAAAAAGCTTCAAAAACTTTCAATCCTTTTATTAAATGAGGATTTGTTAGGTATTTTAAAAGCAGTTTAAATGCTTTTATTTTCGACAGTTTAAATGCGTCCAAATTCCTGTCTTATTTTAAAGGTTCACGGCAGAATTTATTTTATTTTTCAACTATTAACAAAAGATTAAAATTGCCTATTTGTATCCGAAAATTGTGGATTCAATTTTTTAATAAAATGATTATTTAAGTAGAATTTTAAAAAACTTCGTTTTTATGGAAATCGCTCCAGACAAGGCATGAAGCCACTTGATGTAAGCAGCTAATAAAATAGTACTTCAAGGTAAAAAAAAAATAGCCGACAATAACTGTTAGGTAGATAGATTCCGACCCAGGAAACAGCAATTATACCCTCTTTGTCAGAAACATCGCTCATGGAATGTGAGTACTAAAGGATAAAATAAGGGAAGCTATAGTTACGAGGCTGCCGAAAATAAACCTAAGTTAGTCACTTTCTACTCTCCTTTTATTTTACGCTGTTGCATTTTTGATTTCAGTAAATATTCGAGTGATAGTAAACAATAAAATAATAGTATGTGAGTCACAGAGAGGCGAGAAAAACACGCATATACAGACAAATGGGAATTAGTCACACACTTTTGTTCGTATAGTAATTAGCTTCAATTACGAGAGAACATAATTGTGTTATCCTTATGAACATTACCATAAGTTACGAAACGAAGTAAAACAATAAATACTTACAACCGTTTTATTAAGTAAGAATTAATACACACACACACACACACACACACATACACACACACACACACACATATATATATATTTATATATATATATATATATATATATATATATATTGAAGCAGAATGTAAAAAGTGTTAATGAAAAAAAAACGAAATTATTTTTATGTTTATATCTTTATTCTCTGTAGTCTTTTATGTTTTTTCATACTTTGAAAAGAATAAACAGACAAAGTAATAAAAGTCTTGTTGATTTCTTTTCGACTAAAAGACAGTTATAAATGGAAAATTATTGCCTTCAGGTTTCGCAGAAAGATACTAAAAACCCTAAAATCACTGCTATTACCAATTTGTGTATGTATATATGTATGTATGTATGTATGTGTCTATCTATGTAATTTTAAAAGCAAATATTAATTATTATTACCAACGGGCACCGATGTTTCATGCTTACACAATCTTTAGTATAGGGGTGTTAATTCACGTCGGTCGGAGGGCTCGAACCCGGTATCCAAGTCACCACCGAGATATTTAACTCTATAAACGCCAAATCAGCGGGCGGTACAGTGACCAGAGGGAGAAGATTCGACAACAACAACAAATGAGTTAGAATTTCGCATATATATATAAAGTATAAAGGTATACTAAAAAAAGAATAAAAGGGAAATACCAGCAGAGTGCTCAATTAAATTAAATTAAGAGCGTAATATTTTTTCAAAAAATCATGTCTGATTAAAATCTGTATTTAAAAATAAAATATATATATATATATATATATATATATATATATATATATATATTGTGTGTGTATTTAGGCAGCATATTTTCATTTTAGCAAACATTATTAAATAACACGGAGTGGTTTTGTTTGATGCGACTTTTTTTTATTTTTTCAATTTTCCGAATTGTTCATCTAATGTTTCGGTCAAATTGATGTAAATATGATCCATCCATGGGTTTTTTGTTCCATTCTTTTTTTTGCAAGTACTTTCGATTTGAATCGTCACATCATCTTCAGGCGGTATTAGTTTTAGTGTCTTTACAAATTATGACTTTACTGTTGTGCTCATTTTTGAATTATAACGGCAAGTAGTTTATAACTTGAAAAAGCGTCTGGATCATATTTACATCAATTTGACCGAAACATTAGATGGACAATTCGGAAAATTGAAAAAAAAAAAAAAGAAGTCGCATCAAACAAAACCACTCCGTGTTATTTAATAATGTTTGCCTAAATATATATATATATATATATATATATATATATATATATATATATATATATGTATAGATATATATATAAATTTGGGAAAGTTCATTTTTTTAAGTATCTATGAAATTTAAAACGTTCAGAAAGAGACAAAATGCCTTCAAAAACCATTTGTTAGATGCGTATATATTTTATTAAAATCAAAACAAATATTTTCATTTTGCCTTTTTTTGCTAATGTCTCACTAGATATAACGAGCATCATCAGAGTTTTAAACAAATATAAGGTATTTCCCTTATTACTTTCTTATGTATACGTAAGAATCCTTCTTGGTGGCGATGAAAGATTGGCGTCCGGGTGTTGTGCGGACAAACGGCGAAAAAGTGTAAATTTTTAAATCTGAACTTAAAAACGCGAATGGCTCGAAAGGAGATATACATTTTGGAAAGTTCATTTTTTTAAGCATCAATCAAATTTAAAACTTAAAGAAATGCATTACAAAAACCATTGGTTATATATATATATATATATATATATATATATATATATATATATATATATATATATATATATATATATATATTAGTACTTCACGTATCCACATAAAATATTATAAGGAGATATAATTTTTTATGTATCAGTTTTCAGTATTTACTTCAACAGTGCTCGATACGTAAGTAGAGCTAGGTAGTAAGCAATGAAAATATATATGGCAATCAAGCTACACAGAGGCTCCCGTGTTTCATCCCCGGGGGGAATCGTCAGGCTAAATGCTCTTTATGCATTAAGCCTGACGATTCCCCCCGGGGATGAAACACGGGAGCCTCTGTGTAGCTTGATTGCCATATATATTTTCATTGCTTACTATATATATATATATATATATATATATATATATATATATATATATATATATATATATATATCAACAAATTCTTTTTGAAGGCATTTTGAAAAGATACACTTAAAAAGATACACTGTGACATGGATTTTAAGAGGCTGGGAAAAGAGAAGGAAAGGGGAGACTTAACCACAAATAACAGCTTTACAAATCAACACAATTTACACATCCTTACAAATATTTAGATATTTAAAATTCTTTTGCTCTCAATTAACTCTCAAACCATCAACACATCCTGAACGAAACCACATTTTACTTATCACTCCCCAAAATTAAAATCATTTTTCTTTTTTTCTTTTTTGTCATGCTCACAGCACACTTCTACACATTCTTTCACATACACTTATCCTCACACATTCCTGACATAGCCATCTGGTCAATACTCCTACTCTCTCTCCCTCTCTCCAGCCTAAAATAATTACCCATAACCACAACAAAATCTCCCCTATCCCCTCTCACCTATCTCACCTTTTTGGCTATTTCTTTCACACTCGTACCCACCCACCGCCCATTTTCAAGTTATCTTCATTCCTTCAAATCTTTTTCTACAACTATGATACCACCTACATGCCAAACACACAGTTTACCCCTTCCCTCCTCTTTGCCCAGCCTCTCAAAATCCATGCCGCACCTCACCACGACAAAAACCTCAGCCCCCTTTCTTCTCTCCAACCCTACGGCAAATTTACTAATACTCTCACCCCTCCATTTTTCACTGCTAGCTTAATGGTACCCACTCAAAGCTTTCCATATTCATTTCATTCTTCGCCACTACTGACTTCTCGCAGCCTGGACTCTCCTCCGGCGCTCACAGTAGCCACAGCTACTACTTTTCCTTATAAAACCCATCATACTCCCAAAATTTCGATGTACTTGCATAACATTTTTCTTCAAATTATCATCCTGTGGAAGTCTTACAATAAAGACGAAACGTTGATGAATATATAAAAAAATATCTCTTGGTTTTTCCTTTTTCATTTCCCATATATATATATATATATATATATATATAATTTTTTTTATATATACAAACATAATTGGTTTTATCTGTGCATACATGTTTCAGTTGTCCATAGAGAGTCAATTGAGCACTTTTTAATAAACACTGGAGTTTCAATGGATTCACATCTATAGCAACAAATATAATACATGTACTAATATATAGATATATAGATTCAATAGTAAGCCGATTAACAACACATTGCAATCAAATTTACTCATATAACGAGATTTAATAGTTCGTCTTTATTACTCAAAAGACTTTCTCAGAAATGAGCTATTATTGTTTTTAATATTTAAAAATTTGAAAACATAAACATGGGAGTGAGAGGAAGAGTGGAAAGAGACAACACCAACTAAAATTAATGGGGAAATGCTTTCGACGTTTTTTTTTTGAAAGACTGTCTGTTTAATGGTTAAGGAGAAAGCCACTCAAGTGGAAAGAAAAGAGAGGAGTGAAGTGATGCCACGTGACATTAATGAGCATCTTGTGTGGATATCGGAGGAAAGAGAAAGGTGGATGAAAATGCAAAACTTCTAAACTTGCAAGTCTGTTGACGTGACTGAAAAAACAAAACAAAAAAAAATTATTTTTATTTTCAACTATTATCTATTTTACTCATGCATAACCCAGTCGTCGAGGGCGTTACTGATGTTATATTTTAGCTTAGCCGTGCATTTATAAACGATTATACACCCGTGAAGCCAGGTTAATGTTTATCTGCGGAGACAAAAGCGCTCGGACGCCGATATTGGTTTATAAAAATGTTTATTTAAGAAAGAGAACAGTAACAGAAAACATCCGAGCGACGGGTTACATGTGTACACGACAAGAAAGAAATACAGGCAAGTAGATAAATGGTTATCTCCTCTCGTTAGATCTAGCCACACTGTGCTTGCTTACTCCATTGGGGACAGCTTGCTAGACACGTCTGTCCTGCTTGAGGTATCGCCAGCTAAGAGATAGATAATCTCTCCCTAGAAGTCACGTGGTTTTGCGACTTCCGCCTGAAAGGTGACACCTGACGCCTGACTCTGAATAGCGTTATTCAAACTTTCCCCTTCAAACTTTCCCCTTCGTTATGTTACACCGACCTTCTCGTTGCGCGAATCTCCATAAGCGATATGTTCTGTCGTGTCGGTATGAAACTCCAAAACACGAACGAAGTGGTTGTTTATTTGAAAAAAACAAAACAAATCAACAAATTTATTAAGCTACAATCATCCACTCTATAATAAAGACCAATGTGTTAGATCTTGTTTATGAATATAATATATACGCACCGTCACACAAAAGTTAGCGAGTAAAAAACGTGTCTTTTTCTAGCCGTCGGACAAGACCATTTCAAGTGCTCACCAACGAGAAAAGAAATAACAAGTCAGACAATCTCCGATGTCTGAAATCAATTTGGAAAAAAAATCCACTTTGAATAAAAAGTAAACTGTAGGTGTTTATTCTCGTTAGGTTATCAGAAATGATAATAATAATTTATATATAAAAAATTAAATAACTGATGCTATTCTATGAATTTTTTATTATTTTACTTATCTGAATCAAGGCATATTAAAAAAACGTAAGGGGCTACAGTAATTAGCGTAAATTGGTTCTTGGCCTTTTGGCTAAGATCAAAGTGTAGTATCTGTTCCGATGGATACTGCACCCCATAGACTGGTATTGTCTTGGCCTTCGGGTCTTGATTTACGCCGGTCTATGGGTCTGTCCTGTGCAGTTCTAGGGGGTCCACCCTCCCAGGTTTTGCCTCCCCTCTTTGGGGAGGAGTAAGTTTATTGCTTACTACCTGAGGCGCCCCTACCAGGGAATGCCGACGGGGCTGCCCAGGCAATTTTTAATGGCTAGAGCGCTCACCTTCTCGGGCGCTGGCTTTTCAAATCCCACTTTCAGACCTTGTGTCGCATACTCCTATTGTGGGTAGGTGTTAAATAACGGCCTTTTGGCTAAGATCAAAGTGTAGTATCTGTTCCGATGGATGCTCACCCTGTAGACCGGTACCGTCTTGGCCTTCGGGCCTTGATTCCGCCGGTCTGAGGTACTGTCCTGTGCAGTTCTAGAAGGTCCACCCTCCCAGGCTTTGCCTTCCCTCTTTGGGGAGGAGTAAGTTTATTGCTTACTGCCTGAGGCGCCCCTACCGGGGAATGCGACGGGGCTGCCCAGGCAATTTTTAATGGCCAGAGTGCTCACCTTCTCGGGCGCTGGCTTTTCAAACCTCACTTTCCGACCCGAGCTTGGGTCACATCTTACTTGTGAGAGTAAGATAAACCTGGCCTTGTGCCTAACCTCCTGGGGAGGTAAATAAAAAGTGTAGTATCTGTTCCGATGGATACTGCACCCCATAGACTGGTGTTGTCTTGGCCTTCGGGTCTTGATTTACGCCGGTCTATGGGTCTGTCCTGTGCAGTTCTGGGAGGTCCACCTTCCCAGGCTTTGCCTCTCCTCTTTGGGGAGGAGTAAGTTTATTGCTTACTGCCTGAGGGGTCCCTACCGACGGGGCTGCCCAGGCAATTTTTAAACCCCACTTTTCCGACCCGACCTCGGGTCACATCTTACTTGTGGGAGTAAGATAAAAACTGGCCTTGTGCCTAACTCCTGGAGAGGAGTAAATCAATATAGTAATTAGCGGCCATATTTTAAGTGGGAAGTTGTGCAGCAAGATGTTTGTTCATATTACATTTAAGTTTCCGCATGTTAGTACAGTTGGTGAAACAGGGAGCAAGTAGGGAACTGCTCGAGCAAGAGATCTGAGGAAAGAAGCTATTAGAGTAGAAAGTTTTCCGACATCTGGAGACCTCTACAGTGAAGGGGTGGGATTTTGCTGCTAAGATATTTGCGTTATGGGGGTACAAGTGCAGTTAGCTATTCGGAGTACATTCTGTAGACATACTTATAAAGACAGCACACGAATGTAATTCTTCTTTTTCTTTCGTGTGAATCAGATGATTCTGATGTTGGCATTAGTTTCTCCGATGTTTTTTCTAGTTAGAAATCTTTCTGGAAAGACATCGGGTACTTACGGGAAGGACCACGAGAAGGTTGCCAGCATCCCTAAGTGAAAGTGGTACTGTGGAACCGACTGGATTCGAACTTGGAACACCCAGGTCTTCAGTCCGTGTCGATATCCGCTTAACCACCGTCACCTCCCAATATAATACTGGGGCGATGGGACAGGGGCTGGAGCTTGGTAGACAGTTCGGGACCTATTAGGTTAGAGACTCTGTCCAATAGGAAGACTAGTGTTTTTTATGAATATAAGTGAGAACACTTACGGAGCATACTTTTTTTTCCGGCATTTTTTGGCGGAAGGTCTTGAAGTCGAGGAATAGATCGGCGAAGTTTCTCTAGTCTTTTCTTGTTTACCTATCTGCTAATTCCCCGAATCCGCAGAAACGTGAGAAAACAACTATTTTTGTTGATTCAGCAATTTGCCAGTGTAGCGCCGCGCGGTTTCTCGGTTTTGTTTCTGTCTACGCGTAAAAATATCGTGCCCGTAGCTATCTTTCTCTCCCTCTCTGGTATTCTTGGTTAATTTGTCAGCTTCATCTTCATCTTCAATTTCATCTTCATCTTCCTCCTCTTCTTTGTTTTCTTGTCTCATTTCCCAACTGGTCCCAACCGGTCCGCACAGCCATTCGAGCCTAAGGTCATACATTATTAGCTGATCCTAGCCAAATTTAAAGACTCTTCATATCAATCACGGGGACATTTCCTTGGTGTAAATTTCATTTTTAATAGTATTTCACTTGATATGCGGGTGTGCAATTAACTCTCTTCCATCTATACCTAATATATATATATATATATATATATATATATATATATATATGTATATATATATATATATATATATATATATATATATAATGCGTTGCTATTATACAAAACCAATACGAGGACACAAAATGTGCAGTTAATGTTGGGGTATTCCTGGAACACGTAATGAGGGATATTACAAGTCTGAACAAAGAGTTCCAATTGAGAGATGCCATGTCAATTGGTGTTAGATATGCCGATGATACAACACTCATATCTGCTATTTTTGGAAAACTTAAAATTTCAACTTTGTAGATTGAAAAAGCCTGCCAAAAATGGGTATTGAAGATTAATCCCCTAAAATGTGTAATTATGTCACCAGAAGCTGATGAAGAAATCAAAATAAATGATCAATTAATTCCAAAAGTTGCAGAGTTCAAGTTTCTTGGCAGTCTAGTTCCCAACTGTGCTTCAGATGTCTTGCACAGGATGTCCATGGCGTCACAGGTGTTTGGCTGTTGAAGAAAAGCAACATAGATCTCTAGAGACATGTCCAGAATCCTTAAGGTTAGATTGTATAAGACACTCATTCTGCCAATAGTCATACACAGTTCTGAGACATGGACTACTGGAGAACAAGAAGTCAGAACCCTGTTGGTGTTTGAGATGAAATGTCTTAAGACAATCCTCAAGGTTACTAGGAATGACAGGCTTAATAATGCTTCCGTACGCGAAGCGCTGGGTATGACGGAAACCATCTAAGATGTGGTGTCGGCTAGGAGGCTTCGATGGTTTGGTCACGTTGCTAGGAATAGTGGGATGATCAATGCCAACAATAGAAGAGACTTCTCAAACACAAGACCAAGGGAACGCCCACCCAAAAGATGGACCGAAAACATTAGGGAACAGTGCGGCGTTCCTCTTCAAACAGCTGAAAAATATGCAACTCGGTAACAGAATCTTGTGTTCAATACAGCGAGAGAGGCGTCAAGTCCTGTGCGATTAAAGTAAAGAAAAAAAAAAAAAATAAATAAAAAAAAAAAATATATATATATATATATATATATATATATAATGTAAAGTCTACATCAGATCTCAATCGATCGTATATTCTGGTTCTCCATCGATCTACCCTACAGTGTGAGAGTTGATAGATAATACACACATATATACGAACATTAGGTACTTATATAGTATCTGCACCGGGGCGGCAATAGTTACGTATATAGTATTCACACCTGTGCGGCGATAGGTACATATTTCGCATTCGCACCGGGGCGGCGATAAGTACGTATTTTGCATTCGCACCGGGGCTGCGATAGGTACTTATATAGTATCTGCACCCAGGCAGCGATAGGTACTTATATAGTATCTGCACTGGGGCGGCGATAGGTACGTATATAGTATGTGCACTGGGGCGGCGATAGGTACGTATATAGTATGCGCACCGGGGCGGCGATAGGTACGTATATAGTATGCGCACCGGGGCGGCGATAGATACGTATATAGTATGAACACCGGGGCGGTGATAAGTACCTATATAGAAGGCGCAGACAGAGGTGGTACCTTTTATAAAAATATGTCATACTTTTGCACTGGGCAACGTAAGAGGAATGGTGGGGAAGAAACAGTTTTCGCAAAAGGCAAAATGAGAAAGTAGCGGTGAAATGAGGCGACCAGGGAAGAGAAAAGTAGAAAGATAAAGAGACGGCTATAGAGAGAGGGGCAGAAATAGAAGTTTGAATATAAAGATTTACACACGCGATTCTTCTTCAATTATATGTTTTTATGACCCCGAGCAACGCCGGGTAGCCTCGCTAGTATAGATATAATTTTGACCCCGTCTAATGGAGCATAAAAAATAAACTTTATCCTGGTTACATTGACCTTGGTCTTCTTTGTCTCTTTTATTTATTTCTCTTCTCAATGATCTCAATGACTGCTCTCTCCCCCTCCCGCCTCTCTCTCTCTCTCTCGACCTTCTTCAGTGTAATGAGGTGTGG
>OY744538.1:10134885-10159885 GCA_963556195.1 Sepiola atlantica
TCTAGGCTTATCCTTCAAATTCAAATACCCGGAACGAAACTTTGTAAATCAATTTTTTACTTGTTGATCTGCCATATGCTGCATAGTTTCTTTGCCGTCTGTGTAGCAACATTTTCTTATTCAATCTCTCACAACATCGAATATGCAGCTTCCATATCAAGAGTTATAAATGTATGTTTATTGCAATACAAGGTATAAAACAGCAATGAAAAATGGAGAGAGACCTTTTATTAAAATTTAGACTGAAAACCAAAATAGGAGGTGTTTTAGCATGACATCAAAACGCTTTTAAATTGAATCAACAAAATTGGAAGTCAGTGACTTTAACGATGCTTGCTTTAACAGAGCTGAGAGGGAAAAGATAACGAAATACCAACGGTCTTATGTACGATATGAAAAGAAACTAGAATTTTAGAAAGATCTCAATCATTTCAGTAATTATAGGGGACACCAGATTCAGGAAAAATATTTTATTTTAAATACCCGGCGAATATACCCGGTGAACTAAGTGCAAGAGAGATAGAAACAATTGCGGTTTAAGAGGCGGTTAGAATCTTTAAAAGATTTATCAGTTGGAGTGTGTGAAATAGCGGGTTAATGTTTGACATCCGGTAGGATGCTCCATCCCCAGCAAAAACAAAAAGATAAAAAAATTGAAAAAAAAAAATCATTCGCACACACACACACATACACAAAGAGAGAAGAACAGACACACACATATATCAGAGACCTTTTGGCTAGGATCAAAGTGTAATATCTTTTCTGTTCTCGCTCAGTGAAGGAGAAATCCTTCTAGATCGAGACAAGTTTTATTCTTGTCCTAATCTAGAGTGACCCTTTTTAAGGAGCTGGACTTTTCTCACAATTGAAACCGACATTGCGTCTAACTTTGCCATCGTGGGGAGGATAGTAAAAACGGACACGCACATTTATGCAGACATACGCTCATTGAAACAGAGGCATATATACGGATACGTACACTGTGACACAGAGACATGCACACATATTCACAGAGACACATATACTGGACATACACAGGTACGCAAATGCCCAGAGACACAAGAGACGCATATATTCCGATACACAGGAGCACATACACATATGGACATAGGTCTAGACATATATACAGACATACACTGAAGCACACACACACACACACACACACACATAGATAAACATATACACTTACCTTGTTCATTGTTATACTGAATAAGAAAAGACAGTGTTGGTTCTAGGCTATATAAAGTGGGGAGGGGACTGCATATCCAAAAAGGGTTGATATGCCGTTAAACAGACAAACTAAGCCAATTAACAAATCGTTTAAAAATATGCGTCGTTGTAGAAAGTGTGGCAGTTTCAAAAGGGTTGACATGGCGTTGAGTCGATAAACCGAACCAGTTAACGAATCGTTTTAAATAAGCATTGGTCGTCCTAGACTGCAGAAAATGGGCAGCTGACTGCAGTTGCAAAAGGGTTTAAATGCTGTTTACCAGACAGGCCGGTGCTTGTTGACTGTAGAAAGAAAAATTATCTTTATATTTAGGAGAGTCAAATAAAGAGGGGAGAGAACTCTAATTTCAAGTTTCAACCATCGTTATTTTAAAATAGATTTTACTATTGTAATTATTCTAAAATGAAGTTTTAAAAATGTATGCGTAAAAGGATAATTTAGGAATAAAACAAACACAACGCTTTATGGTATTCGGCACCAATGAAAAATAAAATGATTTATTAAAATAAATTATCAAAGAAGAAGAAGAAGGAAAAAATAGAAAAATATGTAAATGAAAGGGGAAAAAATAAAAAACCAAGGAAATAAAGTTTTTGAAACAAATGAAAGTTTTACACTGGGTAAAATTCGGCAATTTGTTTGAAAATAGTTCCCAGAGTCCTTTCGGAATTTTTGTTTCCACATGAAATCAGCTAGGTACGATTCGACCATTTGCGTGTGGGTGCCACATTTAACTTTGTTCCTTCACCTCATTCCACATTCGTTCTACGTGGCTGATTGTGGCACCTGTTAGTGGATCAACAAAATTATATTTGTGATTCACACGCAAATGATGGAATACTTCGGCACCTAGGCGATCATAGACTCGCCAACAATCAGACACAATCGTCGTACCGGGTCTCACATATTATTTTTATTAAAGAGATAACGTTGCTGCATCTCTCGCCGGCACGGTTACCAAAAAACGCACCTGATTAGGTGGCCTTTGCATAGCCACCAAATATCCCATTTTAAGATAAAGCATGGTTGAAACTTGAAACTAGAGTTCTCTCCCCCTGATTTGACTCTCCTAAAATTAAAGATACACATATTTTCTCGGCCCTACAGTCAACAAGCATCGACAGGCCAAATGAACGAATCGTTTAAAATATGTATCGGCGCTTCTAGACAGCTAGAGGTTGAGAGGGAGCTTCAGTTTCAGAAGGGTTGGTATGTCGCTAAACTGACGGACTAAACCGATTAACGAATCGTTTAAAATAAGCATTGACTGCTCTAGATTGCAGAAAGTGGGGAGAAGCAGCTGCACTTTTAATATTTACATAAATAATCATCGTCAACAACATATATGGTTTAACGTCCGTTTTACATTCGCCTGGCATGTGTTGGACGGCTTCTGATATAAACTTCAAAACTAACCTATCTCTGGACAGGGCTATATTTATCCCTTTTTATCTCAAGCCTACCCCTATCACTTCCATTAAATAACCTTTCATTAATTTCGTCACAGTTACTTGTATTTTTGTTAAAACTCTTTCTACCACGATTAAGGTCGGATTGAACGACCGAAATATCGGTGGCCTTAGATATGTGTCTTTGGTATTATTTAAACCCGTTTGTTTTATACTTATCCACTAATTCCATACACTAACCAGTTCATGACGAATATCTAGAATTTATTTATATAGTTTCGAATCTACTTCTTGGTTTAATACAACACTTTGATAGACGTGACACATGCTTGATCATCTTCGATCGAGTGTTCTGTAGCCTAGCAGTGCCATTCCTGGAGTCGCCACTGGTAAAAGGTATTTATTTGCAATGACGATTCATTAATTGGAATCAATGCAATAACACACAACAAAGGAAAACAGGCAGCAAAACAATTGCTTTAAAAAAAGCCAAAATCGAATGAAGCGAATGTTATCACCGAAGTCTTAGAAACTCGTTGACTAGAATCAATAAACACGAACGAGTAATTAATAAAAGTTATTCCACGCAACGTGGTTATTGCAGGTTTTAAGAGTGGAACCTTTTTACTTTCAGGATAGCGTTTGATTGTCTCATTTCGAGGTGCATTTGCCATCTTCGCCTCAAAACGGTACATTTGGTTGTGAAAAATGAATGATTTGGTTTGGTTGTTTTACGGCATATCAACACTATTCGGGTTATTTAATGCCGAATCCGGTCATTTTGTTAAAAGTTTTATGCTTCAAGTTCTTTATATCTTCAACTATTTATTCATTGTCGTTTTGTAGAGACTCTTTTTTAGCTTTGCAGAACATTGGTTGAGTTTTGCAAAGGGAAAGTAAAAAAAAAAAATAACATCAATGTTTGGTGCATTTTAAGTCAGGAAGCAAATATCTTCAGATAGCTTGATCTGGTAACACTAGTAATACATGACTTACGGTAAATTTGTAGATCTTTTAAACTTGAGTTTATCCCAGACAAAGTCAAGACGTAAGGAGCTACTCTGGATTAGGTGCAAGAAATTAAACGGGGGCATCTTAAGAGGGGAGTTGTGCGGCGATATGTTTATTTACATTACATTTAATAAACATCCTCCGCTGAATGGGTAGTATCTGTTCTGATATTACACTTCATCTTGCTGTCCTCGGCCAGTGAACGAAAAATCCATCTAGACTGAGGTCAGTTTTATGTTTGTTCTTATCCAGAGCGCATATTTTAAGGAGCTGAATTTTTCCCCACATTAAAACCGACCTTGTGTCTTACTTCTCTCGAGGGGAGACAGGCAAGTAGATAGGAAAACCTCCCGTTGATACTCCCATCAAATTCTTTTAGGCAATTACGTGTGTATACACTAACAAATTTGACATACGTATGAAAAAAATATTTATTTAAAAAAGAGAGACAGCCACAGAAAACATCGGAGGGATGAGTGACTTTCGCAAGCGTTGGAAAGAGAGAAAGCGAGAGAGAGAGAGAGAGAGAGAGAGGGGAGAGAGGGAGAAAGAGAGAGAAAAAGAGAGAAAGAGATAGAGAGAGATAGAGAGAGAAAGAGAGATAGAAAGAGATAGAGAGAGAAAGAGAGAGAAAGAAAGAGAGAGATAGCAAGAGAGAGAGAGAATAGAAAGAGAGAGAGAGGGAGAAAGAGAGAGAGAGAGAAAGAGATAGAGAGAGAGAAAGAGAGATAGAGAGAGAGAGAAAGAGAGAGAAAGAATGAGAGAGAAAGAGCAAGAGAGATAGAAATTGAGAGAGAGAGAGAAATAGAGAAACCGAGAGAGAGAGAGGGAGAAAGAGAAAGAGAGATTGAGATAGAAAGAAGGAGAAAGAGAAATAGAGAGAGAAAGAGAGAGAAAGAAAAGGAGAGAGAAAGAGAGATGGATAGAAAGAAAGAGAGAGAGAGGAGAGAATGTGAGAGAAAGAAAGACAGATAGATAGACGATTAGCCCGCCTCGCCACACCCAGTCGCGCTTTGTGCACTTCTCCCATCAATTGGGGACAGCACACAGACACATCTTTTCTGCTGCAAGTTTCGTCAGCCAAAGAGATCGAAAATCTTCGACCAGAAATCACCTGGTTTCATTGACTTCCCTTCTCTTGTCACCTCTGACCTTTAATGTGTCACTCAAACATTTTCATTCAACCACGGTCATCGTTGTGCAAGAGGTTCTTAATTCGGTAGTAGCTTTACACTTTCGCTATTTCAAGTTTTCCCTTCTTCACGACAAGTAGTGCACCTTGATTCCTACATCCTCACTGAATATTCTAGTTGTGCTTATCGTATTTCTAGCTCATTTTTTTTTCGATTTTTGCTAATAATTTCACGCCATCCATATACGTAAGAGAACTAATTTTTCCTTTGTTTCTGGAAATCTTTACCCTAAATTGTATCTCTTACAAATATAAAAAGGGTGTATTACACTAAGTGAACAATGCAATGGGTAGTCACAATGTATACGGGGAAACGGCTGTACTCGTATTCTGCTGTACCCCTCGGGGCCAGCGTTGTCGGCGGTGATATGCTCTTCTGAATATTTCATTGTATAAGGAAGGGTGTGTCAGTATTTTCTCTACAACATCCGGTGAATATGCTTACCTTAGATGCTAATGTTATACACATCATAATGTCTTCAAGTTCACACCCAAAAAAAGTACCAATACTTCCGTATTTATAAATGCGTCCTTGTATCAGCCTTGTGCCAGACTTGTTCCGTCGGTTGGTCGATCTGTCACGCCTGAGTTTGAAGTTGTATTTTTGTTCGTCTGTCACGCTTAGATTAAAAGTAGCATTTTTGTTAATTCGTCATGCTTACGTTTTAAATGCTGTGTTCGTTGGTCTGTCACGCTTAAATTTAAAATAGCATTTTTAAAAATCCTTTACGCTTAAGCTTGAAATAGCGTTTTCGTTGGCCTGTCACGCTTAAGATAAAAATTAGTATTTTCGTAAATCCGTTATGCTTAACTTTGAAATAGCATTTTGCTATTTTAACTATGGCTGTAGATGTGTGTCAGTATTTTTCCCAATTATATTTCAAGAGAATACGATCCGATTAGGTTTGAACTCGGCTCGGCCGATTCCATAGTCTTACGTCAGCATCCATTACATCATTTATACCCACCGAAAAGCCATTGGCACAAAACGATAAAAATGCGTGTTACAATTAAATTCAAAGTTTTTAAAGAGACGCCATTTAAGCGTTTCTTATCTATGTTTCTCTAACCATGAATCTTTATCGTCATTTTTTTTTATTACCGCGAGAGAAATTTAAAGAAGGATATTGTATTTTATTTATTTTTTTCTTCTGTTTTAGTGTTTAACTTCAATTAAATATTTAATTCTTTTTTTTTTTTTTTTTTTTTTTACTAAAGGACACAAAAAACATAAAATATATAAAAACAAACATAAAAGTGAAAGTAATTCTTTGTTCTCAATTATTTTATGGGTGGAAATAAAAGAAGAATTTTGGAAATACTTTTAGGCGATTACAAGAACTTCTCGACGTTTTACAGAAGCGTTTCACTTTTAATCTAATAATGAGGAAGAAGGGGGCAAACGATAAATATGAGGATGAGGAGGAAAATGAAAGGAAGGAAGATGAATAGTGAAAGGAAAAAGAGAAGAAGGAAGTAAGGGGATGCGGAAGGGAGGAAAGAGAAAAGTAGGAAGGAGGGATGTAAGAAAATATGGAGGGAGAAGAATGTAAGGAAGATGGAGGTAAAGAAAATAATGGAGGAGAGACATAGGAAAGAGAATACATAAGGAAGGGATGAAGAACGGGAAGGAGGGATGGAGTGAAATAGATGATGAGAAATAATAATATAAACACAAGGAAAAAGAGGAATGAAGGAAATGAGAGATGGGGGACTTACGGAAGGAAAGAGAGAAAAAGAAAGTAATAGGGTTAAGAAAGAGAGAGGAAAGAGGAAGATGAAAGAAGAGGTAGAAGAAAACTATGGAGGGAGAAAAGGTGGATGTTAGAAGGATAGAGGAAAAAGAAAACAATGAAGGAAAGGAGAAGGAAAGAAGATAAGTTATTAAGGGAGTAAAAAAGGGTTAGGGTTAGATGGAGGAAAAGAGGGGGAAAATGATATAAGGAAGGAAGTAAGATAGGTAAGAAGGAAGAAAGAAGGAAGTAAGGAGAATGGGAGAGAGGGGAAAAGGGTGAGGAGGAAGTAAATAAGCATGACTAGAAGGAAAGGGGGTAGAATAAGGATGAAAGGGGGGATTATAAGGATCAATAGAAAAGAAGGAAGAAAGGGAGGTAGGGGAAGGAAGGAAAAGGGGATGTGGAAAGAGAGAAGAGAGATATGAGGATGTGGAGAAAGGCGGAAGAGAGGAAGGAAAGTAAGAGTGATGAAGGGGGGGAAGGGATAAGAAAGTAAAGGGATGGAGAAGGGAGTAAAAAGAAAGAAGAGGAATTTAAGAAAAACATGGAGAGAGAGAGAGAAAAGAAGGATGCAAGGACAATGAAGGAAAGGAGAAGGAAAAAAGATAAGTTATTAAGGAGTGAGAGAGGGATAGAGTTAGATGAAGGAAAAAAGGCGGGAAATAACATAAGGAAGGAAGGAAGGAAACTGGGAGAGAGGGGAAAAGGATAGAGGAAAAAGGGGAGGAGGAAACAAATAAGCATGACAAGAAGGAATGAGGGATAGAAAGAAGAAATACATTGAAGACATTGCCAAGGCTGCAGCAAAGAAGGTGGGCTCCCTCTACCGTGCTAATAAACTCCTCACACCTGACATCATCCTGCATCTCTAAAAAGCCATCATCCGCCCATGCATGGAGTATTGTTGCCACATCTGGTCTGGTGCATCATCCACTCGTCTCTCCCTCTTAGACAATGGCCCCCAAAAGAATCGCCAACCTAATAGGACCCTCACTGTCAACCAAGCTTCAGCCTCTGTCCCATCGCCGCAATTTAGCATTCTTGTGCTTGTTTTACAAATATTTCAATGGGTTATGCTCTGATGAACTTTCTACTCTGGTGCCACTTCGACGTAAATTCACTAGACCAACTCGACAATCAGCTAAATCCCATCCATTAACTGTGGAGGTCCCCATATGTCGGAGAGCCTTCTACTCCAATAGCTTCTTTCCTCGTGCTGCTGGCCTCTGGAACTCCCTCCCTGTCCTCTGTTTCCCCGACAGTAACGACATGGATAACACCCTAAACCTACTCCCTAATTCTCAGTAGCCCCTTATGTCTACAGTGGCGTCCTGCCTTGTTTAGGGTGAAATATCATAAAAACAAAAATTTTAAAAAGATAAAAGGGGAAATTATAAGGATTAATAGAAAGGAGGAAGGAAAGAGGTGGAGGGGAAGGAAGGAAAAGAGATGGAGGGGAAGGAAGGAAAAGGGGTGAAGGGGAAGGAAGGAAAAGAAGTGGAGGGGAAGGAAGGAAAAGGGGTGGAGGGGAAGGAAAGAAAGAGGTGGAGGGGAAGGAAGGAAAAGGGGTGAAGGGGAAGGAAGGAAAAGAGATGGAGGGGAAGGAAGGAAAAGGGTGGAGGGGAAGGAAAGAAAGAGGTGGAGGGGAAGGAAGGAAAAGGGGTGGAGGGGAAGGAAAGAAAGAGGTGGAGGGGAAGGAAGGAAAAGGGGTGGAGGGGGAAGGAAGGAAAAGAGGTGGAAGGGAAGGAAGGAAAAGGGGTTGTGGGGAAGAAAGGAAAGAGGTGGAGGGGAAGGAAAAAAAAGGGGTGGAGGGGAAGGAAGGAAAGAGGTGGAGGGGAAGGAAGGAAAGAGGTGGAGGGGAAGGAAGGAAAAGGGGTGGATAGGAAGGAAGGAAAAGGGGTGGATAGGAAGGAAGGAAAAGGGGTGGATGGGGAAGGAAGGAAAAGGGATGGATAGGAAGGAAGGAAAAGGGGTGGAGGGGAAGGAAGAAAAGAGGTGGAGGGGAAGGAAGGAAAAGGGGTGGATGGGGAAGGAAGGAAAAGGGGTGGATGGGAAGGAAGGAAAAGGGATGGAGGGGAAGGAAGGAAAAGAGGTGGAGGGGAAGGAAGGAAAAGGGGTGGATAGGAAGGAAGGAAAAGGGGTGGATGGGGAAGGAAGGAAAAGGCGTGGAGGGGAAGGAAGGAAAAGGGATTCAGGGGAAGAAATGAAAAGAGGTGGAGGGGAAGGAAGGAAAAGGGGTGGAGGGGAAGGAAAGAAAGAGATGGAGGGGAAGGAAGGAAAAGGGGTGAAGGGGAAGGAAGGAAAAGAAGTGGAGGGGAAGGAAGGAAAAGGGGTGAAGGGGAAGGAAAGCAAGAGGTGGAGGGGAAGGAAGGAAAAGGGGTGAAGGGGAAGGAAGGAAAAGAAGTGGAGGGGAAGGAAGGAAAAGGGGTGGAGGGGAAGGAAAGAAAGAGGTGGAGGGGAAGGAAGGAAAAGGGGTGAAGGGGAAGGAAGGAAAAGAGATGGAGGGGAAGGAAGGAAAAGGGTGGAGGGGAAGGAAAGAAAGAGGTGGAGGGGAAGGAAGGAAAAGGGGTGGAGGGGGAAGGAAGGAAAAGGGGTGATGGGGAAGGAAGGAAAAAGGGTGGATGGGGAAGGAAGGAAAAGAGGTGGAAGGGAAGGAAGGAAAAGGGGTTGTGGGGAAGAAAGGAAAGAGGTGGAGGGGAAGGAAAAAAAAGGGGTGGAGGGGAAGGAAGGAAAGAGGTGGAGGGGAAGGAAGGAAAGAGGTGGAGGGGAAGGAAGGAAAAGGGGTGGATAGGAAGGAAGGAAAAGGGGTGGATAGGAAGGAAGGAAAAGGGGTGGATGGGGAAGGAAGGAAAAGGGATGGATAGGAAGGAAGGAAAAGGGGTGGAGGGGAAGGAAGGAAAGAGGTGGAGGGGAAGGAAGGAAAAGGGGTGGATGGGGAAGGAAGGAAAAGGGGTGGAGGGGAAGGAAGGAAAAGGGATGGAGGGGAAGGAAGGAAAAGAGGTGGAGGGGAAGGAAGGAAAAGGGGTGGATAGGAAGGAAGGAAAAGGGGTGGATGGGAAGGAAGGAAAAGGGGTGGAGGGGAAGGAAGGAAAGAGGTGGATGGGAAGGAAGGAAAGATGTGGAGGGGAAGGAAAGAAAAAAGGTGGAGGGGAAGGAAGGAAAAGGGGTGGAGGGGAAGGAAGGAAAAGGGGTGGAGGGGAAGGAAGGAAAGAGGTGGAGGGGAAGGAAGGAAAAGGGGTGGATGGGGAAGGAAGGAAAAGGGGTGGATGGGAAGGAAGGAAAAGGGATGGAGGGGAAGGAAGGAAAAGAGGTGGAGGGGAAGGAAGGAAAAGGGGTGGATAGGAAGGAAGGAAAAGGGGTGGATGGGGAAGGAAGGAAAAGGCGTGGAGGGGAAGGAAGGAAAAGGGATTCAGGGGAAGAAATGAAAAGAGGTGGAGGGGAAGGAAGGAAAAGGGGTGGAGGGGAAGGAAGGAAAAGAGGTGGAGGGGGAGGAGGGAAAATTGGACATGGAAATGAGAGAACAAGACAAATATAAGGATGTGGTACAAGAAAGAAAAGAGGAAGGAAAGTAGAAGTGATTAAGGGAGGAAAAGAGATAAGAAAGTAAAGTGATGGAGAATGGAGTAAAAAAAGGAAGTGGGATGTAAGAAAAACATGGAGAGAGAGAGATGGAGGAAAGAAGGATGCAAAGACGATGTAGGAAAGGGAAGAAAGTAGAATGAAAATGAGGGCGAGAAATACGCAATGAAAGTAGAAAGACGGAGGGAGGGAGAGATATGGAGGAAAAGAAGGAGAAAGGAAAGAAATACGCAAGGAAAGAAATAAAAAGAAGAGAGGATGAAGAAAAAAGACTAAAAGAGAAAAGGAGAGAGAGCAAAAGATAGAGATAGAGATAGAGAGAGAGATAGAGAGATAGAGAGAGAGATAGAGAGAGAGATATATAGAGAGAGATAGAGAGAGATAGAGAGAGAGAGAGAGAGAGGGGAATAAAGGATGAGGGAAACACATGAAGGAAGGAAGAATCGGAGTCTGAAAAAACGAAGAATGACCAAAAAACAAAACTTTTCTGGAATTTGTAAAAAAAAAGCTCACTGAAAAAAAAACACGTGCCAAATGAAAACAACATTCACACACGCACACACGTGCACACATATACATACAAGGAGACATGCACGCACATATATACGCACACATCTATATGTTGACGTAGAAAAAACGAAAAAGAAACCGTTGCCCCTAGGCGATAGTGCACGGTTTTTGCCCCTCAGAGAGAAAAGCATATTAGATTAGCGATTGTTTTTCTTTTTTAACTTCAAGGATGATTCGATGAAATTTTGTACACGGAAACTTTTATCAGATTAGAATCAGATTAGAATTGCACATGATGTATTACTAATTATTAACCTAACGATATCTATCTATCTATCTATCTATCTATCTATCTATCTATCTATCTATCTATCTATCTATCTCTCTCTCTCTCTCTCTCTCTCTCTCTCTCTCTCTCTCTCTCTCTCTATATATATATATATATATATATATATATATATATATATATATATATATAAGGTGAGTCAATGGAAAATAGTTAGACCTGTAAATGGAAACAGATCAATATCTTCAGTTGTTCAGAACAAGGAGCATTTAGTAAATAAAAATATTTCTTCTTCTCTTTCAATTGCATTCCTTAAGCACGGCTTTTCAAAGATCAAAATCTTATCATCAGAGAAAGTAGTGATTGATAAGTTGACAGATGAGAACAGTTAATATTCAAAATTTGGAAAAAGTTTTTTTTTTTAAAAGTTCTTTTTAAAAAGTTTTTTAAAGTTCAAACGGGTGTGTAAATGAAAGTCACCAAACACGGAGATCCAAGTTGTATAGGGTTCAAATGTAATTGGTAAATCCAGAAGAATCTGCAAGAAAATCATCCAACGGTGAAGATTCCACCCAAGTCCTTAGTCCTTAGAGGGGGGATCAGACAAAATTAGCCATATTAAGAAAACGCATTTCATCCTGTTTTCAAGTAAACAGATCCAAAGGCAAAAAGCAGCGAACCAAACCTCAATGAAAATTGGAAATCCGAATTCGGATTTCCAAATTCTTATGAAGTGGCATCGTACGACCTTTGACCGGCTCGATCCTGTTGTTGGTATTGGTTTTCCCAATTCTTTCTAGAATCAGGTACTCACAGGAAAGACCACGTGAGGGTTGCGAACATCCATAGCGAAAGTGGGGCTATGGAACCGACCGGATTCGAACTTAGCACGCCCAGTTCGTCAGCCCGCGCCGTTATCCATTTTCACCACAGCCTCCTCCAAAAAGGAGATAATTCCTATAAATGTACAGCTTCGTATGTCCAGCAGGGGGGGGGGGTGTATTAACAGGCGTAAGACGTCATACAGACATTATTCAATTAAATACAATTTTGTTTAAGAAATGCCAAGATTTATTAATTATTCTTATATAATAAATAAAATATTTCAGACAAACCCGATCTTTTTCAATGAAAATAAAAATCCGACATTGTTATATATATATATATATGTTTACTATTTTCCAGGCTGACCGTATGGAAGCGAACTCTCAACGTCTACGCTCTCCTTGGTGTAATGTATATCGTCGCTTATTTTCACTACTGCTATGTGTACTACCAGCACACGATCTCGACACTGTCTCCACATTACTCCAAGGAGAGCGTCGTCGTTGGGAGTTCGCTCCAATACGGTCGGCGTGGGAAATAGTAAAAATAAAATATATAACAATATCGGATTCTTATTTTCATTGAAACAGAACGGTTCCGTTCGAAATATTTCATTTATTATATAAAAAATATCTTAGCATCTCATTGATTTCTTAAACAAAATTTTATTTCATTTAAAAAAATGCCTTCTAATGTGAAAAAAACAACATTTTATTATATTATTCAAATAATTAGGAGCTTCCGTGGCTGAGAAAATCTGCGGTTCAAAAATAAGTGAACGTGGTGCCATGGAACCGACTGGATTCGAACTTGGCACTTCAGGTCGCCAGTTATTGTCATTATCCACTTCACCATCAAATAATGAGACAAGACAAAAGCGTAGATTCCAATTTATAATTTGAAATTATTGTAATTGTTATGTATGAAAAAAAAAATGTTTCCCGAGAATCCATAGGATGAAATCGGAAATAACTCGACTCGACTATAATTTTGAAGAATGACAAATGGGGATTGGAATCGCTGTGTCCTGGCATTGTTCAAAACGAGGCCAACATTTTATGGTTCTGAAAATTAAGATATCAATCATTTTACAGTTTCATGTAAGATGAAATGGTATAATCAAAGATTAAGCGAAGGACAAAAGGGTCATGTGACAACAAGAGCAAGATATACATACACGCATACATACACACATACATACACGCATACATACACACGGACATACATACGCGGTAATATGTACATATATACGTAGGCAGTTTTGTAGTATTTGTATTATTCGGACTACTGTTCTCATGTTGCAAGGATGGGGCTGGAGTTTTATTAGATTAGAGTCTCTTTTTTGGAACCTGTCTCAGAGGGGGGAGGCTAGTAGTTTGTGAAACAGCCGAGATGTGACGACAATACTCCATGCATAGACGAATAGTGGCTTTGTAAACATATAGGTTACTGGCAGGTGCGATAATGTGTTTTAGCACGGTAGACGGAGCCCATACAAGAATATCCAGACATAAGTTGTCTGTTTTATTCAACAACATTTGTATATATATATATATATATATATATATATATATATATATATATATATATATATATATATATATATATATATATATATATTCTTTACTTTATCGCGATAGATTACTTTACGATAATTCACTTATCGTCAATTCTTCCTGGACTTCACCGACCGGGTCGGATCAAGGAAAAACTTTCTGCCTGATGAGACCTCAGCTCTCGATAGCTGTAGATCGATAACATCGACATGCCAGTGTAGCAGACCTTATACATGTTCGAATAAAAGCATTCACTATATATATATATATATATATATATATGAGAAAGGAAGGATGAGAGTAATCAGACGTGATGAGAAATGAAAAAGGAAAAACCAAGAGATATTTTTTTATATATTCATCAACGTTTCGTCTTTATTGTAAGACTTCCTCAGGATTATAATTTTAAGAAAAATGTCATGCTACTGACTGACTTCTGGCAGCCCGGGCCCTCGTCAAGCGCTCTTAGTAGCCACGGCTACTACTTTTCCTTATCAACCCATCATGTCAACCCAATATTTCGATGTACTTGCATGACATTTTTCTTAAAATTATCATCCTGAAGAAGTCTTACAATAATAACGAATGTTGATGAATATATGAAAAATATCTCTTGGTTTTTCCTTTTTCATTTCCCATATATATATATATATATATATATATATATATATATATATATATATATATATATGCAGAGTAGAGTAGAAATATTGTAGATCAAACGAAACGAAAATTGTATATTTCAAAAATGGAAGCCGCGTATATTTAAAATCACTTTCATTTATTTGCCTGTGTTATCCCCCCCCTCTCTCACTCTTGTGCGATCTATCTGTCTCTCTTGTGAACTCTGTCCGCCTCCCTTATCTTCTCTCCTTCTATCTATCTATCTATCTATCTATCTATCTATCTATCTATATATCTATCTATCTATCTATCTCTTTCTATCTATCTATCTCTTTCTATCTATCTATCTATCTATCTATCTATCTATCTATCTATCTCTTTCTATCTATCTATCTATCTCTTTCTATCTATCTATCTATCTATCTATCTATCTATCTATCTCTTTTTATCTATCTATCTCTTTCTATCTATCTATCTATCTATCTATCTATCTATCTATCTATCTATCTATCTATCTCTTTCTATCCTTCTGTCTATCTATCTCTTTCTAGAAAAATAATAATAGCAAAATCAGTTTGAATCATTCGCAGCCTACCATTTTTAATATATACAGGTTTGGCAAAAATAAGGGTCCTATTTTTAAAAATTCATAACTTTTTTATTTATTGATTTAAAAAATTTTTTTTTTTTAGAATAAGTAAAGGACCCCTTCCGAAGCAAGCATGAGCCGTATTAGCCCTAAGGAACGTACCCTCATTTAGAAAACATTATTTTTGCTTAAAAAACTCAAAACAGTGTAAAAAACAATACTTTAGTTTTTGTAAGTTTTAAGAAGTGTTTTTCGGCTAAAATTTGTTTTGTTTATTTCAAAAAATCTCGGAAGGGTCAGTCTACACACACACATAAAGTTTGGTGAGTTTAACTTTTATTTTGTGGAAGTTATTCAAATTCAAGTTAATCAAATTTAAAGATAGGACCCTTATTTTGGCCCACCCTGTATATATATATATATATATATATATATATATATATATATATATATATATATATATATATATATATATATATATATATATATATATATATATATCACAGCAAGGAATACAGACGTTTGTGACATTTTTGGGGGTGGAGTGAAATTAAAAAAGTGTAAAAACAAGAGGAATTTATTTAAAAAATACATGAATATACTAAGCCGGCTTTCGTTCACACTCATCAGAGTAACTACGTGGAAATAATTCAAGCATTACGACTAAAAACTTTTTAAAAAGTAGAATGAAGACCAGTGACAAGTTTAGGAGAAAAATGGGGGGAGGGTCACAAGTTGATCACATTGAGTCCTAGAAGCTACTCCTTTTGTTTACAAAGGGAGGGTTTGACTGACTTAATATATATTTGAGATGGAATAAAGAATGTGATCTACTATTGACAGAAAACCAGTCACTAGTGTAAGTCGACGCACATTCGGCGCTATTTATAAGATGGTCAGCAATAGCTGACCCGGATGTGTTGACTAAATTATTTAAATTATTTAGTCGGCCCCGGTGTATTGCAGAGAGGATGTGTTGTTTTATTCTGGATTCAAACCTTTGCTCTGTTCTTCCCACGTATACCGCATTTAAATTGATAAATAACTTTACTGATATGTTGGGGTGGGAGAACATCCTTATGAACGGATTTGAGCAAAGGTCGAGCAGAAAAAACAATTCTAGGGTTAGATACCTGGTAACAGCGACGCACAGCTACAGAAATTTGGTTAGCAAGTTTTACGCTAATATTACATAACTAGGGTAATCTGAGGTACGCCGGACATTTTGGAGGACCAAAAAGTTTAGGCTTATAAAAGTGAGTGATCTTGGTAACGATATTAGAATTAACAATATCGAGGGGGTAACCATTTTCAACGAGCACCTCTTTGATAAATTTAATCTCCGAATCAATCAAGGATTCAGAGCAAATCTTTAAGGCACGATGGACCAAACATTTAATCAGATTTATTTTTCTTTGTATGGGACAAAAAGAGTCCCAGTGACAATATAAACCAGTAAATGTAGGTTTGCGGTATACAGATTTAAGAAACAATGAATCAGATTTATGCACTAATACATCCAGAAAAGGAAAAGTGGAGTTGTGTTCCTTCTCACAAGTGAACTTTAAGGCTGGGTGTAATTGATTAAGTGCATTAAGGAATAATATGGAATCTGACACATTGTTAAACACGCAAAATGTATCATGAACGTATCGAAAGTAAGTAAGTGGTTTATTGATACGGACCAAAAGATTATGCTCGTGAAAACCTACGAAGATATTGGCCAACGCAGGACCAAGGGGTTACCCCATAGAAATGCCGTCGATTTGCTGATACATGACATTATCAAAACTGAATTCGATATATATATATATATATATATATATATATATATATATATATATATATATATATATATATATATATATAATTAATTAATTAAATAAGTTTAAATATGAATGAAAAATAATGAATGAAGGAAAAGAGAAAATAGGTAAAAAATGAATGAAAAAGAATGAACGAAAATGAAATAAAAAAATGAATAACAAAATAAATGAAAAATGAATGAAAAAGAATGAACGAAAAAATGAATAAAAAATGAATAACAAAATAAATGAAAAATGAATGAAAAAGAATAAACGAAAAAATGAATAAAAAATGAATAACAAAATAAATGAAAATTGAATGAAAAAGAATGTACGAAAAAATGAATAAAAAATTAATAAAAAAATGAATAACAAAATAAATGAAAAATGAATGAAAAAGAATGAACGAAAAAATGAATAAAAAATGAATAACAAAATAAATGAAAAATGAATGAAAAAGAATGAACGAAAAAATGAATAACAAAATTAATAATAAAATAAATGAAAAATGAATGAAAAAGAATGAACGAAAAAATGAATAAAAAAAGGAATAACAAAATAAATGAAAAATTAATGAAAAAGAATGAACGAAAAAATGAATAAAAAAGTAATGACTCAGCATATTCGAGTTATTATATAATTTGATAAAAATGACTGGACAAGCGCCCCCCCCCCTCCTGACGAAATCTTGCCAATAGCCCATTAGATAAGCATTTAGATATTCGGGATTACTGCAATTGTCTTCCCCGGTTAATTTTACATAAGAATACACTTTTAGATTTTATCTAAATTCTCTAACTTGTTTTCTATAGGGCACACACACACATACACACGTACATTGAGTTTTATGTATATATATATATTACTATATATATATATATATATATATATATATATATATATATGTGTGTGTGTGTGTGTGTGTGTGTGTGTGTGTGAAAAGTCGATTAATAATGATTAGACCTGCAAATGGAGGCAAATAAAAATCATTCGTTGTTCAAAGCAAGGAAATTTAATGAATAATAAAAAATTATTTTTCATCCCTTAAGCCAGGCTTTTCAAAGATTAAAATCTTATCAGCAGAGGAAGTTATTGATGGATAAGTTGAAAGATGGGTATAGTCAATATTTGAAATTTTAAAAAGTTTTTAAAAAAAGTTAAAAAAATTTTTTTACATTCAAACGGGCATGTACTAAAGTGTCACTAAAAACGGAAATCCAAGCGGTATGGGGCTCAAATGTGTTGGCCAATCTTACTTGATCCTCCTTTCACCAACTACAAACTTGGGTGAAAGCGTCGTCGCTCTGGTTCCTTGCACAGATTCTTCTTGACTTGCCAACACATTTGAGCCCAATACCGCTTGGATTTCCGTTTTTAGTGACATTTTTCCACATTAGTACATGCCCGTTTGAATGTAAAAAAAAATGTTTAAACCTCTTTTTAAAACCTTTTCAAATTTCAAATATTAACTATACCCATCTGTCAACTTATCCATCAATAACTTCCTCTGATGATAAGATTTTAATCTTTGAAAAGCCTGGCTTAAGGGACGAAAGAGATGAAAAATAATTTGTTATTATTCATTAAATTTCCTTGCTTTGAACAACAAATGATTTTTATTTACCTCCATTTGCGGGTCTAATCATTTTTAATCGACTTTTCATATTTTTGCTCTATCCAGTATATTGAGCTTTCATTACTTCACAATAGGTCCAACTCTGTAAAAGTTTACCTTTTAGTTTTAAATTTTCATATATATATATATATATATATATATATATATATATATATATATATATATAATAATAATAATTCAAAACACGCTATTGAACTACTTCCGCAACTTTTGTGTGAACTTAGAGAAATTCGTATAAAAAGTAATATATATTACAATATTTGTATCACAATCTCTTCATGCAGCATTAGATAAAGAAGTAAATTTTCTTTTTTTTTCTTTATTTTACATCTTTTAAATAACAAATATTTCGAGATAAATCTCTTCCTCAAAAGGAAAATATATATGTTGTTATTGGATACGACATTTCAAATCAACATGTTTTTAATGGCAGCGCTGCATGTAACTGTTGTGTTACGTACGGGGCATAGCGGCGGTGCAATCTATACGTTATGTATGCAATGATATTCAGTAATACACTAACTATCAGTTATTATTACTGTATATTAATGTAGTCTATTGTAATCATGTAGCTTTTTAGTGTTTTTTTTAAAAACTTTAAATACTATTACGATATGGTAAAGGCATATATAGCGTATCAATATTCTCTCTTTTCATCTCAGGGTTTTAGAGATTTTGTAAGCGCGACGTAACTACGAGTTGTCGTAAGTCGAGGACGTCGTAACCCGGGGACTTGTTGTATATGTCAAATTGTTTGTTTTTTGTTTTGTACGTGCGCCTTGTGCAAATGGATATAACGATATTGCATTTGATTAATATGTTTCGCTACATTTTTAGGTAGTTTCTTTCTTTTATTCTTTTTATTTTATATATTCTACCTATTGGCCATGTTTTTAGCACTAAAATGATTAATAACTTACCAACCATTAAAATACGCGTGATCTCTCTCTCTCTCTCTCTCTCTCTCTCTCTGTCTCTTTCTGCCTCAGTTTCTCCCTCTGTTTCTCACTCTCTGTCTCTCTGCATCCCTCGGTCTTTAAAAGCCACTGAGAAATACAGACCGGCCTACCCAATTTTCTTATAATAAGATATCATTTACATTGGTTTGATTATAAAGTAGATTTTTTCTAGACTGTCAATTAAAGATTTTTTTTATTGCTTTATAAAACTTAATATGAGACAAATTAGCAGACCTATCTCTGATATATTCCGATTAACTTTTGGGTGCTCGCGTTCGGTGTATCAATTCCATACCCACTCCTATGTGTGATGTTTTGTTTGTGTTTATTTATACTTATATATATTTGCATGCATATTTGCATGCATGCTTATATATATATATATATTTTCCACTCTATGTGTGTTTATCTTGGCTAGTTTCTCTGTCGCCTTCCCTCTTATCGCCTTTACCTCCTCCGCCTACCGCCTCCCCTATACTAGCTCAGTAGGTGTGAAAGTGAAAACGAAAAAGAAAATCAATAAAAATATTAAAAAAGAATAAAAAATAAAAAAGAATATGTCACCCACTTGTCAAATCATATTTCATTGTCACTAAAAGTCTTCTCATATGGGCCAATCGGATCATCTTTTCCTTCTCCCATGTGTGTGCTTTCAAAATACTTTTTTTTTCCAAATCTTCAGTTTTTCTGAAGACGTTCGCTAACACGAACGAAACCGGTCAAATCTCTTGTTTTTTTCTTGCATTTTAACCTGTTTTCCGTTTGTCATTTTTCACACACACACACACACACACACACACACACATATATATATATATATATATATATATATATATATATATATATATATAAAGAACAGGAAAATAAAAATATAATATGTACATTTCATGTAGGACCTATCATGAAAGAATCGATGCTCGGTATACGAGATACAACAATTATATAAACAAGTAAAAAATGACGTAATAGATATTGTAAACGTACAATATCTATTACGTCATTAGTTACTCAAAACAAGGTGTTTCAAATAAAAAAAATAGTTTTCCTTCCTTAAGCCATGACTTTTCAAAAAATTAAATTCTTATCGTCAGAGGAATAGATGACGTAATAGATATTGTACGTTTACAATCTTTATTTCCATCTTTTACTTGTTTATATAATTGCTCTATCTCGTATGCCGAGCATCAATTCTTTCATGATAGGTTGAAAGGTATACATTATATCTTTATTTTATGTTCTTTATATATATATATATATATATATATATATATATATATATATATATATATATATATATATATATATATATATATATATGTTCTTTATATATACTAGTAAATATATGCTTCCTCCGGTCGCATATTTTTGCTAGTTGCTGGCCCCTGTCCTCTCCAAACTATACAACAAATGCCTTACTGAATCTTGTTTCCCTGATAGTTGGAAAATTGCCTCTGTGGTACCAGTCTTCAAGAATTCTGGAGATAGAACTGATCCTCTAAACTATCGCCCAATTAGTCTACTCCCGATCTTTGCTAAAATCTTTGAATCATTAATCAATCTAGCGATAGTCAGGCATCTAGTTAATGCTGAACTTCTTTCTGATCATCAATACGGATTCAGACAAGCACGATCTACTGCAGATATTCTAACGGTTATCTCTGAACGCATATACCATACACTGGACAAGGCAGGTGAAGCTAAGGCGGTAGCGCTCGATATATCCAATTCCTTTGACAAGGTCTAGCATGAAGGACTTCTCATAAAACTGCACTCATATGGTATTACTGGACAAATATTAAATATAATTAAATCCTTCCTAACAAACGAAAGATCCAGGTTGTACTCGATGGCCGTTCTTCTAAGCAATATGACATAAATGCTGGTGTACCTCAGGGATCTATTCTTGGACCTCTACTGTTCCTGATTTTCATAAATGACTTCCCTGATGCCATTGCGACTGAGATAGGAATATTTGCTGACGACACCACTCTCTACTCTCGTCATGTGGGCAAAACCGACGTGCCCATATCTGAAGCAATGGATAAATCTTTAGAAAATGACCTCCAGTCAGTAGTGGAATTGGGTAAAAAATGGATGGTAACTTTTAATGCCGCAAAGACAAAGCTACTTTCCTTCAATAACTCCAAGAAACCTCTTCAACCATCGATTGTCATGGCAAATAACACCCTACCTGAGAGTTCATCATACAAACTCCTCGGCTTAACTTTCACAGATAGCATGAATTGGGATAAATACATCGAAAACATTGCCATGGCTGTTGCAAAGAAGGTGGGCTCTCTATACCCTGCCAGTAAACTTCTCCCATCTGACATTATCCTATATCTCTGGTAAACCTGCCTAAACTATCTATCTTTCTAAATTTAAAATCTCTTCATGTAAACTTGGGTTTCTTTAAAAAATTGGAAAATAAGTTCCTTGGGGAAAAATCTTTTTAAGATAAATACTTCCCTAAGACAGCTTTCTAATAGATTTCTCTATAAAAAAAATAACCTTAAACTAATAACTTTAGCCTTTGACCTTTTAAACGCCAGGACAAGCATTCAATCTAACCTCACCCATAGATAAACTCATTCAACTCGACGAAATATAAACAAACCCCTTCTCCCCTACCATAAACATCATAAAGCCTAAAAGCCAAGCGTAACCTGACACTCACTCTGATTGATAAATAAAATAAAAAAAGATCTAAGAAGATATATTTAAACGGTAGTATGTACGAGTTCATTTTATGTGCGTGTGCATATATCTATGTGCCTTAGTCTGTGTTGATCAATGTTAGTATATATATGTGTGTATATATATCTATTGTGCGTGTGTGTGTGTGTGGATATGTATGCTTACCATTCAACCCCTCCTTATCCCCCACACCCCAACTGCACCCATTAACCTTCTCCCACCACCACAAACAGCTAATATTCCTATCCATCCCAACAAGAGAAGTCTTTTCTTTTTACCCATCACCACAGTTTATAACAGCGTTTTATTCGGCTCTGACTTGAAAACTATCGGATATGTATATATATCTATAACCTGCCGATATTCGTTTCAACCAGAAAGCGATGGTTGTTCGAAATGCTCAATATTTTTATATATACCGAACTCTAACAGACAAAAGTCAATCCGAACCCCACGAAACGAACAATTCAAGCACCAAACTAATACTAATGCACATACAGGATAAAATGGAAGTTTCCAATTACCGTGGGACCACCAGCATCTTACAAAAATATTTGGATTCCTAAACAATTTAAGTATTGCTTTCTTTTTCAAACATTAATTTCCAAATAACAGCTGCCTTTATTTTATTTTGTCCTGACGTGTTTTTGGATAACATGTATATATATATATATATATATATATATATATATATATATATATATATATATATATATATATATATATATGGGAAGAGAAGGATGAAGGTAATCCGACGTGATGGGAAAATGAAAAAAGAAAACCAAAAAATGGATGTTTTTTATGTGTACATCAACGTTTCGTCTTTATTTATAAGACTTCATCAGGATGATAATATAGAGAAAAATGTCATGCAAGTACAAACACATGTAGGGTTGACATATTGGGAAAAAGGAAGAAAATAATGGTCACTACTGGGTGGACGTCCGTACTTGGTGAGGAGTGAAAAATGAATGTTGATATATATATATATATATATATATATATATATATATATATATATATATATATATATATGATATTATATATAATATAATATCATTGCTACCGAAGGGTAAAAATCCACAGGGTAGAAATCCAAAAGGGAATAAAAGCGGACTTATAAAAAAGTGCTCAATAAAAATATAAGCTGTAATATGAATAATTTTATTTATATCTACTTGAAGCCGAAACTATGATTAGTGTAGCAGACTTTGTAAATGTTTGAATAAAAATTATTCATATATATATATATATATATATATATATATATATATATATAGAGAGAGAGAGAGAGAGAGAGAAGAAAAAAGAGTGATAAATATGCGACGATTGTCCAAATTTATTTAAAATTTCAATTGTTCAATGCAAGGTGCATTCAGTAATAAACTAGTGTTTATTATTCTTTCCTTAAGCCAAGGCTTTTCAAAGATCGAAATCTTATCATCAGAGGAGAAATACAGATGGATAAGTTGGCTTTCGAAAAAACCAAAGTTCAAATATTTGAAAAATATGAAAATTATTATTAAAAATTATTATTAAAATAATTTTTGTTAAAAAAACGTATTGAATGAAAAGAAAAGTTCCGTGAAAAAATTAGCAACCGGTATATATATATATATATATATATATATATATATATATATATATATATTGAAAAGTCACACAATTTGAAGCGTTGGGTGGGTGGCAATAATAACGAAGATATTTTTTTATAAAATATTTAGAAAACCTTGCACAACGCAGATTATTTGTTTTTAAAAAATAAATTATTTATTCATCTTAAAAACATTTTTTTTTTTTATAAACTTGAGTACTTTCGGTAAATCTACAATCTTCAGAAGAATATTTCTTCTTTTTCTTTTTTTTCTTTTTTCCTCTTGGTTGAAACATTCTCGTGGTCAAGTTGAAAATCCGTCTAGGTGTTTTGACGAAGAAAGAAAAATGTTGATATGGCTGTGTGTCACGTGGTCGGCGTGGAAGAGTATTTTGAAAAGTCACACAATTTGAAGCGTTGGGTGGGTGGCAATAATAACGAAGATATTTTTTTATAAAATATTTAGAAAACCTTGCACAACGCAGATTATTTGTTTTTAAAAATAAATTATTTACGGATTTTCAACTTGACCACGAGAATGTCTCAACCAAGAGGAAAAAAGAAAAAAAAAAAAGAAAAAGAAGAAATATTCTTCTGAAGATGGTAGATTTACCGAAAGTACTCAAGTTTATAAAAAAAAAAAAAAAAATGTTTTTAAGATGAATAAATAATTTATTTTTAAAAACAAATAATCTGCGTTGTGCAAGGTTTTCTAAATATTTTATAAAAAAATATCTTCGTTATTATATATATATATATATATATATATATATATATATATATATATATATATATATATATATATATATATATATATTTAAAAAGGAGAACAAAATTTTCGGTCGCAATCCTTCAGCCTTCGGCAGATTATATATATATATATATATATATATATATATATATATATATATATATATATATATATATATATACATCGGTTGCTAATTCGTACGCACGTGTGTAAATGCATATAACAATATTGCCTTTGATTAATGGTTCGCTGCATTCTTCATTTATTTTTGCATCGGCATTTTTTTATTTATTTATTAATGTCATGTTTTATTTACTTATTCTTTGTCTGTTTCCTTCTTATTAATTTACCGTTTCATTTCTGTTTGTGTTTTGTTTTTCTTGCGGAAGAGGGTGTGGGTGGGGGTGACGGGCGTTGTGGAAGAGGGGGGGGGATGCTTCATCGCCAGGTAATAATGAATTATGAAGACGACGCTGACGATGTGAATTCGGAATCAATAACAGTTAGAATCAAATCAGTCGCTTCTGGCTTCCCATCCCCATCTTACCTCCCCAGAAACACGACAGCATACAAACCTTCCCATTTTTCTATCCGCCGCTCCTCAACGCACGCACGCACGCACGCACGCAATTACACCCGATCTATCATTATATCTATATTTCAGTCGGTTTACCCTCTCTTTCCTTCTCTCTCTCTCTCTCTCTTTCTCGCTGTCTTTCTCTCTCTCTCACTCTCTCTCTCTCTCTCTACACATATCGATATTTCAGTCGGTTTGCCCTCTCTTTCCTTCTCTCTCTCTTTTTCTCTCTCTCTTTCTCGCTGCCTTCCTCTCTCTCTCTCTCTACAGACACACACACACACACACACACACACACACACATATATATATATAGAGAGATATATATTTAAATGTTGAATTAAATTAAAGATAATTGAATTATCGTTTAATAATAATCTATCGTGATAATATAAAGCTCAATATATTGAATAGAGCAATTAATTCTAGAGAA
>OY744538.1:10164885-10267385 GCA_963556195.1 Sepiola atlantica
AACTTTTATTCACGTTAAACAAAGCATATTTCCACTAACGCGTAAGTGACTACTTTGATAGGAGCCTTTGTGGGGAGCCTTGGTGGGGAGCCTTGGTGGGGAGCTGGGTTGCAAGATGTTTGTTCACATTACATTTAAATTTCTGCATGTTTGTATGGTCGAGAAAATAGGGAGCAAGAGGAGAATTCCAAAGGCAAACAGTCCGAGGGAAGAAGCTATCAGAGTAGAAAATCTTCCAGCATCTAGGGACCTCTACAATAAAGGGGTGAGATTTTGCTGCTAGTCGGGTGTGTCTGGATTATTTACGTTGGGGGGTGGTACAGGTTCAGTGATGTGCGCACTAGAAAGCGAGAGAGAGAGAGAGAGAGAGAGAGAGAGAGAGAGAGAGAGAGAGAGAGAGGGTATTCACACAAGAATTTGTATTTTCAATATGCGCCGATTCAATCAGCACGACAAAAGATTAAAATATTGCTAGAAATAAAAAAAATGCGACTCGAATGAAGATTCATTCATCTCGGGTTAAATTATTTGAATCAGGAAAAAGTTGCTGCGGGAGGCGAGGTCCACGGTTCGGTAAAGGTCGTTTTCAACAAGTGGGGTTGCCATGGAAAAACATACAAAAAAAAACTAAAATACTAACGCTTCTTTTTCATTTTGCGAGTAGCTCTTTTCTGCCGGTAAAAGTGTACGAGACGCATGCGTGACAGGCTTCAGCGAACCATCGTCCATTCTGTGTAAAATACAAGCTCCGATGCCGTATGATTTAGTATGGGTAGCTAAAATCATTTCGCACTTTTAATCATCCTGTGTTAAAAATAATGTTCTTTATTTTCTCAAACGTATTTATCTCAAGCATGCACAAACTACTTGTCGAACTCGGGAATCTTTCTGTCGAACTCTGGTTCCCGAGTTCGACAAGGTACACCTGAAAAAGGACGGAGGTTACACCATCAGAAACGTTATGATAAAAAACACCTAAGATGAGAAAAGTAGTCTGAATATACCAAATTCTAAAGAAGAAATAATAATTAGAAAAAAATATAAAATAAAATAATAAAAAAAAAATAAATAAAAATAAAAATAAAAAATAAATAAAAAATAAAAAATAAATAACATGGCACATTAAAAAAAATACAAAACCAAACTAAAAGTAAAAAGACTCCCGGAAAACGCCGAGTCGGTGAAACTGGTGGACGCAAAAGATTCGACACGATTTGAACTCAGATTGACGGCTTCTTTTGGTTTGTGGTGGTAACCATTGTGCCACTTGTCTATTCCTCTCCTTGTTGGGAAGAAGGTGAAGATGGAGAAAGTGGGTGGGGATTAAGTAACGAGTTCAAAGCATCTTTAGAAGAATCAAACAGCGGAAGGAGACTGTTTTCAAAGGACGTTCATATCATACGAATCGTTTGGTAGATTGGAACAAACAAAGATATTAGGAAATGAATGAGTATTGATGCGTGAGGAATGAAGTTAAAAGAACGCGAAAGAGTATTTCAAAGATTAAAAGGATCTAAAGCGCTTTCGACCATACCTTTTGAGACTGTGAAGGTCAAAATTATACAATTTGGCAATGAAGAACAGTATGACCGAATTCGCAAGGTTTATATGATTTTGATAGTTCTTAAGGGCCCGTATTTTTCTTTTTCATACACACGAGTCAAAATAAATTCCCCATTGTTTTTATATAAAAGACTCAATATCTTTTAAGACAGAGCCTTATAACAATAAAAAACAATACTTTGCCTTATTATAGCACACACACACGTATATATATATATATATATATATATATATATATATATATATATATATATATATATATATAAGTATAAATTTTTATTTATACAAACATTATTGGTTACATATGTGCATACATGTTTCGGTTGCACTTTTCCCAGAAAGTCAACCTCATCAGACCAAGAATTTTCGAGAAATGCATTTCTCGAAAATTCTTGGTCTGATGAGGTTGACTTTCTGGGAAAAGTGCAACCGAAACATGTATGCACATATGTAACCAATAATGTTTGTATAAATAAAAATGTATACTTATAAACAGCTCTTCTTGTTATTGAGCACTTTTTATAAACACTTGAGTTTCTACGGATTTATATTTACAGAAACTAATACAATACATGTACGATATATATATATATATATATATATATATATATATATATATATATATATATATATATATAATAAATATTTGTTTTGTTTATTTCCTATGTACGTATACGGGACTCGTCAGCATAGAGATATAACTATTCACTATTGGTCGCGTGATTCGAAACCCCGGGCTCTGAGTAAGTGACATCTAGACCCCCACGGCCACCGCTGAATAGCTAGTTAAACAATGATAGTCTAGGACTTCTTGTTTGTGTCTTTCATAGATTGTGGGCTGCGGCGTTTTCTGATTGTGGATATATATATATATATATATATATATATATATATATATATATATATATGGCATGTCCCGACAAGGTTCGTCGAACACTCTCCAGACAGTCTTTCTATATGTGCCTCTTTTGCATAAATAAGACTTAAATTTCTCTTCTGGACGTGGTAATGTTTTGTGACCAGTTGCTTATGACGCTCGCTTGCGGAGTCTAGGGTGATTCTGTAACCGGGTTCGAACCTTTCGACTGTCTGAGATTATCATTCCCTACAGCGCGTATGAAATTAAATATATATATATATATATATATATATATATATATATATATATAGATAGAGAGAGAGAGAGAGAGAGAAAGAGAGGGGAGGGGGATATATTATTTGTGGCGGTCAAAGGAGGGCATACAATAAGGAAAATTGTAAGAAGTAAAGGGGAAAAAGATACAAAGGGGACGTAGTTCAAAAATATTTTCTTTCTTTATTTGTTTTTTCAATGTGTATTCTTTTGTTGAACAAAATAATGGACGGCCTAATGACAGAATATAATATCATAATTCCTCGTGTCTTTTGAAATTATTTGGATTTGTTTGAGGAATTGCCTATGAATGGATGCATCAGTTCGGAATCTTTGGGGTTAGTTTCCTTTGAAAAGGATAGATAGAACGAAAACGGACAGTATTGAAGTTTGGATTTAAAACAACATTTCTGCATTTGATTTCATTGGAGACAAAAGTTAATTGAGGAAGCCTGTTGAAAATATATCTTTAGTTTATATAGTATCAAAAAAATTAACGCGTGGTTTGGAATGGGCGGAAACAATTGTATGAATAGAATATTTAAAAAAAAAGTAATCTCGGAATATTTAAGTTATTGTATATTGTGAGCTCCAGTAATATAAACATTATTAAGCTCTTAATTCATTTTTTGTGTGAACTTAAAGGAATTTTAATAATGCATATATATATATATATATACATATATATATATATATATATATATATATATATATATATATATATATATATACATATATATATATATATATATATATATATATATATATATATATATATATATACATATATATATATATATATATATATATATATATATATATATATATATATATATATATATATATATATATATATATGAGAAAATAAGGATGGGGGAATCCGACCACCCCTCCACTTTTTCACTCACAGCCATCCACATTAATTTCATTCCCTGCCACTGACTTCTCTCAGCCCGGACCTCGGTCCTGCGCTCCCAGTAGTGACTACTACTTCTTCTCATTAACCCATCATGTCAACCCAATATTTTCATGTACTTGCATGACATTTTCCTTAAATATATATATATATATATATATATATATATATATATATATATATATATATATATATATATATATATATACATGAAATAGTAATATTTAACTCCTCAAGCAGTTGAGCACTTTCATAAGAATTTATTTCACCACTGAAAAATAATATAGAAAAAAATTAACTTAGAAACATCACTTAATAATCGAGCACTGTTGAAGTAAGAAGATGGAATTTCCTTGCTTTTGTACATTTAGTGTATATGAATTTTCATCTTAATCCTATTAAGGGCATATGATTTCAGTATACTGGCATTTTCATGGAATGTCACTACTTTTGTAAAGGCTATGCCTCAATACAATGGTCATTTTTAAGGTTTTTTGGAATTTTCTGGAAAACTAAGGTATATGGTAAACTGAAATTAAAATGCCATTAACTAGACCATAGAACCTCTATCTCTGCCAAAAATCAGCTGAATCCATCAAATAGTTGATGAGATACAGGGTGGCACATACGTACGTACGTACGTACGTACGTACACACAGATAACATGATTTCATGATTGAACTTTCTGGATCTCTGGTTTGCCTTGACTAATGATGCTGAAATTCTACACACTTATAGAACCTATCAAATAAAAATTCTGTGCAAAGTTTTAACTAATTTGGTTTATTGGTTTTTGAGTTATGATTGATCAAAGAAATGAGATTTCCAGCATAGGCCATTCTTGAAGTGCATTAAGGGATAGAGCGCTTTAGTCCTTAGGAATGATAAGATTGTCTCCATATTGACTTATTCAGATATATCTTTCATGCTATCAGCATAAAAATAGCTCATTCCACCATGAAGTGCTTAACGGCGTATATTGTTTGACACGCTATTCACTCTGGATGTTTCCCTTTGTTTTAGGATAGTTTAATGTGTTAGTTTTGTGTGGTCTATACATAAACGACCTGTTGCTTTCTAGGGTTTTCTAAAGCCTGTTTTCCATTTGCCTAAGTTTCGTTTAACAGAGAATAATTTGTTGCTTGTGTTATGGTTCCAGAATTCTTGCCATCTTTTATGGGTTAAATTATCGATTTTAACCTTCAGATATGTGTCCAGTATTTAAAATTTATTGAAATAGCCCTTTCCTCGCTAAACGCGTTGATTAAACGGACGCATCTTAAGAACACTCGTTTTTTTTGTTGTTTTTTTCTTAACCCACGATTCCACTTCATTACAAGAGTCGAACATCAAATGACGTCCTATGTCGGAAAGTTTTCTGAAGACGAGTTAAAAAAAAATATCATCAAGAACCGAAAGATACAGAAGTAATAAAAGAATTTAAAGAATTAATAAAAATTATCCACAAAAAAATTTGAAATATTTCGGACAACTTGATTTTATTGTAGAAATCCCAAAAGTCTGACAAAAACAAAAAAAAAACAACAACTTCTATAAACGGTCGCCGCAAATGAAAAATGTTATATCTCAACTTTTTGTGGTTATCTTGAACTTTTCAGCTTTTCAATGGCTGCCATTGAAACACCATTATCTGAACCAAATTATTTCTGTTGCATAGCAGTCCCGGAATGGGTCATGGCAGTTCTCGCTTTGTATACCCGTCCCGGAATGGGCTGTGGCAGTTTCCCGCTTAAACAACTGGTAATTTTTTTACACCAAAAAGGCATATGTTGCATACCTTTTATTTCTCGTACCTTTACTTCTTCGTCGCGGAGGGGCGCCGTCTCGATGTCGTCTAGTGGTTGAATTATTTTTTCGTTTCTGTACCGCCGTGAACATCGCCGTCCGCTGTGTCTGCAACAAAACCTTTATAACACAAAATCACGAAGCAACAATCTTTTACTTTGCTTTGTTTATTTCAGGCGTTAGATTTCCGTCGGCCACAGAGATGCTTCACCAACGTTAAGGGAGAGACCAAATTACTACCCTATCGTAGTTAATTCCTAGCTTAAGTCCTTAGCCATTCGAGGAGGGGGGAAGAAGGAATCTCATGCCTGTATTCTCTTAGGGAAATAAATTCCCATTTCTAATTTCGGACTACATAGAGAAACACGTCTGTTCGGCTTGCTTCAAAAACCCAGACTGGCAAAACTTTGTTTCCCACACAAAAGCCCGTGGCGTCACAGAACCCCATGCACAGGTGCACGTTGACCCTTGATCTGAGGTCTCGTCAACGTGGTGGCCCCGTCAACGTCTGTGAGCCCCGACTGTGAGAACCAGTTTATTTTGCACTCGACTGTACGGGTTAACCCGCACTAAATCGCGCAAGCCAAACCAAACGATCTCTCCACATACGTCCACTTCAAGATGCGTCCGTCCCCGCACGGCCAATATCCAACAGTTCTAGTTTTATAACAATTTGGTTCAAGTACTAATTTAATGACAACACTGTATCGTAATAATTAGTTTATATTATTACTACGGTATTGTTTGGTCATTAAATTATTATCATCAAATTATTATAAATCTAGAACTAATCTAGTTAAGATAATCTGTGTTTCAATGGTAGCCATCTTAAAGCTAAAAAGTTCAAGATAAACTTTTTTTCAGTTTTGAGATATTTGACAACCCACAGTTTATTTATTTTGAGTCATCTTCTGCTCGAAAGATAATTCACAACCTCTGAAAGGGTGGCTGGTTGATGAGGTGTTTATAGGGAAGCAAGCGTTGCGTATTTAACAACCGCACTTCTCCTGAAACGTCATTGCTTACGTTCAGTTACAAGGAGAAACCCAAGCAGGCGCAGGCGCATATAAGCATAGGAAAACAGATGCTATTTACTTCTCGTTGACGAATTGCCCTACCAAGGCGTGAAAGTCTAGTCTATTATTTCATCCATATGTAGAGGGAGGAAAAATAGATTCATACATTTGCTAAGGGTATTAGATAAAATGACTTTAGAGCGACTTCTCAAATCGTCACCCATCTAAGTACTGACCAGGATCAATATTGCTTAACTAATAACATTTATTTACTAACTATTCCTTTAACTTTATTCACGATTAGCTGTGCCCACCCTTAATACTTGTACTTGCCTAACCCTAACCCTAACCCTAACCCAAACCCTAAACCCTAAACCTAACTCTTACCCTAAACCTTAACCATAACCCTAACCCTAACCCTACCCCTAAACCTTAACCCTAACCCTAACTCTTACCCTAAACCTTAACCCTAACCCTAAGCCTAAGCCTAACCCTTTCACAATCTAGTTAGGGATGATTTATTTTCCTCCCTACGGCCACTTCCCCCACATTGCTAGTCTTTCTCTACTCTATCAGTATTTTCATGATAGGTGCTCGACTGAGCTTCAATCTCTGGTTGTTCCCTATAAAACATTCACCGTTACCGAAAATAACTTTCCCTTCTTTCTCTGTGTACCTAAAACCAAACGGAACTTCCATGAACAGAGTTTCTTTCCAAGAAGTCCCATCTGTGGAACACAATACCACGCTACTGCTTCCTTGTTGACTACAACATAGTCATCTTCAAGTCTAATGTTAAAAAAATTACTTGTCGAGCCATCCTCTTAATCAAATTCCGCCATTTCCTCGCATCGCTTTCAATTCTTTCACGGTGGTGTTCATCATCCCATTGACAATCCTATTCACTTTTTTCCTCGAATGGATTTTGGCCTTTGTAAGTGGTTGCTCATCAGTAGGAAAAAAATAACAACAAAAATGAAACCTGGCTAGTCAAAAGCAAAGTTTGAGTTGTCGGCTTAAAAGTTATTTAAGTCTGTCTTTGAAACTCCGACACGATAACTTTATTTATTCACAATGTTTCACTGTGGTGTTGAGTAGGACACAAGTGTAAATTGCATACCTCTATTTCCAGAGGTAATGTGTTCAAATCCACGTGCACGTCATGCCTCATCTTTTAATGTGTTATACACCTGTACATTTTTTTGTGGCCCGTCTGTTCACAAAATCGATATAACATTTTCATGAGTAACATTCTAGTGATTGACATTGGGTAATTGCATCGAGGCTCTTGATATTGGTGTGGTCGGGGACGAGGTTTAGATTGCTGGCAAGGGATAGGAACCCTCACCCCAACTATCCACAATGACATAATTAGACTCTTATGCCTACGCGTGCCAGAAGGATAACATAACTTTCCCTGACTAATAGAAGAAAAAAGGGATTTATAATATATATATATATATATTTAAAACATAGTTCACCCCAAACAAGGCAGGCCGCCAATGTAGACGTAAGAAGCTACCGAGAAGGAAGAAAAGGGGAGAAGGTACGGGGGTTCAACCTAAATTGGGATCTGCGCAGCGAGATGTCTGTTTACATTAGTTTTAAATTTCTACATGTCTGTACTGTCGGAGAAACAGGGGGCAGGGAGGGAGTTCAAGAGGTCAGCAGTACGCGAAAAGAAGCTATTTCAGCAGAAGGCTCTCCGACATCTGGGGACCTCCACAGTGAATGGATGAGATTTAGTTTATTGTCGAGTTAGTCTAGTGAATTTACGTCGAGGGGGGCACCAGAGTAGCCAATTCATCGGAGCATAATCCATTGAAGTATTTGTAAAACAAGCATAAGGATGCTACATTGCGGCGATGGGACAGGGACTGGAGCTTGGTTGACAGTGAGGGACCTATTAGGTTGGCGACTCTTTTTTGGACCTTGTCAAGATAGGAGAGAGTAGTAGATGATGCACCAGCCCAGATGTGGCAACAATACTCCATTTTAAACTTCACCGATTGAGACATTTTTTTATATTAAAATATAATATCAGAGAGAACACTGGCGAAGCATCATTTTTTTCTGTCATTTTTTTCTTGGCGGAGAGTGTACAATCGTATATGGTATATTCTACGTGTTCAGCGACGCACGCGGCCGGGTTTTCTGAGACACGCGGCTGCCATGTTATGCGTTGACTGCGACGAGTACACGCACGGGGTTCGAAATAAACAAAGGAAAACGGATGATAGTTAATAAAGGGATAGATTTATAATCATATACGTCTATTCTTCGCATGAACAGTCTGTCGAATACAAACGTAAGAATGTCAAGGAGGGAGAGACTAGTAGATGATGCACCAGCCCAGATGTGACAACAATACTCCATTCATGGGCGGATGGTGACTTTGTAGAGATACAGGATAATGTCAGGTATGAGGAGTCCACTAGCACGGTAGAGGGAGCCAACCTTCTTTGCGGCAGCCTTGGCAATATCTTCAAAATATTTGTTCCAATTCTTTGTTTTTTCATATATATATATATATATATATATATATATATATATATATATATATATATATATATATATATATATATATATAAAAGTAAGTTGGGAGAAAATAGGGATACTCATTCGTGGCCCACTTCATCCCGGTGTCCCACTACACGCGGGTATCCTTATTTTTACTGTCGGTGTCGGTAAATTAGTGGGGATTAGCGAGGAAAGAGGACGCACGCACAGGAATTTGACAGGATGGTTTTCTCAGACCCGATCACCAGTCGACTGACTCAATTTCAGGTTGAATCAACCTGGTTGATATTATATAACCATTTGTGAAACCCACGCATCCACCTGCAAACACCCATTCTGTGATTTCGCCATCACTGTCAATATATACACACATGCAGATGACCTATAAATAATGTCGTTTCGCTCGATCAGCAATTATTTTATTTCCAACAATCCACTGTCTCTAATTCTTATAGCCAGGTAGGTTTCGACTCAATCAGCAATTATTTTATTTTTAACAATCAATCACATTGTTTCTTCCGGCCATGTGCGTGTTTATGTCTTTCAGTACACCCAGCTCGGATATGCAAGAGATGTGATGGGAAACATCAAACTGTTAAAAATAAAACATTTTTGAAATAACATATATATATATATATATATATATATATATATATATATATATATATATATATATATATATATCTGAAGAGAGCAAACAAGAAAAGCTCGAAACGCGTTATAAAATCACAAGATTATGAAATTATAAAATAATAAACTAACAAACAATGGTTGAAAAATTATTTTTACAAATGTTGGTAGCCTCACTTCTTTATATATATATATATATATATATATATATATATATATATATATATATATATATATATATATATATATATAAAATATGAAACTAAAAGTATACTTTTAGAGGATATAATAACTTATTGTGAAATAGTTTAATATGTCCGTAGATAAAGTGTCTGGTGAAAGGAGATTTAAAGATGGTTTCGTGAAGGTAGCGTTGAAAATTTGAAAATTTGAAGTAAATCCAATGGAAAGATGTTTAGTTCAATCGTAAATGGAACGCACTTATTCGGATGTAATTTTGAAGAATTAGAGCCATTTTAAAATACTTCCGTGGACCGAGAATGAAAGTAGTTTTTCTGAAGTTGAGAATGAGCTGTGGATATTAAACGCAGGCAGTCGGGAATTTAAATAGTGACTTCAATCGAGTACACTTTATCTACGGACATTCACCAACTGGACAGACTCCATATTTTTACACGCACACTCTTACTCTCCATTACTTTATATTTTTTCAAATTTTGAATTTTGGCTTTTCCACTGCCAACTTATCTATTTATGTAATTCCTCTGATGATAAGATTTTAATCTTTGAAAAGCCTTGGCTTAAGGAAAGAATAATAAACATGTCTTTACTGAGTACATCTTGCATTGAACAATTGAAGTTGAAATAGATTTGTCATTCGTACATATTTATCTCTCTTCTTTCATTTATCTTTATATATATATATATATATATATATATATATATATATATATATATATATATATATATATATATATATATATATATATATATATATATATATATATATAGTAATCCAGGTAGGGTAAAAATCCACAGGGTAGAAATTCAAAGGGAATCAAACCGGGCTTATAAAAGAGTGCTCAATAGATATAAAGCTGTATTGTGAATGCTTTTATTCAAACATGTACAAGGTCTGCTACACTGGCATGTCGATATTATCGATCTACAGCTATCAAGAGCTGAGGTCTCATCAGGCAGAAAGTTTTTTATGATCCAACCCGATCGCTGAATTCCAGGAAGAATGGAGTCAAGCAAAGAAGAAGAGGAAAAAGAAATAAAAGTCATGTGACCGATTTTTAAAATATATTTGCCGTTAGAAATTCATGTGAACACAAAAAACTTTCTGCCTGATGAGACCTCAGCTCTTGATAGCTGTAGATCGATAACATCGACATGCCAGTGTAGCAGACCGTGTACATGTTTGAATAAAAGCATTCACTATATATATATATATATATATATATATATATATATAATGAAATTATGGAAATAATATTCCAACGTGATGGAAAATGAAAAAAACAATATTATTTATATATTCATCCACGTTTTGTCTTTATTCCAAGACATTCAAGATGATTAGTTTGAAGAAATAATATATAAATATAATATTTGAAAATATTTGGTGCGCTTGTGACGTGAAACAATGTTTTTTTTAAATTTTGTTTTTCAGACGAAAGAGTCGTTAGAATTAAAAATATGTGGTGCGATTATCACGTGAAATAATATTTCTGAACAATTTCAATAATTTTGTTATTCTAGTAAATAATCTATAAGTATACAAGTGACAGTTTTTTTTTGTTTGGCTTTTATAGAGATCGATATCTTAAAAGTTAGAAAATTCAAATTAATTTCAATAATTGTCAAATCATTCAATGAATATAATGACGCCATTCAAATTTTCCACCGATTCAATCCGGGGTCACGTGGATCCAAATTATCGATTCCAATTATCGCTTATTTGGGGTAGAATTGAAATCAAACGCCTATAGAATAATCAAACATAGCTTTTTCGGGTAAATTTTACAAAAGAATAAAATGGTGCTAATAATATTATATTAATAATAATGTTGGGGTCTGCGTTCGCGCTGTATATCCATGAACAGCGAAAATGGGATTTTATTTTATTTTATTTTATTTTAGAAAAAAAAAAGATAAAAATGTAAATATAGGGTTCGAGGCTAGAGCATGAGTACACAAGGTAGTCATTTCTTCCCTGGCAACGCCGATTGATCCTGCTAGTCGTCTATCTATATAGAAGAAAGTTGATGGTTTGGTTTGCCGTTATACAATCGTTATATTAACAGTAATGGAAATTCAAATTACTTTCAAGAAGAGTTAAGAATTAAAAAAAGAAACGATGGGGACAACAGGAACACTTTTTCCAGAGGTTAAGCGACGGGTTTAGAAGCCCTACATTACAATCAAGACCCTTCCGGAGAAGAACACTGGCCCCTCAATCATGTTCTGCAAAAACAAAACGAAAAACAGAAATATTCCTCTACAAAACAGCCAAATCATAAATAAATATTTAAAGACATAAAGCACTTGAAGCATAAAAACTTCTACCAAAATGACCGGATTTGGCATGAAATAAACCAAAAAGGGTTGATATGTCGTAAAACAAAACAACTAACGAAACACCATAAATACATATTTAAAGACATAAAGAAGTTGAAGCATAAAAACTTCTACCAAAATGACCGGATTTGGCATGAAATAAACCGAAAAGTGTTGATATGTCGTAAAACAAAACAAACAACGAAACACCATAAATACATATTTAAAGACATAAAGAACTTGAAGCATAAAAACTTCTACCAAAATGACCGGATTTGGCATGAAATAAACCGAAAACGGTTGATATGCCGTAAAACAAAACAACCAAACGAAACTTAAGGCTTTTTTCCTATATATTTTCATCAGAAAAAATACGTGCTAAAATATATAATTTAATCATGGGATTAGGTTATGTTAGACAAAATTAATGTTAATTGTTCTAATTAGCCGTAATTTGTAATTAACTGAAAAGTTACCTATATATATATATCTCAGCTATTAATGTATTTCTCTTAGGTTGTCTCATTCTATGTTGATTCAAACACTCTCTAATATTTCTTAATTTTTCTGTGACCATTTAAAGAAAGAGTGACTCTATTTTTCAGCATCCTTGTGTAACTGACGCAGTGTGTTTGTACACACCACAGATACGTATGTAAATTAGATGGCAAAATAACAAGCCTCTTTACTTCTATAAAATAATAAGGAATAATAATACTTTCATATAATAATAATAATAATTATAATAATTATAATAAAAATAATGATAATAATAATAATAAAAATAATGATAATAATAATAATGATAATAATAATAATAAAAATAATTATAATTATAATAATAATAATAATAATAATGATAATAATTATAATAAAAATAATGATAATAATAATAATAATAATGATAATAATTATAATAAAAATAATGATAATAATAATAATAAAAATAATAATAATAATAATAATAATAATAATAATGATAATAATAATAAAAATAATTATAATTATAATTATAATTATAATAATGATAAAAATAATAATAATAATAATAATAATAATAATAATAATAATAATAATAATAATAATAATAATAATAGAAAGGAATATAAAGCATGAAGAAAGTTAGTATAATACCAATAATCGTAGGAGAACTAGGAACAATCTAACAAAACCTGGATAAAAACTGGGAGAAATTGGAATCAAAGGGACCATCGAAACCATACGAAGGACAGCAATAATCAAAACAGCTGCAATCTTAAGGAAAATCATCGAATGCGGAAACCAACACGCATAAGCTACAAAGGGTAACCAGTCACAAGGAATTTACAACAGGGAGAAAACAAAACCACACGAAGAACACCACAACACGAACCAAGGAACAGAAACTGCAAGAAACAGCACTTCATAATCCCCCCTAAATTACACCACTGAACCAAAGAAACAGAAATTACAAGAAACACTATAAGCTGCCCCCCCCCAAAAAAAAAAATTTAAAAATTAAAAAAAATTAAAAAGGACTTTTTAAAAATTAAAAAAAAAAATTTTTTAATCAAAAAAGGAAAAAAAAAGAAAAACTTAGAAATTAAAAAGAAATTAAAAATTAAATAAATTTTTTTTTTAAAATGGTGCCGGCTTAGGCTGACACCAGATGAAATATTTGTAGAGGGTTGAGGAGGATGAGAAGACCGAGGAGGGACAGCACAAACCACACCTCCACTGGAAAAGTGCAGAGAATACTGGGACCTTGGGGAGGCTTATTGCCACCCACCTCCCAGAGAAGACCAATTGTCTTTACCAGCGAGAAATCAATGGTAAGAGGCTGTTGCTATACCACATCGTTATCGAAAAGATGTGAAGAATACTGGAAATCTGGGGAGGCTTATTGTCACACAGACTCCAGCAAATACCTCTGGTTGTTGTCGGTGAGCAATCACTGACGATGATCAGTGTGAGAACTCTTAGTGAGTACAAATAATAACAAGCCGCGCGTGCGTGGTTCCCCTCTGTATGTGACTCGATGTGGCGAGTGTGAAATGCAATACATTTGGGCAATTTGGGGCATTTTTGACCCCCCTTTCTTCCCCTGGGGGCGCGAACCAGAATTTTTCTGTGGTCTAGGATGCTCATTTTATATCCAGAACAATTGCCTCTACATTGTGGCCAAGTTTCAAAAAAATTGAATGGATGGATCAAACGTTATGGGAGAAAAGGGTCATTTTTTGCCATTTTGTTTTTTTTTTTACCCCCTGGGGGCGCGAACCAGATTTTTTCCAAGGTCAACGATATTTATTTTCTATTAGGAACAATTGCCTCCATATTTTGGCCAAGTTTCAGAGAAATTGAAGTGATGGATGAAAAGTTATGGGGCAAAAAATGTCATTTTTTTGCCATTTCGGGGCCTTTTGACCTCCTGGGGTGCTAACCAGATTTTTTTTTCAAATACTGGAAGAATGTCACTTTCTAACCTGACAAAATTTCAGAGAAATTCAATGGATGGTTGCGGAGAAAAATCCGGACGGACGGACGGATGGACGGATGGACGGACGGACATGCCTCAAAACATAAGTCCCCCGATTTTATAAATCGGGGGACCAATAATATAGATGTAAAGAGATTTATTATTTTTAGTTATGCAAAAAAAGAATAGTTTATGAATTTTCGAATGAAATCAAAGTAAAACAACTAATTGCAGTAGTTGTGACCAAACGGGTCACGGGCACATCTAGTATAAAAATAGACATGGAGAACAAAATGAAAAGAAATCTGTCGCCAAAAAGCGCAACCCAATTCCCTGGATTCTTTATGAGATTCGCAATCGTCTAGAAACGATACTAGCTAAATCGATTTTTTTTTCATATTATTACGACGGAAGAATTGGAAAAAAGAAAATCGTTTTATGACACCTTCACATTCGGTTGTCATCACAAACAAAAGATTTGGAAGAAATATATTTCAATTAATTTGGCCACTATGAATCAGGTTCTGAGTGATTTGAAAATGGAACTCTGTGACGATTCGTGCTCTATTGAAAGCGCCCGCCATCAGAGGAGTGGACAGCCATTGTCGAGTTTTGAGTCTGATTATCTGTGACAGACCATCGCTGGGTCAGTTGCAGACGACACACCGAGAAAGATGGTCGTTCACTTGATAGGAAAAGGAACCGATCCTTTATGAAGAGCCGATAGGAAGGGCGAAGTAAATGAATTAAGGAGAATAGGCGAAATGAAGTCTGGAATGTTCAGTGTAATTTGATCGGAAGACACTATTAAATAAAATCATTTCCGTAGATAAGAATAGGAAAGATAAATAATGCTTGCTTATATATATATATATATATATATATATATATATATATATATATATATATATATATATATATATAAGAAATGTGTCCTTGTTTGAGAAAGCATTGTTTATATGGTAATATTAATTATTAAAAATAATAATGAGCAATTAGAACGCCATACAATGCATTTTAGTTTTATTAACTTCTTTTATTTACATATTTTTTCTTTTATATATATTTATTTTGAAATTCAGAAATTCTGATGATGAAGTATATCTTCGAAAATAAAATTGAAAAAAAAAAAATTGAAAAAAGTTAATAAAACTAAAATGCATTGTATGGCGTTCTAATTGCTCATTATTATTTTTAATAATTAATATTACTATATATATATATATATTACTATTTCATGTATTCACATAAAAATTTATACGGAGATATAATTTTATGTATCAATTTTCAGTATTTACTTCAACAGTACTCGATAATGTAAGTAGAACTAGGTAGTAAGCTATGAAAATATATTTATGGCAATTAAGCTACACAGAGGCTCCTGCCTTTTATCCTCGGGGGGAATCTTCAGGCTAAAATGCATCTGTGTAGCTAAAACGCCTCTGTGTAGCCTAATTGCCATAAATATATTTTCATAGCTTACTATATATATATATATATATATATATATATGAATTTTTAATGTATATTTTTATATCCTATCTTATATTTCATTTTACTCCATTTCATTTTATTTTATTTCATTTTATATTTGATTCTCAACGGTCTCAAATTTAACCACGTGACTTTCCAAATTTTAAATTTCATTTCTTTTCTTTTCTTTTCTTCCCCATTTCATCATTTCCAAATATGATCTGAGGTAACGATCTGATTCTAACTCTGCCTGATGAGATCTCAGTTTATCACAGCTGTTGATCTATAGCATCGACATGCCAGTGTTGCAGATTTTGTGCATATCTGTATAAATAAAAATAATCATATATATATATATATATATATATATATATATATATATATATATATATATATATATATATATAGGTCTGTGTGTATATGTATATGTATATGTATATACATGTACATGTACATAATCTGCGACACTGGCATGTCGATGTTATAGACCAACAGCTGTTAGCAACTGAGATCTCATCAGGTAGAATGAAAATCTGATCCTTCCCTTCTTCTCATTCTGCCTGATGAGAACATATGTTGCGAGCGTCAATGAATATATATATATATATATATATATATATATATATATATATATATATATATATATATATATATATATATATATATATATTGCATTGAACAACTGAAGATCAAATAGATTTGTCATTTTTACATTTTCATTTCTTTTTTTTCATATATCTATATTATTGCTATTATTGACCCTAGCAACATGTGTTCTTCATCGATTATGTTGGGAAATTAATGTAGTCTATGGTTTATTAACTATCATCCGTTTTCCTTTGTTTATTTCGAACCCCGTGCGTGTACTCGTCAAAGTCAACGCATAACATGGCAGCCGCGTGTCTCAGAAAACCCGACCGCGTGCGTCGCTGAACACGTAGAATATACCATATACGATTGTACACTCTCCGTCAAAAAAAAAAAGGACAGAAAAAAAAAATGCTTCGCCAGTGTTCTTTCTGATATTATATTTTAATATAAAAAAAACGTCTCAATCGGTGAAGTTTAAAATGAAGTATTGTTGCCACATCTGGGCTGGTGCATCATCTACTACCCTCTCCCTCCTTGACAAGGTCCAAAAAAGAGTCGCCAACCTAATAGGTCCCTCACTGTCAACCAAGCTCCAGTCCCTGTCCCATCGCCGCAATGTAGCATCCTTGTGCTTGTTTTACAAATACTTCAATGGATTATGCTCTGATGAATTGGCTACTCTGGTGCCCCCTCGACGTAAATTCACTAGACCAACTCGACAATCAACTAAATCCCATTCACTGTGGAGGTCTCCAGATGCCGGAGAGCTTTCTACTCAAATAGCTTATTTTCTTCGTGCTGCTGGCCTCTGGAACTCCATCCCTGCCCCCTGTTTCCCCGACAGTACTGACATGTAGAAATTTAAAATTAATGTAAACAGACATCTCGCTGCGCAGATCCCAGTTTAGGTTGACCCCCCAACCTTCTCCCCTTTTCTTTCTTCTCAGTAGCCCCTTACGTCTACAGTGGCGGCCTGCCTTGTTTGGGGGTGAACTACGTTAAAAAAAAGATTTAAAATAAAAGGTAAGAAAGAAAACGTCTCAAACTGGAAAGTTTAAAAAAGGGGAAAAAAAGAAAGAAAAAACGTATAGAAAGAAGCAAGGAAAAAAGAGAGAAATCATCTCATTATAGAAATAGAGTGAGGTAGTTATTTTAGATGGCGGGATGGAAGGGTTTGATATTTGCATTCTTCCCCCCCCCTAAACACTTCAAATGTTTGCACCCGGTAGGTTTTTTTACTCGCTACCTTTTTCGTGACGAGATGGATATTTATATATCTACACATAAATATATATTGGTCTTTATTATAGAGTAGAGGATATATATAGCTCAACATACTATTATAGTGTTTTATCATTGAGAATGTCGACAATAGTTTGCTATTGGTGGACTGGTAGACTTGGGCATATCTGTTATATTGTGAGTGTGGTCGAAATTAATCGAAGATATTATATCTTCATATATTTTCTTCTTGGTGATTGATCAATCGTCTAGTAGATCTGTGGCTGATCCCCCGTGGCTGGGATGTCTCACTCCTGGAAAGTGTCGGACTGTAACATCAAGACACATGAAAACTTCTTCCTTTGGACGACAAGTAAGCATTAATTCACAATTAATAAAGCCAACTCTGAAATTATTGTTAACTGGAGAGTTTGATTGTTTATTGGGTCTCATATGGATCTCATATTCATACGTCTTCACGACTCGCTTCTTAGTCGAATTCTGATCCTAAATAATTCGTAATATTAAATAATACATGTAATTATAACCAGTTTATTTCGTAAGATCAAAATATATTAGGGAGCGGTTTCAACAATTTTTCACTCGCTTAATAGTCGAATTCTGATCCTAAATAACTCCTTATATTAAATAATACATGTTATCATAACCAGTTTATTTCGTAAGATCAAAAGATATAGGGGAGCGGTTTCAACAATTTTTGAAAGTTTTCCAATGCAAATATTAAATAAAAATCATACCTAATTTTTGATAAAGTTTTTCAAATAATAAAGACGAAATCTTAAATGAAATCATATGCGTTGTGGGCGCATTACACGTGAAAGTAACATTCAAAAATATACCTCGTCTAAAAAAAAGAATCCTTGCGCATGAGGTGAAAAATTGGGTTTAAAAACTTCATCCATTATACGAGTATATAGGAGAAATGAGGACAATTTAGTAAAATGGCGCCAGTTTCGTAGAACACCGCAGTTTCTGCGTTCTTGTGAGCGCGACGGGAGGGTGGTGCTGAAAAGGAGTGGATGGGAGTTGGATTGTAAATGAGGGACTGTTATTTTGTTTGTGCGTTTTTTATTCTTTACTTTATTGAGGAAATGTGTGATGTTTTTGTTGTTGCGTCACGAAATTGTACAAGTGACAGAACTCTAGTTAGAAACAGTGAGAAAACACGAAATAACGTGCGAATAGTCAGCGAATAAACATTGATGTTAAGAAATAATAATAATAATAATAATAATAATAATAATAATAATAATAATAATAATAATAATAATAATAATGAGAAAATGAAAAAGACAAATGAGAAGAATGAGAAAAAATGGAATCAGAAGAAAGAGAACAAGAATGAAAATAAGAAAAATAGAAATAATAAAAGGACGAAATCGAAGAAGACTAAAAAAATATTAGCGAGAGAGAAAGAAAAGAAGAAATAGGAGAAGAAAAAGAAGAACAAGAATAAGTAAAAGAAGAAAAGAAGAAAAAGAAGAAGAAGAAGAAGAAGAAGAAAGAGGAGAAGAAAAAAGAAGAAAGAAAAGAAGAAAGATAAGAAAAAAACGAAGAAGGTAAATAATAAGAAAGAAGAAAGAGAAGAAAAAGAAGGAAGAGGAAAAAGAAGAAAAAGAAGGAGGAGAAAGAGGAAAAAAATAAGAAGAAGAAGAAGAAAAAAGAAGAAGGTAAATAAGAAGAAGAAGAAGAAAGAGAAGAAGAAGAAAAAAGAGGAAGAAAAAGATAATAATAATAATAATAATAATAATAATAATAATAATAATAATAATAATAATAATAATAATAATAATAATAATAATAATGTAAGTCGACAAATTATTTTTTAATGATATAAAATAATCCTATTCAACATATTTTTAATGTTCCTGGGAAAAAATCACAGATTCTAAGAAATTTCAGGAAGATAATAGGCATATTTTTGGCGACGGGAAATCGGATGAAGAACAAAATGAAAGACACGAATGGCGAGAAAAGGCGAATGAAGAATTCTTTTCTGAAAATCTTTTTTCAGTTTCCTCTAAAAAAAGTTTCTCTTGTAAGCATTTTCTGTCTTTTTTCTTTCTGCCTCGGAAAGTAACCAAAACCTTTCTATTCTTGGAGCAATGGTTAGCAATCAGATTTCGCAGACCCTCAACTTGATTTCATGTTCGATCGTCATTGGGAACTCACAAGGGAGATTACAAGAACTTCAGTAAATATCTCGAGGCTTGTGGCATAACATTGAAACTCCTGTCAATTTCAAAGTCATCATTTTTTTATCTCATCACCTGACGAGAGTTTCTTAGCACTTATCGTAATAGTCAAAGTCTCGTATCTGTTTCTGCCTAGTCTATTCTGTCAAAAAGGTGTGGCTTGCTAAAGGCCCGACCCGTACATCGGAATGATAGTTTTGTTCGATCATAGGAGGTTATCCACCGAGGCATTACCCGCCCTCTTTATCGCCTGTTGCCTGCGGCGTCTCTACCGTGGAATGCTGACCAGTCCGATCTCGGCAAATTTTTTATTTTTTATTTTTTTAAATAAAACAGAAACCATCACTTTATCAAGGTCGAGGTCACCCGTGGACAAGTGTTAATGTGATTTCTATTTATCACCCCTCCAAGAGATTAGACACAAGTGTCATATGGGTTTGATGGAAGCGTTTTCTGTGGAATGACTTGGATTTAAGCATGGCACACCCAGGTTCTCAGTCCGCGTCGATACCGACTAAGCCACTGTGCCATCCCCAAATTTTCTACCCGTCTAGATTCCCTACCATTTAGGGAAGATGGATTCTTCCACCCAGATGAAACTGACTTCAGATCAAACCTTGCGGCAGTAGGGAGCTGGTAACTATCAACATTGTATCTCTCCGTCTGTGCTCGCCTAAAAATCTGAATTAAAAAATAGTGGTCTTCATCCTGCATATCACTAGGCGGAAACATACTTTTATGGTAAAGTGCAAATAAATCTCAGATACTGGAGGATTGATGTTGGGATAAATTTGAGGTCATCTAACTCCGTAAGAAAATGTAGAAAGCCGATCATGTGATTTAGAAGAGATTTGAAATTACACTCAGTTGCTGTGAGATATTTGGATTGGCTTCACGTAATGTAAGATGTTGCATGGGGTATTGTTGCCACATCTGGGATGGTGCACCATCCACTAGTCTCTCCCCTTTCGACAAGGCCCCCAAAAAGTCTCTAATCTAATAGGTACCTCACTATCCACCAAGCTGCAGCCCCTGTTCCATCGCTCCAATGTTGCACCCTTGTGCTTGTTTTACAAGTACTTCAATGGACGGTGCTCTTATGAACTTGCTGCTCTGGTGCTCACACGACGTAAATACACTCGATCTACTAGACAATCAGCTAAATCTTATCCATTCACTGTGGAGGTCTCCAGATGCCGGAGAACCATCTACACCGATAGCTTCTATGCTGCCTTAGGGCTGGGTTTAACCGTCAGACAGCTAGCAATAACTCCTTTCGAAAAAAAAGACTCTGAGCCATAGCATATTTTAATCGCAGGTTTTATTGTCCATCGAAAAACTGAAAAGAAATAAAAAAACATTGTCTCAGAAATGTAAATACAAAGAATAACGACGAAACAGGAAACGAGGAGTCTACTGAAATCTAAAAAAACTGTTAAGCAGAATATTAAAAATCATTTATTTAATATTTCGGGAAAATTCTCCCTTTGTCAAAAATAATAAACACCAAAGGAAAAATCCGTCTGTGTAGAGAATTCACCAAAATGGGTGCATCCATTTTGGTCCGTTCGTCACAGGACTATCCTTCCAGGCATTACCTCCTAAAGAGAAGAATATTTATTTTTTTAATCTTTGCCTCTTGAGCGACAGACCCCGGTCTAGATCAACCGGTCGAAAAATATGACACAACAATCATCTCTTTATCACTCTCCGTATTACTGTACGGAGCACACGTCCCATCCCCACACACAGACACGCGGTTACTTCTTGTCTCTATTGATCATCTCCCCACGAGGGCGAGTGGTGACACAAGGTCGGTTTATAATGTGGAAAGTCCAGCTCCCAAATAGGTTACTCTAGATCGGTACAAAAATAATAATCGCCCCAGTCTGGAAGGTTTTCTCCTCCTTTGACCCAGTTGATCCTAGGCCAGGTAGTTTGTTTACTTGTCTCCCACAGCGACAAAGTCTGACACAAGGTAAGTTTATAATGGAAATGAAGATCCTCAAAAAGGATCCCTCTAGATGGGTACCTGATCGGCCCCTTCAGCATTCCTCCGTGATGCCGCCTCAGGCGATCAGTCATAGACGATACTCTAAAATATAAGGAGATAATGCCTAGGAGATGACCCATTGAGACCGAACAGAACATATGCTACACCTTGATCAAAGCCTGAAGGTCAGCTGATACCGGATATTACCCGGTCCGTTCTATTGTAGCACACACAAGTCACCTCCCTTATTAGGGATTATCTCCCTTGACTAAGAACTATTCCAGTATAAAGAATTTCGGTGATTGAACAGAACAGATATTACAGTTTGATCCTAATTCGAAGGCCAAGTAGTTTGTTTATCTGACTCCACCCTCAGTGGCAAAGTTAGACACAATGTCAATTTATTGTTGGAATCCAGCCCCGCTGAAACGAATAAGTTTGGACGCGTATAAAATAGTCATGATCGACCCTTCGGCATTTCCCTATGAGTGTCACCTAGTGACCAAGAACGGTCGAACCCCCCCCCCCCCCCCCACTTCCAACATAGGGGGTTATACTTGCGAGGATTGTCTCCTCAGCCCGGACAGAACAGATACTACACTTTAATCTTGGTCTTAAGACCAGATAGAACCGTATTTATTTACTTCTCTCCAGGAGGCTAGGCACAAGGCCAGTTTTATCTTACTCCCACAAGTAAAATGTGACCCAAGGTCGGGTCGGGAAAGTGGGGTTTGAAAAGCCAGCGCCCGAGAGATGAGCACTCTGGCCATTAAAAATTGCCTGGGCAGCCCCGTCGGCATTCCCCGGTAGGGGTGCCTCAGGCAGTAAGCAATAAACTTACTCCTCCCCAAAGAGGGGAGGCGAAGCCTGGGATGGTGGACCTCCTAGAACTGCACAGGACAGACCCATAGACCGGCGGAAATCAAGCCCCGAGAGCCAAGACAATACCAGTCTATGGGGTGCAGTATCCATCGGAACAGATACTACACTTTGATCTTAGCCAAAAGGCCAAAATAACCGTAAAATGTATTGTATTTTTGTTTTGTTTTCTTCATCATTGTCATTGTTGTTAAATTCAGTCCAAAATGCTATTTATTATTAATAAATGCAATTATTAAGTGGCGTTCAGTTCTTCCGGTTTTTTGTCAGGCAGAAAAAACAACTTCATTAAATATTGAAAATAACAATTGAATCGCAACTCAAAATCGGATCGTAAACGGAAATCTGTCGTTTTTTTGTTCCACCTTTATCTTGACTTACTTTAACAAGTTTATCAAACAAATGTCTGCTACCAACACATACGGGACATAGATAGATAGATACTTACCTGGTACAGGCTGAGTAGGTGTGTTCTTACCAGTCGGGGATACGTCATCGACAATCAGTCTGACAGTGACTTTGTTGCTGTCGGGCTGAGTTATGGTTCTGTTAAGTCTCAGGAGGCCCACCCTCCCAGGCTTTACCTTCTCTTTGAGAAGGGGTTAGTTTATTGCTAATCGCATGAGGTACCCCTACCGGGGAATGCCGACGGGGCTTCTCAAGCATTTTATGTAGGCCAAAACGCACTAATCGTAGTCCGCTGGCTTTCCACACCTGACCTTGTGTTTATCATCCCCTAGAGATGAGGTAAATAAACGTACGAGAGAGAGAGAGAGAGAGAGAGAGAGAGAGAGAGAGAGAGAGAGAGATAATGATTGTGCTTGTGTGTGTTGTGTGTGTGTGTGCATCTGTCTCTGTGTGTGTCTTTGTCACTCTATTTTGTTTTATTTCACTTCAGTCGAAGTTCTCAGAAATCAAGGGACCTCTTCCTGGGACTAACACTTGATCTCGATATGCGATACATAGATATTCGAAAATTCCATTGAAGTTCTCCTTTACCTGTCAAACGTTGAGTAAGTAAAGAAGTGAAGGGCATTACTTTTCTCTCCTCAATTGACCAGTTAATCATGTTGTAGTAAATCTTTCTTGTTGTCTCTTTGTCTTACCGGATTCCAAAACAAGAATTCATCTAGTCTGGTGGAGTATCCAGTTTAGCACTGTTACTTGAGATAACATCACTTGAAGAAGTATAGACACGTGCATAGCTGTGTCGATGAGATCTTATTTGGGCTTCGAATACTATGTTATTTTTTAATATTTGATCAGCGTATCCTGACAAACACTCGTACAGAGAAACTGAAGACACTCGAGGATGGTGTCTAGTAGGTAATTCAAACTCTGTGTGTGTTGTTCTGCGTGTTATAAGCTCCAAAACAACTGGCCAGAATTTGTGTCGCCCGCTGTGTGAAGAGTTCGTCTGCCTCTCTTTCTTTCTTTTGCTGCAGCCGCTGTCGTAGTACGTGTAGATTGCTGCCTTTCTACTTCTTGGTATACCGGGTGTATAATATAGGGGTCGAAATGATTATACTACTATTACTTATAAAACTAGAAACCATTGTGATACTATGTGTGGGTGGGTGCATGTTGCATGTTTTTCTTTTCATATATTTGCGAATGTGAGTTTGCGTGTTTAATAGTTATGCATGGTTCCACGGTTGTCATGACCAGGAGATAGTAGTGGGGACAAGACCCGGTTTTCTATAGGATAGTCCTCGCGGTACACGCCTCCCTTCCTGCCCCCTGTTTCCCCGACAGTACTGACATGCAGAAATTTAAAACTAATGTAAACAGACATCTCGCTGCGCAGATCCCAATTTAGGTCGACCCCCAACCTTCTCCCCTTTTCTTTCTTCTCAGTAGCCCCTTACGTCTACAGTGGCGGCCTGCCTTGTTTGGGGGTGAACTACGTTAAAAAAAAAGATTTTTAAAAAAGGTAAGAAAGAAAACGTCTGAAGCTGGAAAGTTTAAAAAAGGAAAAAAAAAGAAAGAAAAAACGTATAGAAAGAAGCCCCTTAAGTCTACAGTGGCGGCCTGCCTTGTTTGGGGTGAACTATGTTCAAAAAATTTTTTTGAAAAGATATAAACCGGTCAGAACTTCTACTACTAATAGACGAGGTGAAGAGGGCTTACACTTACCGATTCGACAGAGATGCCGGTCGGGTTTTTGTGATAGCTGCTTCCACCCCTCATAGGGGATGGGTTATGGGTATTATGTGTGTATACTTGTATACTGTAAGAAAGAATATCCCCTAAAAGATGACTAACATCCAAATGATTATGTTCTGATCTTTATTAAATTATGATGTTATTAAAAAGAAAAGGAAGGTGATCACAACGAGAGAGAAGGGGGGGGGAGAATAAAGGAAATTCTGCGACGTGTTATCAAACCAACACTACTCAAGCTTTCTATCTGAGAAGCCGTCATCCAGATAAACCGCTGGGATCGAAGAATCGGTTACTGTAGTGCTATGCATACGCAAAATGCCATTTTGTTGTTAAATTGTGCTGTTTATTCTTTTTCTTATATTTCGAATTAAGCAAGTTGAACCCCCCTCGAAAAATTCACCAAATTCAATAAAGGCTGAACGTAAACAAAAGTCGTGTTATTTGGATTATTCCGACTACTGGATGACGTTTCGGCCGATGTGTTACATTTTGGAATGTTCATGTATAAATAATATTCAGAAATCGGAATGTTTAGATTTGTAATCGTCCAATCTCCAACATTCGCTTAACTTCGGTCATCAGCTTTTCCTCAATTCATCGGGTCGGCCGGTGTCCACTATCATCATCGTCATGAACAAATTAAACCGAAGGCCGTGTATGGGTTTCGAATATTTATTCAACTAACAGACAGACGAGTGGTTTCTTTGCTTACACGGGATATATATATATATATATATAGATATAGATATATATATATAGATATATAGATATATATATAGAGAGAGAGAAAGAAAGAGAAAGAGAAAGAGAAAGAGAAAGATAATTAATTACTGGGCGAAGATATTCACTGCCATGCGTGCACTGTGTTCACTGCCCCCCCCCCCCTCCTGAGGGTTAGCGGGAAACAGTTTTTTTTTTCCAACCATCCTCGTCGAACTATCAGGAAAAAGAGATCGAAATCGGTTTTAAACGGAAGTGACATCACTTCTCTTCCGCTTGCCTCCCCCATCTCTCAGGGAGGTCTCCTACTCTCCTCCTGCAGTTGTCCTTTTGGGGCTTCTTCCTCACTATCCAACACGATGTAACCTCCGACCTTCTTCAAATGAGTCTTGTCGAACTCGGAAATCACTACATAATTTCGAACGGAACCCTTTATTTAATCCACGGGGGTAGATTGTTCTCGTTCCGTCAGCCACGACAGGGTAGAAATATTAAGTAATTCGTAATCGTTTCCTAAATATCGCTCGTACTTGGAATATAACATTCAACCTCCAAAAGACCGTCGCTTAGAACTGATTAACTTAGCACTTTTATCCGTTGCGCTACTGGTCTTTGCGGACAATTCTAGTATGAATTTTAGCATATTGTGAGAATAACACCGAAGATAAGAATAATAATCGGAATTATCCAAATAATTCAAATTATAAATCATCATCTAAAAAATTCCGAAACAAAATTCCTGTCAATATTTCATAAATTCATTGAAAAAAATACTTATCTAAATTAAAAAACAAAACAATTGATGAATAATAAAATTATAAGGCATTTCTGCTGTTAATTTATTTAACATTTTTTTTTTAAAATATCATCAATTATATATCGATTGAATCCCAGACTTTCATATTATAATATATTATTTAAACGACAGATTTTTTGATACGACAGATTTGAATAGACTAAACGTGGAATGAGAATAGTCTGTGATTTAAATAAAGAATTATGTTTTAAATTTGCAGAAGGTTACACAACACCTAGTAAAAGCGTCCGAAGAAGGCCGGAGAAGACAACGGTCGTAACGTTGTGAATATGAAACCTACGATGAGGATTACAACTCGAAACATTTGAATGATGTGAAGAACTCGGTAATAGCGTTTACAAAAAACGGGGGAAAAACAGAACAGTGTTCGTGTATTGAAAGAAAGGTTCCCAACTCGTCAATGGAATTGGAAATTGTTGCGAGACTCGTTCCACGTTCGACGCTCGGTGAATGAAGAGTCGCCGCATAAGAAAGTAGTAATTGGACGGAAAGTTTTAACGGGGGAAAAAAGTAATAAAGAAAGCCCCGAAAATATTTCCTTTGTCATTTTAGAAAACCGACAAAAAATATGATTAAGTAAAAATGAAAGTATATTCGTTATATAAAAACATAATATTTCAGGCAGACCCTTAAAAGTTGGTCAAACAATACGCATTTATTATTCGAGAATTTTCTCTAGTTTTCTTCAACTTCTCTTACCTCCCCCCTCTCTCTCTCTCTCTCTCTCTCTCTCTCTCTATATATATATATATATATATAACCCTCTTTCCCCCCCTCTCTTTCTCTCTCTCTCTCTCTCTCTCTCTCTCTATATATATATATATATATATATATCTTTCTCTCTCTCTTTCCCTCTCTCTGTCTGTCTGTCTCCCTCTCTCTCTTTATCTATCTATCTATATATGTATATATATATATGTATATATGTGTAGTGTTTAGATATAATTATCACCATTATTATTATTATTATTATTATTATTATTATTATTATTATTATTATTATTATTATTATTATTATTATTATTATTATTATTAATTATAATAATAATTATTATTATAATAATTAATGTTATTTGATATGCAAATTAGCATATCACACGGTAGTCTAAAGGGTAATATATTATTAATATTATTATTTTATTATTATTATTATTATTTATTAATGTATATATTAGTGAAATTTTAAGCTGAATTATTTCGACACTTGATTATTGGGGAAATGGTAGTTTAATCAGTACCATTGGAGAGCCATGAATATTATAACTGTCCTGTTTTTAAATCTCCGAAACAGTTACATGGTAAACAGCCGATGATCCCCGTGTTAATATTAGACGCTTAAGGTCTCCTGTTTTTGTTTCACTGTTAGATACTTACCCCCCTTTTTATTTTATTTATTTATTTCTTTATTTATTTATGAATTTTCCAACGAATGTTAAGTCTGCAATATCTTGGATTTAGTTAGTTTCTCTGGGAATTTAAACTGCATTTTACTTCTTTTTTATTTTTTTTTGTTTAAAATGACTCAAAGCTTCTATAGACTATATATATATATATATATATATATATATATATATATATATATATATATATAACTTCTTTGTAATATAGCAGGAAAAATTCCAGCAGAGTGCTCGATTAATTAAGAATTAAAGTTGAAAATTAAAAATTAAGAGCGTAATATTTATTTATTTTGGTACAGAAAAATTAGTACAACATTCCTTCGGTGCTTGAAACCGACGGTACGAATGTTGTACTAATTTTTCTGTACCAATATATATATATATATATATATATATATATATATATATATATATATATCACAGAAGATCAATACAACATAGGTACCGTCGGTTTCAAATCCAACAACAGTTGAACAGCACGTGATCGCCCTTTGTGGACTCTCCTCAGCCTCAGCTGTGGTCTGTTGCCATTTTTTAAAGCAGAAGATTACAACGGAGGCAGATAGAGAGTCGACTAAGGTCTGACACGTGCTGTTTTCCTTTGTTGGGTTTGAAACCGACGGTACTTATGTTGTACTGATCTTCTGTAATACATATATAAACAATTATTACGCTCTTAATTTTTGAATTTTTCTTAATAATCGAGCACTCTGCTGGGGTTCTCTGCTACTGATCTTGCATATACATATATATATATATATATATATATATATATATATATATATATATATATATATATATATATGGTGTGTGTGTGTGTTGTATTGTTTTAATAAAACGGTATAAACTGCATAACTCATTATACCATTTTGTCTTAATTTGCCTCAGTTTGTGTCTATCCGTTACTCCTTCATTGTACTGCATTATAATTTCCCTTTACATACACATTAAACAATGAATCAAGCAAACTACATAATTTAGATTTAGATCATCAAAGCTCGGTGGGTAAGAGTTCTAATAAACTCCTTCTTTCTACGTTTAGGGACAAAAGAATCCCAACTAAAGTAAAGTCCGGTAAAAGTGGGCTTCCTATAAACGCTCGTAAGAAAAGAAGGAGCTTCTTAGAACTCTTACCCACCGAGCTTTGATGATCTGTTCTAGTACTAAATTGACGTCTGAACTTGATAAAATCAAGGAACTTTTTCTCTCTAATGGATACCCCGAGCACGTCGTCTAGCATGTCATCCGAAGCAAGGTTGATAACTTTAGTAGAACTAAGGTATTTGGTCCTCCTCGATGCCCCATTTATCTTAAACTTCCGTGGTTGGGCTCTTGCATCCAATATTTGGCAGATAAGATATCTTCCTTGGTGACACATTGCTTTAATGCTGTCAATATGCGCATTATTTTTTTCCACTCGATCCGCTTTCCCCTCCTTTCGCAAGGACGTCTTGCCTACCAATTAGTAAAGTTACGTTATTTATCATTGTCAATGTCAGTGTGACGCTGACTATGTAGGCAAGACCATTCAGTAATTGTCGGTTAGAGTGGCTCAACATGTGCTCGGATGTGTCCGCCGACATGAACCGGTCCCGTTATCAGGGTGTTCACAAGCTCAGGAGTCTGCCATAGGCGACCACCTGCTGGACAAAAGAAGCAGCGTGATCATTATTCTGATAATACTGTCTCCATTGTGCACAGAGCACGACACCGCTTCCATCTGGACATATTGGAAGCCATCATCATAAATTCACGACGTCCTTCTCTCTGTAGACAAAGACAATTAAAGCATTCTCTACAGATATTTTGCGATTCGTGGTCGTCCGCCGGTTGATTTAAAACTGTTCCATTTTACTTGCGTTTTTTTATTTATATATACAATTTCGCACGTATATCACCTGTAGCCACCTGCTGGCACCTGGATTTTACACCAATTCATGGTTTTCGTGTATTTTATTTATTCTACCGACGATTCCCCTGACGAGAGTCGGTTGAAAGGCGCCTTGGGAACTTTAAGCTGTTTTTTTTTTAAAATTGCGAATGTGTGAACTTTAGTTTTTATTCGTAGATTCCGACATCATACATAACGGTTTATATATATATATATTTTTTTCTATTTCATTTTATATAGTATGTTCCCCATACAATTCATTATATATATATATATATATATATATATATATATATATGAAAGAAAGGTGAGAATATATATTTTATATTTTATATATGTTTGTGCATATTTTCATTTAGGCAGACATTATTAAATGACACAGAGTGTTTTGGCTTGATAAGACTTTTATTTATTTTGCTGTGTGGCACCATTTTGTCTCTTCATATATATATATATATATATATATATATATATATATATATATATATATATATATATATATATATATATATATTATAGTTGCATTCCAATGACCAATGGAACAATCAATCGATAACCATACCTTTCATCCATTCTTCCAATTTCTTAATTTTCATAAATTGTCGAGCGACCACAACCTTTTTTTTATATATCGTATATATATATATATATATATATATATATATATATATATATATATATATATATATATATATATATATATATATATATATATATATATGTATGTATATATATATATATATATATATATATATATATACTCGTCACATTTTTATTCGCCAAATGTATGAGAAAATAAAAGTCAGGTGAATTAATCGACCTTGTACAGCCGACAGAAACGATTTCTTATTTTTCCATTCTTTTAAAACAATACTCTCTCTTTATGTATCTTCGTCCAATTTACATGTTAATCTGTCGGCCGTCAAAATCGTCAACAACAAAAAAAAATGGCGTCGAAAGAAGTGATAAGCATCTTTTGCATGTGAAGCACAGCGCATGCGCAGTCCCAAACGGTTAATGAAACTGGAGGTAAACAAAAAAAGACGATGTTTCCCCGAAGGCATTCGAAAACGCCATCATGGCGGTTCAGACGAACGCGGGATTGTAAAGATACGCGATCTGATGTTTGAGAAAATCACGCAATACCCAATAGTCGAGTAACTCCATCGAAACAAGTGACTGCAGTGGGGATAATAAATTTGTAACTCATTATCGAAATATCTAAGTTGCTTAACTTCCTTATTTAGCTCATATATTTATTCCTATATTCATATATAAGTTCATAAGAAGTTAATTGTAATAAGTTTATTATGTCGTAAAAATCAAAGTAAAAATGTGTTCGACATATTTGGATTATTCGGACTACTGTTCAAGGACTCGTGGCGCAACAAACAGCAAACCCGAAACTTGAAGTTGCCAAAAGCTTTTGTTGTTAACAAATGTAAAGCAATTTCATTTTCAACCCATTCACGCTTTAAACCTGATATTTTGGTTGAGGGTTAGGGTCAGGGTTAGGCTTAGGGTTAGAGTTATTCACGCTTTAAACCTGATATTTCGGTTGAGGGTTAGGGTCAGGGTTAGGCTTAGGGTTAGAGTTATTCACGCTTTAAACCTGATATTTCGGTTGAGGGTTAGGGTCAGGGTTAGACTTAGGGTTAGAGTTATTCACGCTTTAAACCTGATATTTCGGTTGAGGGTTAGGGTCAGGATCAGGGTTAGGCTTAGGGTTAGAGTTATTCACGCTTTATACCTGATATTTCGGTCCAAATCAATTAAAGTTCTGTCTGGTTTTATATCATCACTTTCATTAAAGATGTTGACGACCTTCACGTGAATTGGGCTGGCGAATCTCTGTCCCATTTGAGGGTTCTTGATAAGGTGCATAAACGTATCTGTAATTTGATGGCTCTACTCTTCTTTTGGCCTTTTGGTTAAGATCAAAGTGTAGTATCTGTTCCGATGGATACTGCACCCCATAGACTGGTATTGTCTTGGCCTTGGGTCTGTCCTGTGCAGTTCTAGGAGGTGCACCCTCCAAGGCTTTGCCTCCCCTCTTTGGGGACGAGTAAGTTTATTGCTTACTGCCTGAGGCGCCCCTACCGGGGAATGCCGGCGAGACTGCCCAGGCAATTTTTAATGGCCAGAGTGCTCACCTTCTCGGGCGCTGGCTTTTCAACCCCCATTTTCCCAACCCGACCGTGGGTCACATCTTACTGGTGGGAGTAAGATAAAAACTGGCTTTGTGCCTAACTCCTGGAGAGGAGTAAATCAATACTCTTCTTCTCTGCACTCTCTCTCTCAGAGACGTGATGTTGCTAGTCTCAGTCTTTTCTATAAGTACTATTATGGCATGTGTTCTTCGGAATTATGTTATCTATTCCCCGCTTCTTTTGTTCCAGCTCGTTTGACTCGTTGGTCTAGTGGTCTCGATCAATTCGGACATTCAGAAATGATCATAATTCAAGATGGCGACTTATATTGAATATTGACAAATTGTCAGCATTTAGAGTTGATAACATAGATGGTTATGTAATGCGATTTGCTAAGAGGTTTAGAGGGTGACGAATTCATTTCTAGGGTTAGCTTATACACATAGTGTAGACTATGAAGTTAAATAAGAAGTCAAATATTAGACTAAAAAATTTTTTATATATAAATTGTATAAAATTGTTGAATGGTATTGCACAACCTGCGATGTGAAAGATTAGTCCTTATTAATTTGCCTCCTCACGAGAGCAGAGTTAAACATGAGGTCGATTTTAATGTGGAGAAAATATGGCTCCCCAAAAAGAGCAACACTGAATTGGGACAAAAATAAAAAAAAATTCCTCAGTTTAGAATTTCTCCTTCACTGACCGAGGACAAAAAAGATGAAGTGAGAAATGCTTAGCGTTAGTATTTCTTAAATAACTGTAATTTTCACAGAACCCTTGCCCACAGAAGCGATGTTGCTAGTCTTTCTCTACTCTATCGTCATTTCCATGGAAATAGCTCGACTGAACTTGAATCTCTTGTTCCTCCTTGCAAAACTAATCTAGAAATAACTGATCTTCTACCACCACTGCAAAGAACTGTTCTTTCTTTCTCTTTTCCTTTACATGAACAGAGTTTCTTTCCATGAATATCGCATCTTTGGAACACGTTGCTACAAGATTGTTTCCCTAAGGACTACAATATAGTCGTCTTCAAATCTAATACTTGTCATAAACCGTCGTCATAAGTCATCGAATATAATTCATCCCGATTCATTATTTTCAATCCTCTCATAATATTCATCACCATTCAAATGTCAATCTACCCATTTCATTTACTCTGAGCCTCGAGTGGCTTTCAGCTTTGATAAGTGGTGACTCATAAGTAAAAATAGTATAATTAAAAATATAAATATCAAATACACTAAGCTGGATGTTTATTTACTCCTCGCGGAGTTAGGCACAAGGCCAGTTTTATCTTACTCCCACAAGTAAGATGTGACCCAAGATCGGGTCGAGCAAGTGGGGTTAAAAGCCAGCGCTCGAGAGGTGAGCACTCTGGCCATTTAAAAATTGCCTGAGCAGCCCCGTCGGCATTCCCCGGTAGGGGCGCCTCAGACAGTAAGCAATAAACTTACTCCTCCCCAAAGAGGGGAAGCGAAGCCTGGGAGGGTGGACCTCCTAGAACTGCACAGGACAGGCGTGCAGTATCCATCGGAACAGATACTACACTTTGATCTTAGCCAAAAAGCCACTAAGCTGGATGTCTGCAGATGATTGCGGCCGTACCCAACAAGATGGATGTCGTAGATGAACAAGTTAAACAGATAGCAACTAATTCGTTCCATTTGTCGAAGTGATTAACGTCTTCTCTTTCAATTTTTTTAGGATGAACGCGACACGGGAAGGAAACGGCGTATCGGAGGAGGAACCGCGCGAATCAACAAAGATAAAACAATAAACTTAATTAACTTTTTCCAACTAATTTTAATATGTTAGGAGGAAATACAATGTACAGATTTAATTTGTCATAAATCTTACGCGGGAACCATAGCAATTGAATTACCGTCTGCGCACAGTTTTCATTGATATTCATGTCTATTTGTGTATCTAGCTGTGTAAGTGAATTCATTACAGACTCTTACTTATGAAAATACGACTGTTATAGTTACAGATGGCTATCAGGCTACGTGTTAAATACGCGAGTAGACCCACTAGTATATAATTTGGTTAGTTGAAAATAACAGAAAATGAAGGTTCAGTCGGGGTCAACTTGGTGAATTTGAAGGTTAGTTTTACTCTGCTGTGGAAATTTATAGAAACGGATGTGACGTCACATGGCTTAAAGAGAGAGAGAGAGAGAGAGAGAGAGAGAGTGAGATAAGTTAACAGTTTAATGAGAGCACTAAACGTGTGAACATCTAATTTTAAAATGCTCTAAAATATGCTTAAATAGTGGTTATCTCTCTCTCTCTGTCTTCTCTCACCCACTGCTTAGTGATTTGAAACAAAGATCAGGCAGAATAAACCTCCTCTGTCTTCTAAAAGGTTGTATTGGTTGTATTGATTTTCGAAGAATGAAAGAAATTATTTGGAGATGGCGTTTGTCAATCAAGTCTGGAAGGACCACTGAAAGGGCGCGTGCAGGAGAAAGCAGCTAACATACGACGTATGATTATGAACTTTTATGTGTTCATGTATGGCACAGGGTTAGAACCGTAAATCATGTAGCAGCCATTATATATGAATAGCGCTAGAATTGCACTATGTAGACTTTACATACGCACTGTGCACAGTCTTAGAAAACTTACAAATACGTCCATCAATTGCCCTGTTTCCAGTCTTACTCGCCTCGTGTGCAATTCGACATCATTTTTTTTATAATATACTAGTTGTACTTAACAAGATTGCGGGGTCAGCTTTAATTACTGCCTTCCCACGGCAGTAAGGTGTGGCGCAAGGCCAGAAGGTAAAGGAAAATGCCAGCGCCGCAGCGGTAGAGCCAAGCTGACCACTAAAACTTGCTCGGGCAGCCTCGTCAGCATTCCCCGGTAGGAGCGCTTTAGGCAATCAGCAATAAACCAACTCCTTCTCAAAGAGGGAAGGCAATGCCTGGGAGGGTGTACCTCCTAGGACTACCCAAGACATCGGAGTCTAAGGTTTTGAAAGGAGTTGGAGTCGAAGTCGGACTCGTCAGAATGTTAGGAGTCTAGGTCAGATTTTTTAATCTCCGAAGAATCAACAGACAGTCTAAATATTGGAAGACTTTAAAATAAGGAGTCGGAGTCGGAGTCGTATATTTTGGAATTATAGGAGTCGGAGTCGGAAAGCATAAGGTTCGACTCCGCAACCCTGGCACCTACCCGACGTTGTCCGTGATTTATTGTACTTTAATTTTTGGTATGCTTTTCGTAAAGTATCTTTTTTTTTTAAACAAATTATTATTTTTAGTAGGATTATTTTTTTAAAATTTATTTAAATATGTTTACAAAATTAAAATTAATTACTAACCGAACTAAATTAAGTATTACTAAATTAATTATTAATTGAACTAAATTAATTAAATTCTTATAAAACTATAATTAATTTTGAATCTTTATTTATAAAATTATTGGATGCAAACAGCTTCCAAAACATTCAATGTTTTAATAAATGAGGATTTGCCAATAATTAAAAAAAACAGAAGTACATTTCTATTCGGAAGTTTAAATATTTCCAAATTTCTTTAACATTTCAAAGGGTTACGAAATAATGCTGTCTTTTTTTTTTTTTAACTATTAACAAAAGATTTAAATTCTGGTGGATTTAATTTCGTAATTATCTTGTAAAAATAGATTTTTGTTTCATTTTCTATTCGCTTTTTGATTTAAAATAAATAATCGATTAACAATGAATTTCTTAAAATAAACGAATTTCTTTTAATTAAACTAAGTAACTAGAATAATAAATTTCGTAATTTTTAGGCTTCATTTTTATAAAATAAAAACTTATGTGCATCTTCGATACATCAGTGAACTGTCCATGTTATTTCTAGCAGTGGTGGAGTGACGACGCATGCGCAGGATTTTATAGGAAGTACACCGTGTTTCCTATCAACTTATTAACTGATTTTTAAAAATTACTATTTTTCAAGGCATATTGCAACTGAGACGTAATAGGCTACTGTGATTAATGACCAGATGTATAGAGGGAATCCTAGTTTGTTAACATTAAATTTAAATGTCTGCATGTTGGTACAGTCGGGGAGAAAATTCTACAGGCAAGCGGTCCGAGGAAAGTAGCTATTAGAGTCGAAAGTTTTCCGGCATCTGGGTACCTCTACAGTAAAGAGGTGGAATTTTACTTGTAACAATTTATTAAAGACGATTAATAACTTTTTATGTGTTCACAGGATTAGTAGTAGTCACACAATTTTATTAATATAGAGCATTTAACTTACAATTCATATTTCAAGCAAGATTGAAATATAAATACTGGTGCATACAAAAAGAAGTATGTTACTAAATATTTTCCGCTCGTAGACTACTGTTCTTCATTTTGGACGTTATTCGATGTAACTTTCGACCTTCTTTCAGGTGCATCTTGTCCAACTCGGGGATCCTTATGTGTAACTCGGGAATCTGTATGCAATTTCGAACGAAACCCTTTATTTACTCCACATGGGTGACTTGTTGTCGTTCTGTCGGCCATGAACGGGTAGAAGTAATTCGTAATTGTATCGTTAGTATATAAGAATACAATTACGAATGTCGTAAGACATATACCCGGTCATGGCTGACAGAACGAAGATAATACAATTATCAATTGTTTAAGACTTCTACCCGGTAATGGATGACGGAACAAGAGCAAGCTACCCTGTGGATTAAATAAAGGATTCTGTTCAGAATTCCGTACAGATTCCTGAGTTCGACAAGACGCGCCTTAAGAAAGCTCAGAGGATACATCGGCCGAAATGTTGTAAGAATAACATCCAAGATGAGAACAGTAGTCCGGATAATCCAAATAATACAAATTATCATTCATCATCTCAAAAATTGCGAACCAAATGAAAGCAGATAGTCCAAATAACCGGACATGTCTTCAAATAACATCCAGTTAAATTAACGATGTTTTGATTTCGTTTTTAAATTAAGAGGAAAATTATCGTTAAAGTACAAACGCTACGATTTGAGAACAATTTAATTTACTACAACTCCTTTGATGTTGACCGCGACAGTTAATTTATTTAAACATTAAAAACGATATGAAAACTATAATAAAACCATTTCATTAACGTAAAGAAATCATTACGTTGAAGAAATCGATGAGTTTTTTCTTCTTTGTCTTTGAAATATGCTTAAATGTTAACATACGACGAATTGATGTTTTGAAATAGTTTCACATTTCCCAACATTTTTTGTCGTTTCTTTTGAAATAGCAAAAATCGGTTTTGGAAAAGAATTAGATTTTAATTCTTCAGGTTTCACATTTCACATTTTTTGTCATTTCTTTTGAAATAGCAAAAAACGGGTTTGGAAAAGAATTAGATTTTAATTCTTCAGGTGTCACATTTCACATTTTTTGTCGTTTCTTTTGAAATAGCAAAAAACGGTTTTGGAAAAAAAATTAGATTTTAATTCTTCAGGTGTCACATTTCACATTTTTTGTCATTTCTTTTGAAATAGCAAAAAACGGTTTTGGAAAAGAATTAGATTTTAATTCTTCAGGTTTCACATTTCACATTTTTTGTCGTTTCTATTGAAATAGCAAAAAACGGTTTTGGAAAAAAAATTAGATTTTAATTCTTCAGGTGTCACATTTCACATTTTTGTCATTTCTTTTGAAATAGCAAAAAACGGTTTTGGAAAAGAATTAGATTTTAATTCTTCAGGTTTCACATTTCACATTTTTTGTCGTTTCTATTGAAATAGCAAAAAACGGGTTTGGAAAAGAATTAGATTTTAATTCTTCAGGTGTCACATTTCACATTTTTTGTCGTTTCTTTTGAAATAGCAAAAAACGGTTTTGGAAAAAAAATTAGATTTTAATTCTTCAGGTGTCACATTTCACATTTTTTGTCATTTCTTTTGAAATAGCAAAAAACGGTTTTGGAAAAGAATTAGATTTTAATTCTTCAGGTGTTACATTTCACATTTTTTGTTGTTTCTTTTGAAATAGCAAAAACGATTTTGGAAAAGAATTAGATTTTAATCCTTCAGGTGTTACATTTCACATTTTTTGTTGTTTCTTTTGAAATAGAGAAAAAACGCTTTTGGAAAAGAATTAGATTTTAATTCTTCAGGTTTCACATTTCACATTTTTTGTTGTTTCTTTTTAAATAGCAAAAAACGGTTTTGGAAAAGAATTAGATTTTAATTCTTCAGATTTCACATTTCACATTTTTTGTCGTTTCTTTTGAAATAGCAAAATGGGTTTTGGAAAAGAATTAGATTTTAATTCTTCAGGTTTAACATTTCACATTTTTTTGTCGTTTTTTTTTTTAAATAGCAAAAACGGTTTTGGAAAAGAATTAGATTTCAATTCTTCAGGTTTCACATTTCACATTTTTTGTCGTTTTTTTTTTTTAAATAGCAAAAACGGTTTCGGAAAAGAATTAGATTTTAATTCTTCAGGTAGAATTTAGTTATTGCAACAACAAAAAAATAGGCTGATCAAGAATGGTAGAACTTTAATTCTCATCCCCGATAGCGAGATGTTTTAATTTTGGCGAGATTAAATTAAGGTGGATTTTGCCTAAGTTACCGCAGAAAGCAGACGTATAGTGAACACCTAGGGAGTATCACTTTCATAGCTGGGGAGGTGCCGCCTTGAGCACCCGTTCTTGTCATGACAGAGAACAAATTCGACTCCGAAATCTAGTGGGGGGATTATCTCTTCTCGTCCCTACGGCCCCTTTCACAGAAGAGATGTTGCTAACCTCTATCTAATGTAACATTATCTTCATAGTAAGAGAGTAGAAAGTGACTAACTTGGATTTACGTTCGGCAGCCTCGTAACTCTCGCTTCCATTATTTTGTCCTTTAGTTCTTACATTCCATAAGCGATGTTTTGCTTCTGACAAAGGGAGAAGAATTGCTGTTTTCTGGATCAGAATCTATCAATCTAACACTTACCGTTGGCTTGTTTTTGACCTTGAAGTAGTATTTTTAAGCTCCTTACATCAAGTGGATTCGTACCTTGTCTGGAGCGATTTCCATAAAAATAAATCCCTGCCCCACGGTAAGAGATTCACAGCAAGAACACGCCTAGCAATAACCAAAGCAAATTAAGTCTTCTATCACATCTGATATATCTGAAGGTTTATATCCTCCAAAATATTCCAATAGATGCCGAACAGTCATCTTTGATATACACTCGAATGTGCCGCCGCTATTTCCATAGAAACAAGTATTTCAATTACTTTTAACGAAATAGATGCTCCGGACCGGAAACCTCCTTTAAAACTACCTGAAACAATTGTTATAGAAAACGCTAAAGAGTCCAATTAAAGATCAGTTAAATCTATCGTGGCTGATCAGAGGCTAGACTCCCATGAGTCTTGGAGAATTATAAACAAAGTCCTGAACAGATGTAAGACCTCTATCCCAACTATCATCAATGGACCAGCATCTGCTAAAGCTCACATTTTCGCAAATGCAGGAAATTTCTACCCTTTGCGATTAGCACAACTTACTCCCAGAATTCTCAACTATGACCGTAAAAAGTCTAAGCGTCATCTGAATAACTCATAGGACTGACTTTCACTCGAGACCTGACATGGAATACTTACATACAATCTTCAGCCAAAGTCGCTGGAAAAATCATTGGATCATTCCACTTCTCCAGAAATTACCTCACTTCTGACGCAATTCTCTACCTGTATAAGATCCAAATACGTCCTAAGATTGCATACTGTTTTCATATCTGAGGAGGTGCCGTTCGAATCATTCTTTCTTGTCTTAACAGAGTATTAAATCAATTTCGTAATCTGGTAGTGAATGATCTCTCCTCGTCCCTACAGCCCCTTTCACACAGAAGAGATGTTGCTAGTCTTTCTCTACTCTATCGCTATATTCATGATAAGTGATTGACTGAGTTCAGATACTTGCCCCCCCCCCCCCTGTAAAGCATTCACAGCATGAACTTGTCTAGCTACAACCACAGCAAAGAACTTTTTTCTCTTTCTTTCTTTCTCTATCTCTTTCTCTATCTCTTTCTCTCTCTCTCGCCTCCCCCCTCTCCTCTCTCTCCCCCTCTCTCTCCCCCTCTCTCTCCCTCTCTCTCCCTCTCTCCATCCCTCTCGTTGTCTCTCTCTTTTTCTCTCCTTCTCTCCCTCTCTCTCCATCCCTCTCTCTTTCTCTATCTCTCTTTCTCTCCCTTTCTGTTTCCCTCTCTCTCTCTCTCTCTCCATCCATCTCTCTCTTTCTCTCTCTCTCTCTCCATCCATCTCTCTCTTTCTCTCTCTCTCTCTTCCTCTCTCTCCCTCTCTCTCTGTATAAAAACAAACAAAACTTACATGAACAAAGTTTATTTCCAAGAACATCCAATATGTGGAAAAAGATACCACAAGACTGCTCCCCAACTCACTACAGCATGGTCGTCTTCAAGTTTAATGTAAACAAATATTTCCTGTGACGCCTTCTCGGAATAATAAATTCCTTTAAGTAATCCTTTGCCTATTCTACCCATTGTTTCCGGTCCTCTGCCCACTCTACCCTTTGTTTCCGGTCCTTTTGTAGAGGCGACCATCGTCCAACTGACGATCTCTTTAACACTTATCCTCGAGTTTCCCCAGGCCTTGATAAGCAGTGACTCACCAGTAAAAAAAGCTCTTTGTATTGCCATTAGTTTTAATTATCGCACTCAACATTGGATTTGTTTATGGTGGTGAGGAGTGAGCGTGCAACGTGCGTGTAGCTGGTTGGCAAAAATCCAGATTTTACCTATTAAAAGAAAATAATCGTTCCAAAATCGAATAAAATGTCATAAATAGTATTCTGTCGCCGTCGTTTAATTAAAAATAATATTTGTTTTATTAGCTGACAATTATTTGCTGAGCAGAAAAAGACTGTTTCTTCAAAATATTTAAATTATTACAATAAATAAATAAATTAAAATGCTCGTTTTCAGAATTTTTAGATAAGAACTGATCATTTTTATTATTTGGATCATTCGGAATTTCGAACGGAACTCTTCATTTAATCCACGGGGGTAGCTTGTTCTCATTCCGTCAGCCATGACTGGGTAGAAGTCTTAAGGAATTCATAATTGTATTCTTAGTATCGCCAATACTGAGGATTGAACCTTCAAATGATAGTATTAAATTTCGCTCACATTAGTGTAGGGAATGATAATTTCAGACGGTCGCACGACTCGAACCCCCGTCACAGAATAAACCTAGACTCCATCAGGCCACGAGAAATTACCACGTCAAAAAGAGAATTTAAGTTCTATTTATGTGGCATATCTATAAAGACTGACTAGAGAATTCTACGAACGTTGTCGGAATATGCCTTATATCTACAAGTCAGTCTATTTTTAACTTCCCCGAACAGGGATCAACTTCAACCTTATTAAAGGGGCTTATAACAATATTATTTTTTAGTAAATAATATTAAATTATTTTTACCTACATACGCCAGCTTTCGCTCTCATCAGTGTAGGGAATGATAATTTCATACGGTCGCACGGGTCGAACTTTTGTCACAGAAGCAACCTATATATATATATAACTGTCCTGTTTTTAAATCTCCGAAACAGTTTCATGGTAAACAGCTGAAGATCCCCGTGTTAATATTAGATGCTTACGTTAAGGTCTCCTGCTTTTATTTCACTGTTAGATACTTAATCCCCCTTTTTATTTTATTTACTTACTATTATATATTATTTATTTATGAATTTTCCAACAAATGTTAAGTCTACACTATTTTGGATTTAGTTAGTTTCTCTGGGAATTTAAACTGCATTTTCCTTTTTTTGTCTTTTTTTTTTTTGTCTTTTTGTTTAAAATAACTCAAAGCTTTTTTAGACTATATATATATATATATATATATATATATATATATATATATATATATAGAGAGAGAGAGAGAGAGAGAGAGAGAGAAAGAGAAAAGAAGGTAGTGCAGTATTAGTGCAAAGTATATATCTAAAGAAGATAGGCTACCAACATTTGTAAAACGTTTTTTTCAACATTTATTTATTATTTTGTCATTTTATCATTTTACAATTTTATAATTTTATATAACGCGTTTCAAGCGGTGGTCCGCTCTCATCAGATATGTAAATCCATTTGATAAAAATGTCTTTCGATTTGAAAGAGTATTGTTTCATTTTCAAAATTAATATATATATATATATATATATATTTATATATTTATTTATTTATATATACACGTCCGTGTGTGTATACGGATGGCGAGTGTGTACGATTATGTGGATGTTTAAGAAACGTAGGCGTCTCTATTAAGACAGCGGGGGACAGTCATTCTCCAATAAATAAGCCAAAATGAATCGTTAGGCCACCCAGCTAATCGGGTAATGGCGTCAATAAACACGGAAATGTTGTCGGGATAAATCAATCACAATCTTTTAATTGTGATAATTAACAATATGTAACTTACAATTATGCGTTACAATGATATCTCTCTATAGCCTCGATATCGCACTATAGCTTTTACACCTGACATGTTGGAATATATATATATATATATATATATATATATATATATACATATATATATATATATATATATATATATATATATATATATATATATATATATATATATATATATATATATATATATATATATATATATATATATATAAAGATAAATGAAAGAAGAGGGATACATTTGTACGAATGGCAAATCTATTTCAACTTTGATTGTTCAATGCAAGGTGTGCTCGGTAAAACATGTTTATTTTTCTTTCCTTAAGCCAAGGCTTTTCAAAGATTAAAATCTTACAATCAGAGGAATTACATAGATGGATAAGTTGGCAGTGGAAAAGCCAATATTCAAAATTTTTAAAAATATAAAGTAATGGAGAGTGAGAGTGTGCGTGTAAAAAGACTCCATATTTATTTTACACGCAAACTCTCACTCTCCATTACTTTATATTTTTCAAATTTTGAATTTTGGCTTTTTCTACTGCCAACTTATCCATCTATGTAATTCCTCTGATTGTAAGATTTTAATCTTTGAAAAGCCTTGGCTTAAGGAAAGAACAATAAACATGTTTTTACCGAGTACACCTTGTATTGAACAAACGAAGTTAAAATTTGCTATTCGTACATATTTATCCCCCTTCTTTCATTTATCTTTATAATTTCTCTATCTCGTATATTTCACTATAGGTTCTATCCTCTAAAAGTATACTTTTACTTTCATATTTTATATATATATATCGAGAGAGAAAGAGAGAGATTGTGTGTGTATTTAGTTAGCATTTTCTCATTCATGCAAACATTGTTAAATATAATAGAATTCGTCTGTTTAATTATATCGTTTTTTAATTTTTACAATTTTTGTGATGTTTTTTTTGTATTAAAATAATAACACAAATAAATGTCCTATAGGTTTCACGTCGATTTTCGATTCGTCGCCGAATCATCCTCAGGTGTAAAAAGCAAATGAACCAAAAAGCTAGAGAAAGAAGAGCATTTTTAAAAAGACGACGGAGAAATGCGCAGAGAATTTTTTTCGCATTGTTCTAGGAAAGTCGTTGACGATTTAAATTCAGAGATACTGGAGTGGCAACACGGGATAAAATTGTATTACGTTAAGCATTTGAAAATGCTGCTACTTATTAATTATTGGTATAAAGTATAAGATATATATATATATATATATAAATACAATTGATGGTCTCTTTATGAAATGACGAGTGAGCCAACCAATACGATTTATTTTTAAAAATCATCTAAAAAAAAAATTTTGTACTTGAAATTTTTTTCGCGATATAATACCTTCTTCAGAAAGTTCACCACACACACACACACACACACACACACACACACACACACACACACACACACACACACACACCCATATATATATATAGTCTCGGAAGTTTCTCAACCATTAAAACTATATTTAAAAAAAAAAACAAAAAAAAAACTTATGGTCCCAAGTCTTCCAGTGGAAAATCACTCATGTAAGTCAATTTATTTTTTACAGTTATTATATTAGTTTATTTCTAACACTATTTTAAGGGATCATCAGTTGTTTACCATGAAAAACTGATATATATATATATATATATATATATATATATATATATATATATATATATATTACTATTTCATGTATCCACATAAAATTTATAAGGAGATATAATTTTTTATGTATCAATTTTCAGTATTTACTTTAACAGTGCTTGATACGTAAGTAGAGCTAGGTAGTAAACTATATGAAAATATATTTATGGCAATTAAGCTACACAGAGGCTCCCGCGTTTCATTCCAAGGGGAATCTTCAGGCTAAAGATTTCCCCCGGGGATGAAACGCGGGGGCCTCTGTGCAGCTTAATTGCCATATATATATTTTCATAGCTTACTATATATATATATATATATATATATATATATATATATATATAGAGAGAGAGAGAGAGAGAGAGAGAGAGAGAGAGAGAAAGAGAGAGAGATTGAATGATAGAATAAAAAAAGAAATGAATCAGACTTTATTACATATCAATGTTCAAGAGCAAGGAGTAATACTGAGTCCTTAAAACATGGATTTTCAAAGAAAATCTTCTTCTCAGAGGACAATTACCGCAATGACACTACTGCGAGTAAAAAAGAAATTCAGCTTTGAAAATATACAAAACATAAAATATATCGAAGAAGATTTTCTTTGAAAATCCATGGTTTAAGGACGCAGTATTACTCCTTGCTTTTGAACTTTGATACGTAATACAGTCTGATTAATTTCTTATTTTATTCTGTCATTCAATCCATTATATATTTCTTATTTTATTCTGTCATTGAATCCATTATATATATATATATATATATATATATATATATATATATATATATATATATATATATATATATATATATATATATATATATATATATAATGTATTTGAAAATATACAAAACATAAAATATATCGGCCAAAAACACAGTTTTGTGTTAAAATACCCCAAAAAGGTACGGACTGTTCTGATGTTCGACATGTCAAAAAAAGTTTTTAAAAAAAGCAATTCAGGTAGTAAACGGTAATCCAAAAACTCACTTGGTGTTCAGAATGTCAATGTCAAATTAACGGTTCTTAGAAACTGATGGTTATATGGGAGGAATGTAGCAAACCATCTCGTCGTGGTCTGTAGTATATCGAGAAAATAATGGAGATATGGAGGAGAAATGCACGGTAGGATCTGATCTAAATCACTGGTAAATGAAAATAAATAATAAAAAAATAAAAAAATGAAAATTATAATATTTAGTGTTCGGTATAAATCTAAAAACAGCAGGAGCCAGCCAAAAAGGAAAACTCAACTCCAGTCTAGAGCAAAGGTGTGCGTGCGTGTGTGTGTGTGGGGGGGGGGTCGAAATAAAATAAACGAAAGATTACGAAGAGAAAGGAAGGGAGAGGAATGGGGTAAAAATCTTAGAAAGTAGCAAAAGAAAAGAGTGTAGGGTGGCAGGGTGGGAGTGGCAAAAAAAAAAGAGATAAAAATGATGTTAAGTAAACTGAAAGAGAAAAGAGAGAAAAGGAATACTTTGACGGAAGGATAGAGAAGCAGAGTGGGATGGGACTAGCGTCTAGTGATGCAGCGTCTCCTAGATAGGAGGTGAGCAGCCACATCAATACGGTAGGGTTTAATGTGGGATGGGGTATCAGGTCCCGGATACATCAATAGATGCGCAAGCATGCACGCATATAGACAAGGATATATACACACATACGCACATACATATAAAGAACATATACATATATGCATTCATGCACATGCGTGCAGACAAACATACATACAGATATATACACAGACATGCATATACACACACATATATATATATATATATATATATATATATATATATATATATATATATATATATATATATACATATTGTGTATGTTTGAAAAAAAGAGACAAACGGAAAACAGGTTAAAATGCAGGAGAAAAACAAAACCAAGAGATTTGACCGGTTTCGTTCGTATTATTGAACGTCTTAAAATAAGTGAAGATTTGGAAACAAATTTATTTTAAAGGCATACACATGGGAGAAGGAGAAGATGATCCGATTGGACCATATAAAAGGACTTTTAGCTACATTGAAATATTATGTGACAAGTAGGTGACATATTCTTCTTCATTTCTTATTCTTATTTTTATTTATATTGTATTTATTTTCTTTTTCTTTTCCATTTACGCACCTACCGAGCAAGTATAGGTGAGGCAGTAGGCGGAAGGGGTAAAGGCGATAAGATGGGTAAAGACAGATAAACTTGCCAGGATAAACACACATGAAGTGGAAGATATATATAAGCATGCATACAATTATGTCTACCACTGCACTTCATTTACATGACTTATCGTGTACCTTACCCCATATTGTGTGTATATGCGGATAGGTAAACATGGGATAGATGAGCATAGGATGGGTAAGCATGGGTAGAAAATATATTTTAAGGATAAGTAAGCATAGGATAAATAAGCATGGGTAAAAAAAGTATATTTTATTGATGGGTAAGCATGAAATGGGTAAGCATGGAATAAGTAAGCATGGGTTATAAAGTATATTTTACGGATGAGTAAGCATGAAATTGGTAAGCATGGGATAAGTAAGCATGGGAAAATAGTATCTTTTACGGATGAGTAAGCATGAAATGGGTAAGCATGGGATAAGTAAGCATGGATAAAAAAGTATATTTTACAGATCGGGAAAACATGAAATGAGTAAGCATGAGATAAGTAAGCATGGGTAAAAAAGTATATTTTATAGAGGGGTAAGCATGAAATGGGTAAGCATGAGATAAGTAAGCATGGGCAAAAAAGTATATTTTACGGATGGGTATACATGAAATGGGTAAGCATGGGATAAGTAAGCATAGGAAAAAAAGTATATTTTACGGATGGGTAAGCATGAAATGGGTAAGCATGAGATAAGTAAGCATGGGTAAAAAAGTATATTTTATGGATAGGTAAGCATGAAATGGGTAAGCATTAGATAAGTAAGCGTGGGCAAAAAAGTATATTTTACGGATACGGTAAGCATGAAATTGGTAAGCATGGGATAAGTAAGCATGTGTGAAAAGTATATTTTACGGATGGGTAAGCATAAAATGGGTAAGACTGAGATAAGTAAGCATTGGCAAAAAAGTATATTTTACGGATGGGTAAGCATGAAATGGGTAAGCATGAGATAAGTAAGCATGGGCAAAAAAGTATATTTTACGGATGGGTAAGCATGAAATTGGTAAGCATGGGATAAGTAAGCATGGGCAAAAAGTATATTTTACGGATGAGTAAGCATGAAATGGATAAGCATGGGATAAGTAAGCATAGGAATAAAAGTATATTTTACGAATGGGTAAGCATAAAATAGGTAAGTATGGGATGAGTAAGCATGGGTTAAAAAGTATATTTCATGGATAAGTGAGCATGAAATGGGTAAGCATGGGATAAGTAAGCATGGATAAAAAAGTATATTTTACGGATGAGTTGGCCTGAAATGGGAAAGCATGGGATAAGTAAGCATGGGCAAAAAGAATATTTTACAGATGAGTAAGCCTGAAATGGGTAAGCATGAGATAAGTAAGCATGGGCAAAAATTATATTTTACGGATGAATAAGCATGAAATGGGTAAGCATGGGATAAGTAAGCATGGGTTAAAAAGTATATTTTATTGATGAGTAAGAATGAAATGGGTAAGCATGGTATAAGTAAGCATAGGTTAAAAAGTATATTTTATGGATGGGTTAGCATGAAATGGGTAAGCATGGGATGAGTAAGCAGTAGTAAAAAAGTATATTTTATGGATGAGTAAGCATAAAATGGGTAACCATGGGATAAGTAAGCATGGGTAAAAAAGTATATTTCATGGATGAGTGAGCATGAAATATGTAAGAATGGGATAAGTAAGTATGGGTAAAAACGTATATTTTACGGATGGGTAAGCATGAAATTGGTAAACATGGGATAAGTAAGCATAGGAAAAAAGTATATTTTACAGATGGGTAAGTATGAAATGGGTAAGTATGGGATGAGTAAGCAGTAGTAAAAAAGTATATTTTATGGATGAGTAAGCATGAAATGGGTAAGCATGGGACAAGTAAGCATGGGTAAAAAAGTATATTTTACGGATGGGTAAGCATGAAATGTGTAAACATGGGATAAGTAAGCATGGGGAAAAATATATTTTACGGATTGGTAAGCATTAAATGGGTAAGTATGGGATGAGTAAGCATGGGTAAAACAGTATATTTTACGTATGAGTAAGCATGAAATAGTTAAGCATGGGATAAGTAAGCATGGGTAAAAAAGTATATTTTACGGATGGGTAAGCATGAAATTGGTAAGCATGGGATAAGTAAGCATGGGTAAAAAAGTATATTTTATGGATGAGTAAGCATGAAATGGGTAAGCATGGGATAAGCAAGCATAGGAAAAAAAGTATATTTTTCGGAAGAGTAAGCATGAAATGGGTAAGCATGAGATAAGTAAGCATGGGTAAAAAAGTATATTTTACGGATGGGTAAGCATGAAATGGGTAAGCATGAGATAAGTAAGCATAGGAAAAAAAGTATATTTTACGGATGGGTAAGCATGAAATGGGTAAGCATGGGATAAGTAAGCATGGGCAAAAAAGTATATTTTACGGATGGGTAAGCATGAAATGGGTAAGCATGAGATAAGTAAGCATAGGAAAAAAAGTATATTTTACGGATGGGTAAGCATGAAATGGGTAAGCATGGGATAAGTAAGCATGGGCAAAAAAGTATATTTTACGGATGGGTAAGCATGAAATGGGTAAGCATGAGATAAGTAAGCATAGGAAAAAAAGTATATTTTACGGATGGGTAAGCATGAAATGGGTAAGCATGGGATAAGTAAGCATGGGAAAAAAAGTATATTTTACGGATGGGTAAGCATGAAATGGGTAAGCATGAGATAAGTATGCATGGGCAAAAAAGTATATTTTACGGATGGGTAAGACTGAAATTAGTAAGCATGGGATAAGTAAGCCTGGCTAAAAAAGTATATTTACGGATGGGTAAGCATGAAATGCGTAAGCATGGGATAAGTAAGCATGGATAAAAAAGTATATTTTACAGATGGGTAAACATGAAATGAGTAAGCATGAGATAAGTAAGCATGGGTAAAAAAGTATATTTTATAGAGGGGTAAGCATGAAATGGGTAAGCATGAGATAAGTAAGCATGGGCAAAAAAGTATATTTTACGGATGGGTATACATGAAATGGGTAAGCATGGGATAAGTAAGCATAGGAAAAAAAGTATATTTTACGGATGGGTAAGCATGAAATGGGTAAGCATGAGATAAGTAAGCATGGGCAAAAAAGTATATTTTATGGATGGGTAAGCATGAAATGGGTAAGCATTAGATAAGTAAGCGTGGGCAAAAAAGTATATTTTACGGATAGGGTAAGCATGAAATTGGTAAGCATGGGATAAGTAAGCATGTGTGAAAAGTATATTTTACGGATGGGTAAGCATAAAATGGGTAAGACTGAGATAAGTAAGCATGGGCAAAAAAGTATATTTTACGGATGGGTAAGCATGAAATGGGTAAGCATGAGATAAGTAAGCATGGGCAAAAAAGTATATTTTACGGATGGGTAAGCATGAAATGGGTAAGCATGGGATAAGTAAGCATGGGAAAAAAAGTATATTTTACGGATGGGTAAGCATGAAATGGGTAAGCATGAGATAAGTATGCATGGGCAAAAAAGTATATTTTACGGATGGGTAAGACTGAAATTAGTAAGCATGGGATAAGTAAGCCTGGCTAAAAAAGTATATTTACGGATGGGTAAGCATGAAATGCGTAAGCATGGGATAAGTAAGCATGGATAAAAAAGTATATTTTACAGATGGGTAAACATGAAATGAGTAAGCATGAGATAAGTAAGCATGGGTAAAAAAGTATATTTTATAGAGGGGTAAGCATGAAATGGGTAAGCATGAGATAAGTGAGCATTGGCAAAAAAGTATATTTTACGGATGGGTATACATGAAATAGGTAAGCATGGGATAAGTAAGCATAGGAAAAAAAGTATATTTTACGGATGGGTAAGCATGAAATGGGTAAGCATGAGATAAGTAAGCATGGGTAAAAAAGTATATTTTATGGATGGGTAAGCATGAAATGGGTAAGCATTAGATAAGTAAGCGTGGGCAAAAAAGTATATTTTACGGATAGGGTAAGCATGAAATTGGTAAGCATGGGATAAGTAAGCATGTGTGAAAAGTATATTTTACGGATGGGTAAGCATAAAATGGGTAAGACTGAGATAAGTAAGCATGGGCAAAAAAGTATATTTTACGGATGGGTAAGCATGAAATGGGTAAGCATGAGATAAGTAAGCATGGGCAAAAAAGTATATTTTACGGATGTGTAAGCATGAAATTGGTAAGCATGGGATAAGTAAGCATGGGCAAAAAGTATATTTTACGGATGAGTAAGCATGAAATGGATAAGCATGGGATAAGTAAGCATAGGAATAAAAGTATATTTTACGAATGGGTAAGCATAAAATAGGTAAGTATGGGATGAGTAAGCATGGGTTAAAAAGTATATTTCATGGATAAGTGAGCATGAAATAGGTAAGCATGGGATAAGTAAGCATGGATAAAAAAGTATATTTTACGGATGAGTTGGCCTGAAATGAGAAAGCATGGGATAAGTAAGCATGGGCAAAAAGAATATTTTACAGATGAGTAAGCCTGAAATGGGTAAGCATGAGATAAGTAAGCATGGGTTAAAAAGTATATTTTATGGATGGGTTAGCATGAAATGGGTAAGCATGGGATGAGTAAGCAGTAGTAAAAAAGTATATTTTATGGATGAGTAAGCATAAAATGGGTAACCATGGGATAAGTAAGCATGGGTAAAAAAGTATATTTTATGGATGAGTGAGCATGAAATGGGTAAGAATGGGATAAGTAAGTATGGGTAAAAACGTATATTTTACGGATGGGTAAGCATGAAATTGGTAAACATGGGATAAGTAAGCATAGGAAAAAAGTATATTTTACAGATGGGTAAGTATGAAATGGGTAAGTATGGGATGAGTAAGCAGTAGTAAAAAAGTATATTTTATGGATGAGTAAGCATGAAATGGGTAAGCATGGGACAAGTAAGCATGGGTAAAAAAGTATATTTTACGGATGGGTAAGCATGAAATGTGTAAACATGGGATAAGTAAGCATGGGGAAAAATATATTTTACGGATTGGTAAGCATTAAATGGGTAAGTATGGGATGAGTAAGCATGGGTAAAACAGTATATTTTACGTATGAGTAAGCATGAAATAGTTAAGCATGGGATAAGTAAGCATGGGTAAAAAAGTATATTTTACGGATGGGTAAGCATGAAATTGGTAAGCATGGGATGAGTAAGCATGGGTAAAAAAGTATATTTTATGGATGAGTAAGCATGAAATGGGTAAGCATGGGATAAGCAAGCATAGGAAAAAAAGTATATTTTTCGGAAGGGTAAGCATGAAATGGGTAAGCATGAGATAAGTAAGCATTGGTAAAAAAGTATATTTTACGGATGGGTAAGCATGAAATGGGTAAGCATGAGATAAGTAAGCATAGGAAAAAAAGTATATTTTACGGATGGGTAAGCATGAAATGGGTAAGCATGGGATAAGTAAGCATGGGCAAAAAAGTATATTTTACGGATGGGAAAGCATGAAATGGGTAAGCATGAGATAAGTAAGCATAGGAAAAAAAGTATATTTTACGGATGGGTAAGCATGAAATGGGTAAGCATGGGATAAGTAAGCATGGGCAAAAAAGTATATTTTACGGATGGGTAAGCATGAAATGGGTAAGCATGAGATAAGTAAGCATAGGAAAAAAAGTATATTTTACGGATGGGTAAGCATGAAATGGGTAAGCATGGGATAAGTAAGCATGGGAAAAAAAGTATATTTTACGGATGGGTAAGCATGAAATGGGTAAGCATGAGATAAGTATGCATGGGCAAAAAAGTATATTTTACGGATGGGTAAGACTGAAATTAGTAAGCATGGGATAAGTAAGCCTGGCTAAAAAAGTATATTTACGGATGGGTAAGCATGAAATGCGTAAGCATGGGATAAGTAAGCATAGGAAAAAAAGTATATTTTACGGATGGGTAAGCATAAAATGGGTAAGTACGGGATGAGTAAGCATGGGTAAAAAAGTATATTTTACGTATGAGTAAGCATGAAATGGTTAAGCATGGGATAAGTAAGCATGGGTAAAAAAGTATATTTTACGGATGGGTAAGCATGAAATAGGTAAACATGGGATAAGTAAGCATGGGAAAAAAAGTATATTTTACGGATGGGTAAGCATGAAATGGGTAAGCATGGGATGAGTAAGCATAGGTAAAAAGTATATTTTACGGATGGGTGAGCATAAAATGGGTAAGTATGGGATGAGTAAGCATGGGTTTAAAAGTATATTTTATGGATGAGTAAGCATGAAATGGGTAAGTATGGGATAAGTAAGCATGGGTAAAAAAGTATATTTTACGGATGGGTAAGCATGAAATGGGTAAACATGGGATAAGTAAGCATGAGTAAAAAAGTATATTTTACGGATGGGTAAGTATGAAATGGGTAAGTATGGGATGAGTAAGCAATGGTAAAAAAGTATATTTTATGGATGAGTAAGCATGAAATTGGTAAGCATCGGGTAAGTAAGCATGGGTAAAAAAGTATATTTTACGGACGGGTAAGCATGAAATGGGTAAAAATGGGATAAGTAAGCATGGGAAAAAAGTATATTTTACGGATGGGTAAGCAGGAAATGGGTAAGTATGGGATGAGTAAGCATGGGTAAAAATATATATTTTACGTATGAGTAAGCATGAAATGGGTAAGCATGGGATAAGTAAGCATGGGTAAAAAAGTATATTTTACGGATGGGTAAGCATGAAATGGGAAAACATAGGATAATTAAGCATGGGAAAAAAAGTATATTTTACGGATGGGTAAGCAGGAAATGGGTAAGTATGGGATGAGTAAGCATGGGCAAAAAAGTATATTTTACGTATGAGTAAGCATGAAATGGGTAAGCATGGGATAAGTAAGCATGGGTAAAAGAGTATATTTTACGGATAGGTAAGCATGAAATGGGTAAGCATGAGATAAGTAAGCATGGGTAAAAAAGTATATTTTATGGATGGGTAAGCATGAAATGGGTAAGCATTAGATAAGTAAGCGTAGGCAAAAAAGTATATTTTACGGATGGGTTAGCATGAAATGGGTAAGCATGAGATAAGTAAGCATGGATAAAAAAGTATATTCTATAGATGGGTAAGCATGAAATGGGTAAGCATGGGATAAGTAAGCATGGGCAAAAAAGTATATTTTACGGATGGGTTAGCATTAAATGAGTAAGCATGGGATAAGTAAGCATGGGCAAAAAAGTATATTTTACGGATGGGTTAGCAGTAAATAGGTAAGCAGTTGATAAGTAAGCATGGGTTAAAAAGTATATTTTATGGATGAGTAAGAATGAAATGGGTAAGCATGGGATAAGTAAGCATGGGTTAAAAAGTATATTTTATGGATGAGTAAGCATAAAATGGGTAAGCATGTGATAAGTAAGCATGGGTAAAAAGTATATTTTACGGATGTGTTAGCATGAAATGGGTAAGCATGAGATAAGTAAGCATAGGAAAAAAAGTATATTTTACGGATGGGTTAGCATGAAATGGGTAAGCATGAGATAAGTAAGCATGGGTAAAAAAGTATATTCTATAGATGAGTAAGAATGAAATGGGTAAGTATGGGATAAGTAAGCATGGGTTAAAAAGTATATTTTATGGATGAGTAAGCATAAAATGGGTAAGCATGTGATTAGTAAGCATGGGTAAAAAGTATATTTTACGGATGTGTTAGCATGAAATGGGTAAGCATGAGATAAGTAAGCATAGGAAAAAAAGTATATTTTTCGGATGGGTTAGCATGAAATGGGTAAGCATGAGATAAGTAAGCATGGGTAAAAAAGTATATTCTATAGATGGGTAAGCATGAAATGGGTAAGCATCAGATAAGTAAGCATGGGCAAAAAAGTATATTTTACGGATGGGTAAGCATGAAATGTGTAAACATGGGATAAGAAAGCATGGGTAAAAAAGTATATTTTACGGATGGGTAAGCATTAAATGGGTAAGTATGGGATGAGTAAGCATGGGTTATCAAGTATATTTTACGTATGAGTAAGCATGAAATGGGTAGGCATGGGATAAGTAAGCATGGGTAAAAAAGTATATTTTACGGATGGGTAAGCATGAAATGGGTAAGCATGGGATAAGTAAGCATAGGAAAAAAGTATATTTTACGGATGGGTAAGCATAAAATTGGTAAGTATGGGATGAGTAAGCATGGGTAAAAAAGTATATTTTATGGATAGGTAAGCATGAAATGGGTAAGCATGGGATAAGTAAGCATGGGTAAAAAGTATATTTTACGGATGAATAAGCATGAAATGGGCAAGCATGGGATAAGTAAGCATAGGTAAAAAAGTATATTTTATAGATGGTTAAGCATGAAATGGGTAAGCAGTGGATGAGTAAGCATGGGTAAAAAAGTATATTTTATTGATGGGTAAGCATGAAATGGGTAAGCATGGGATAAGTAAGCATGGGCAAAAAAGTATATTTTACGGATGGGTAAGCATGAAATGTGTAAACATGGGATAAGTAAGTATGGGTAAAAAAGTATATTTTACGGATGGGTAAGCATTAAATGGGTAAGCATGGGATAAGTAAGCATAGGAAAAAAGTATATTTTACGGATGGGTAAGCATAAAATTGGTAAGTATGGGATGAGTAAGCATGGGTAAAAAAGTATATTTTATGGATAGGTAAGCATGAAATGGGTAAGCATGGGATAAGTAAGCATGGGTAAAAAGTATATTTTACGGATGAATAAGCATGAAATGGGCAAGCATGGGATAAGTAAGCATAGGTAAAAAAGTATATTTTATAGATGGTTAAGCATGAAATGGGTAAGCAGTGGATGAGTAAGCATGGGTAAAAAAGTATATTTTACGGATGGGTAAGCATGAAATGGGTAAGCATGGGATAAGTAAGCATGGGTAAAAAAGTATATTTTATGGATGGGTAAGCATGAAATGGGTAAGCATGGGATAAGTAAGCATGGGTAAAAAGTATATTTTAGGGATGGGTAAGCATGAAATGGGTAAGCATGGGATAAGTAAGCATGGACAAAAAAGTATATTTTACGGATGGGTAAGCATGAAATGGGTAAGCATGGGATAAGTAAGCATAGGTAAAAAAGTATATTTTATAGATGGTTAAGCATGAAATGGGTAAGCAGGGGATGAGAAAGCATGGGTAAAAAAGTATATTTTACGGATAGGTAAGCATGAAATGGGTAAGCATGGGATAAGTCAGCATGGGTAAAAAAATATATTTTACGGATGAGTAAGCATGAAATGGGTAAGCAGTGGATACTAAGCATGGGTTAAAAAGTATATTTTATGGATGAGTAATCATGAAATAGGTAAGCATGGGATAAGTAAGCATGGGTAAAAAAGTATATTTTATGGATGGGTAAGCATGAAATGGGTAAGCAGTGGATGAGTAAGCATGGGTTAAAAAGTATATTTTATGGATGAGTAAGCATAAAATGGGTAAGCATTGGATAAGTAAGCATGGGTAAAAATGTATATTTTACGGATGAGTAAGCATGAAATGGATAAGCATGGGATAAGTAAGCATGGGTAAAAAAGTATATTTTACGGATGAGTAAGCCTTAAATGGGTAAGCATGGGATAAGTAAGCATCGGCAAAAAAGTATATTTTACGGATGGGTAAGCATGAAATGGGTAAGCATGGGATACGTAAGCATGGGTAAAAACAGTATATTTTACGGATGGGTAAGCATGAAATGGGTAAGCATGGGATAATTAAGCATGGGCAAAAAAGTATATTTTACGGATGGGTAAGCATGAAATGGGTAAGCATGGGAAAAGTAAGCATGGGTTAAAAAGTATATTTTATGGATGAGTAAGCATAAAATGGGTAAGCATGTGATAAGTAAGCATGGGTAAAAAGTATATTTCACGGATGTGTTAGCATGAAATGGGTAAGCATGAGATAAGTAAGCATAGGAAAAAAAGTATATTTTACGGATGGGTTAGCATGAAATGGGTAAGCATGAGATAAGTAAGCATGGGTAAAAAAGTATATTCTATAGATGGGTAAGCATGAAATGGGTAAGCATGAGATAAGTAAGCATGGGCAAAAAAGTATATTTTACGGATGGGTAAGCATGAAATGGGTAAGCCCGGGATAAGTAAGCATGGGTAAAAAAGTATATTTTATGGATGGATAAGCATGAAATCGGTAAGCATAGAATAAGCAAGCATAGGAAAAAAAGTATATTTTACGTATAGGTAAGCATTAAATTGGTAAACATGGGATAAGTAAGCATGGGTAAAAAGTATATTTTACGGATGAGTAAGCATGAAATGGGTAAGCATGAGATAAGTAAGCATGGGCAAAAAGTATATTTTACGGATGGGTAATCATGAAATAGGTAAGCATGAGATAAGTAAGCATAGGCAAAAAAGTATATTTTACGGATGGGTAAGCATGAAATTGGTAAGCATGGGATAAGTAAGCATGGGCAAAAAAAGTATATTTTACGGATGGGTAAGAACAAAATGGGTAAGTATGGGATAAGTAAGCATAGGAAAAAAAGTATATTTTATGGATGGATCTGCATCAAATGGGTAAGTATGGGATGAGTAAGCATAGGTTAAAAAGTATATTTTATGGATGAGTGAGCATGAAATGGGTAAGCATGGGATAAGTAAGTATGGGTAAAAAAGTATATTTTACGGATGGGTAAGCATGAAATGGGTAAACATGGGATAAGTAAGCATGGGAAAAAAGTATATTTTACGGATGGGTAAGTATGAAATGGGTAAGTATGGGATGAGTAAGCATTGGTAAAAAAGTATATTTTATGAATGAGTAAGCATGAAATGGGTAAGCATGGGACAAGTAAGCATGGGTAAAAAAGTATATTTTACGGATGGGTAAGCATGAAATGTGTGAACATGGGATAAGTAAGCATGGGTAAAAAAGTATATTTTACGGATTGGTAAGCATTAAATGGGTAAGTATGGGATGAGTAAGCATGGGTAAACAAGTATATTTTACGTATGAGTAAGCATGAAATGGGTAGGAATGGGATAAGTAAGCATGGGTAAAAAAGTATATTTTACAGACTGGTAAGCATGAAATGGGTAAGCATGGGATAAGTAAGCATAGAAAAAAAGTATATTTTACGGATGGGTAAGCAAGAAATGGGTAAGTATGGGATGAGTAAGCATGGGTTAAAAAGTATATTTTATGGATGAGTGAGCATGAAATGGGTAAGCATGGGATAAGGAAGCATGGGCAAAAAAGTATATTTTACGGATGGGTAAGCATGAAATGGGTAAGCATGGGATAAGTAAGCATGGGTAAAAAGTATATTTTACGGATGAGTTGGCCTGAACTGGGTAAGCATGGGATAAGTAAGCATGGGCAAAAAGTATATTTTACAGATGAGTAAGCCTGAAATGGGTAAGCATGAGATAAGTAAGCATGGGCAAAAAAGTATATTTTACGGATGGGTAAGCAGTAAATGGGTAAGCAATGGATAAGTAAGCATGGGTTAAAAAGTATATTTTACGGATGGGTAAGCATTAAATGGGTAAGTATGGGATGAGTAAGCATGGGTAATCAAGTATATTTTACGTATGAGTAAGCATGAAATGGGTAGGCATGGGATAAGTAAGCATGGGTAAAAAAGTATATTTTACGGATGGGTAAGCATGAAATGGGTAAGCATGGGATAAGTAAGTATAGGAAAAAAGTACATTTTACGGATGGGTAAGCATAAAATTGGTAAGTATGGGATGAGTAAGCATGGGTAAAAAAGTATATTTTATGGATGGGTAAGCATGAAATGGGTAAGCATGGGATAAGTAAGCATGGGTAAAAAGTATATTTTACGGATGAATAAGCATGAAATGGGCAAGCATGGGATAAGTAAGCATAGGTAAAAAAGTATATTTAATAGATGGTTAAGCATGAAATGGGCAAGCAGTGGATGAGTAAGCATGGGTAAAAAAGTATATTTTATTGATGGGTAAGCATGAAATGGGTAAGCATGGGATAAGTAAGCATGGGTAAAAAAGTATATTTTACGGATGGGTAAGCATGAAATGGGTAAGCATGGGATAAGTAAGCATAGGTAAAAAAGTATATTTTACGGATGGGTAAGCATGAAATGGGTAAGCATTGGATAAGTAAGCATGGGTAAAAATGTATATTTTACGGATGAGTAAGCATGAAATGGATAAGCATGGGATAAGTAAGCATAGGAATAAAAGTATATTTTACGAATGGGTAAGCATAAAATAGGTAAGTATGGGATGAGTAAGCATGGGTTAAAAAGTATATTTCATGGATAAGTGAGCATGAAATAGGTAAGCATGGGATAAGTAAGCATGGATAAAAAAGTATATTTTACGGATGAGTTGGCCTGAAATGAGAAAGCATGGGATAAGTAAGCATGGGCAAAAAGAATATTTTACAGATGAGTAAGCCTGAAATGGGTAAGCATGAGATAAGTAAGCATGGGTTAAAAAGTATATTTTATGGATGGGTTAGCATGAAATGGGTAAGCATGGGATGAGTAAGCAGTAGTAAAAAAGTATATTTTATGGATGAGTAAGCATAAAATGGGTAACCATGGGATAAGTAAGCATGGGTAAAAAAGTATATTTTATGGATGAGTGAGCATGAAATGGGTAAGAATGGGATAAGTAAGTATGGGTAAAAACGTATATTTTACGGATGGGTAAGCATGAAATTGGTAAACATGGGATAAGTAAGCATAGGAAAAAAGTATATTTTACAGATGGGTAAGTATGAAATGGGTAAGTATGGGATGAGTAAGCAGTAGTAAAAAAGTATATTTTATGGATGAGTAAGCATGAAATGGGTAAGCATGGGACAAGTAAGCATGGGTAAAAAAGTATATTTTACGGATGGGTAAGCATGAAATGTGTAAACATGGGATAAGTAAGCATGGGGAAAAATATATTTTACGGATTGGTAAGCATTAAATGGGTAAGTATGGGATGAGTAAGCATGGGTAAAACAGTATATTTTACGTATGAGTAAGCATGAAATAGTTAAGCATGGGATAAGTAAGCATGGGTAAAAAAGTATATTTTACGGATGGGTAAGCATGAAATTGGTAAGCATGGGATGAGTAAGCATGGGTAAAAAAGTATATTTTATGGATGAGTAAGCATGAAATGGGTAAGCATGGGATAAGCAAGCATAGGAAAAAAAGTATATTTTTCGGAAGGGTAAGCATGAAATGGGTAAGCATGAGATAAGTAAGCATGGGTAAAAAAGTATATTTTACGGATGGGTAAGCATGAAATGGGTAAGCATGAGATAAGTAAGCATAGGAAAAAAAGTATATTTTACGGATGGGTAAGCATGAAATGGGTAAGCATGGGATAAGTAAGCATGGGCAAAAAAGTATATTTTACGGATGGGAAAGCATGAAATGGGTAAGCATGAGATAAGTAAGCATAGGAAAAAAAGTATATTTTACGGATGGGTAAGCATGAAATGGGTAAGCATGGGATAAGTAAGCATGGGCAAAAAAGTATATTTTACGGATGGGTAAGCATGAAATGGGTAAGCATGAGATAAGTAAGCATAGGAAAAAAAGTATATTTTACGGATGGGTAAGCATGAAATGGGTAAGCATGGGATAAGTAAGCATGGGAAAAAAAGTATATTTTACGGATGGGTAAGCATGAAATGGGTAAGCATGAGATAAGTATGCATGGGCAAAAAAGTATATTTTACGGATGGGTAAGACTGAAATTAGTAAGCATGGGATAAGTAAGCCTGGCTAAAAAAGTATATTTACGGATGGGTAAGCATGAAATGCGTAAGCATGGGATAAGTAAGCATAGGAAAAAAAGTATATTTTACGGATGGGTAAGCATAAAATGGGTAAGTACGGGATGAGTAAGCATGGGTAAAAAAGTATATTTTACGTATGAGTAAGCATGAAATGGTTAAGCATGGGATAAGTAAGCATGGGTAAAAAAGTATATTTTACGGATGGGTAAGCATGAAATAGGTAAACATGGGATAAGTAAGCATGGGAAAAAAAGTATATTTTACGGATGGGTAAGCATGAAATGGGTAAGCATGGGATGAGTAAGCATAGGTAAAAAGTATATTTTACAGATGGGTGAGCATAAAATGGGTAAGTATGGGATGAGTAAGCATGGGTTTAAAAGTATATTTTATGGATGAGTAAGCATGAAATGGGTAAGTATGGGATAAGTAAGCATGGGTAAAAAAGTATATTTTACGGATGGGTAAGCATGAAATGGGTAAACATGGGATAAGTAAGCATGAGTAAAAAAGTATATTTTACGGATGGGTAAGTATGAAATGGGTAAGTATGGGATGAGTAAGCAATGGTAAAAAAGTATATTTTATGGATGAGTAAGCATGAAATTGGTAAGCATCGGGTAAGTAAGCATGGGTAAAAAAGTATATTTTACGGACGGGTAAGCATGAAATGGGTAAAAATGGGATAAGTAAGCATGGGAAAAAAGTATATTTTACGGATGGGTAAGCAGGAAATGGGTAAGTATGGGATGAGTAAGCATGGGTAAAAAAATATATTTTACGTATGAGTAAGCATGAAATGGGTAAGCATGGGATAAGTAAGCATGGGTAAAAAAGTATATTTTACGGATGGGTAAGCATGAAATGGGAAAACATAGGATAATTAAGCATGGGAAAAAAAGTATATTTTACGGATAGGTAAGCAGGAAATGGGTAAGTATGGGATGAGTAAGCATGGGCAAAAAAGTATATTTTACGTATGAGTAAGCATGAAATGGGTAAGCATGGGATAAGTAAGCATGGGTAAAAGAGTATATTTTACGGATAGGTAAGCATGAAATGGGTAAGCATAAGATAAGTAAGCATGGGTAAAAAAGTATATTTTATGGATGGGTAAGCATGAAATGGGTAAGCATTAGATAAGTAAGCGTAGGCAAAAAAGTATATTTTACGGATGGGTTAGCATGAAATGGGTAAGCATGAGATAAGTAAGCATGGATAAAAAAGTATATTCTATAGATGGGTAAGCATGAAATGGGTAAGCATGGGATAAGTAAGCATGGGCAAAAAAGTATATTTTACGGATGGGTTAGCATTAAATGAGTAAGCATGGGATAAGTAAGCATGGGCAAAAAAGTATATTTTACGGATGGGTTAGCAGTAAATAGGTAAGCAGTTGATAAGTAAGCATGGGTTAAAAAGTATATTTTATGGATGAGTAAGAATGAAATGGGTAAGCATGGGATAAGTAAGCATGGGTTAAAAAGTATATTTTATGGATGAGTAAGCATAAAATGGGTAAGCATGTGATAAGTAAGCATGGGTAAAAAGTATATTTTACGGATGTGTTAGCATGAAATGGGTAAGCATGAGATAAGTAAGCATAGGAAAAAAAGTATATTTTACGGATGGGTTAGCATGAAATGGGTAAGCATGAGATAAGTAAGCATGGGTAAAAAAGTATATTCTATAGATGAGTAAGAATGAAATGGGTAAGCATGGGATAAGTAAGCATGGGTTAAAAAGTATATTTTATGGATGAGTAAGCATAAAATGGGTAAGCATGTGATTAGTAAGCATGGGTAAAAAGTATATTTTACGGATGTGTTAGCATGAAATGGGTAAGCATGAGATAAGTAAGCATAGGAAAAAAAGTATATTTTTCGGATGGGTTAGCATGAAATGGGTAAGCATGAGATAAGTAAGCATGGGTAAAAAAGTATATTCTATAGATGGGTAAGCATGAAATGGGTAAGCATCAGATAAGTAAGCATGGGCAAAAAAGTATATTTTACGGATGGGTAAGCATGAAATGTGTAAACATGGGATAAGTAAGCATGGGTAAAAAAGTATATTTTACGGATGGGTAAGCATTAAATGGGTAAGTATGGGATGAGTAAGCATGGGTTATCAAGTATATTTTACGTATGAGTAAGCATGAAATGGGTAGGCATGGGATAAGTAAGCATGGGTAAAAAAGTATATTTTACGGATGGGTAAGCATGAAATGGGTAAGCATGGGATAAGTAAGCATAGGAAAAAAGTATATTTTACGGATGGGTAAGCATAAAATTGGTAAGTATGGGATGAGTAAGCATGGGTAAAAAAGTATAATTTATGGATAGGTAAGCATGAAATGGGTAAGCATGGGATAAGTAAGCATGGGTAAAAAGTATATTTTACGGATGAATAAGCATGAAATGGGCAAGCATGGGATAAGTAAGCATAGGTAAAAAAGTATATTTTATAGATGGTTAAGCATGAAATGGGTAAGCAGTGGATGAGTAAGCATGGGTAAAAAAGTATATTTTATTGATGGGTAAGCATGAAATGGGTAAGCATGGGATAAGTAAGCATGGGCAAAAAAGTATATTTTACGGATGGGTAAGCATGAAATGTGTAAACATGGGATAAGTAAGTATGGGTAAAAAAGTATATTTTACGGATGGGTAAGCATTAAATGGGTAATCATGGGATAAGTAAGCATAGGAAAAAAGTATATTTTACGGATGGGTAAGCATAAAATTGGTAAGTATGGGATGAGTAAGCATGGGTAAAAAAGTATATTTTATGGATAGGTAAGCATGAAATGGGTAAGCATGGGATAAGTAAGCATGGGTAAAAAGTATATTTTACGGATGAATAAGCATGAAATGGGCAAGCATGGGATAAGTAAGCATAGGTAAAAAAGTATATTTTATAGATGGTTAAGCATGAAATGGGTAAGCAGTGGATGAGTAAGCATGGGTAAAAAAGTATATTTTACGGATGGGTAAGCATGAAATGGGTAAGCATGGGATAAGTAAGCATGGGTAAAAAAGTATATTTTATGGATGGGTAAGCATGAAATGGGTAAGCATGGGATAAGTAAGCATGGGTAAAAAGTATATTTTAGGGATGGGTAAGCATGAAATGGGTAAGCATGGGATAAGTAAGCATGGGTAAAAAAGTATATTTTACGGATGGGTAAGCATGAAATGGGTAAGCATGGGATAAGTAAGCATAGGTAAAAAAGTATATTTTATAGATGGTTAAGCATGAAATGGGTAAGCAGGGGATGAGAAAGCATGGGTAAAAAAGTATATTTTACGGATAGGTAAGCATGAAATGGGTAAGCATGGGATAAGTCAGCATGGGTAAAAAAATATATTTTACGGATGAGTAAGCATGAAATGGGTAAGCAGTGGATACTAAGCATGGGTTAAAAAGTATATTTTATGGATGATTAATCATGAAATAGGTAAGCATGGGATAAGTAAGCATGGGTAAAAAAAGTATATTTTATAGATGGGTAAGCATGAAATGGGTAAGCAGTGGATGAGTAAGCATGGGTTAAAAAGTATATTTTATGGATGAGTAAGCATAAAATGGGTAAGCATTGGATAAGTAAGCATGGGTAAAAATGTATATTTTACGGATAAGTAAGCATGAAATGGATAAGCATGGGATAAGTAAGCATGGGTAAAAAAGTATATTTTACGGATGAGTAAGCCTGAAATGGGTAAGCATGGGATAAGTAAGCATGGGCAAAAAAGTATATTTTACGGATGGGTAAGCATGAAATGGGTAAGCATGGGATAAGTAAGCATGGGTAAAAACAGTATATTTTACGGATGGGTAAGCATGAAATGGGTAAGCATGGGATAATTAAGCATGGGCAAAAAAGTATATTTTACGGATGGGTAAGCATGAAATGGGTAAGCATGGGATAAGTAAGCATGGGTTAAAAAGTATATTTTATGGATGAGTAAGCATAAAATGGGTAAGCATGTGATAAGTAAGCATGGGTAAAAAGTATATTTCACGGATGTGTTAGCATGAAATGGGTAAGCATGAGATAAGTAAGCATAGGAAAAAAAGTATATTTTACGGATGGGTTAGCATGAAATGGGTAAGCATGAGATAAGTAAGCATGGGTAAAAAAGTATATTCTATAGATGGGTAAGCATGAAATGGGTAAGCATGAGATAAGTAAGCATGGGCAAAAAAGTATATTTTACGGATGGGTAAGCATGAAATGGGTAAGCCCGGGATAAGTAAGCATGGGTAAAAAAGTATATTTTATGGATGGATAAGCATGAAATCGGTAAGCATAGAATAAGCAAGCATAGGAAAAAAAGTATATTTTACGTATAGGTAAGCATGAAATTGGTAAACATGGGATAAGTAAGCATGGGTAAAAAGTATATTTTACGGATGAGTAAGCATGAAATGGGTAAGCATGAGATAAGTAAGCATGGGCAAAAAGTATATTTTACGGATGGGTAATCATGAAATAGGTAAGCATGAGATAAGTAAGCATAGGCAAAAAAGTATATTTTACGGATGGGTAAGCATGAAATTGGTAAGCATGGGATAAGTAAGCATGGGCAAAAAAAGTATATTTTACGGATGGGTAAGAACAAAATGGGTAAGTATGGGATAAGTTAGCATAGGAAAAAAAGTATATTTTATGGATGGATCTGCATCAAATGGGTAAGTATGGGATGAGTAAGCATAGGTTAAAAAGTATATTTTATGGATGAGTGAGCATGAAATGGGTAAGCATGGGATAAGTAAGTATGGGTAAAAAAGTATATTTTACGGATGGGTAAGCATGAAATGGGTAAACATGGGATAGGTAAGCATGGGAAAAAAGTATATTTTACGGATGGGTAAGTATGAAATGGGTAAGTATGGGATGAGTAAGCATTGGTAAAAAAGTATATTTTATGAATGAGTAAGCATGAAATGGGTAAGCATGGGACAAGTAAGCATGGGTAAAAAAGTATATTTTACGGATGGGTAAGCATGAAATGTGTGAACATGGGATAAGTAAGCATGGGTAAAAAAGTATATTTTACGGATTGGTAAGCATTAAATGGGTAAGTATGGGATGAGTAAGCATGGGTAAACAAGTATATTTTACGTATGAGTAAGCATGAAATGGGTAGGAATGGGATAAGTAAGCATGGGTAAAAAAGTATATTTTACAGACTGGTAAGCATGAAATGGGTAAGCATGGGATAAGTAAGCATAGAAAAAAAGTATATTTTACGGATGGGTAAGCAAGAAATGGGTAAGTATGGGATGAGTAAGCATGGGTTAAAAAGTATATTTTATGGATGAGTGAGCATGAAATGGGTAAGCATGGGATAAGGAAGCATGGGCAAAAAAGTATATTTTACGGATGGGTAAGCATGAAATGGGTAAGCATGGGATAAGTAAGCATGGGTAAAAAGTATATTTTACGGATGAGTTGGCCTGAACTGGGTAAGCATGGGATAAGTAAGCATGGGCAAAAAGTATATTTTACAGATGAGTAAGCCTAGTATGGGTAAGCATGAGATAAGTAAGCATGGGCAAAAAAGTATATTTTACGGATGGGTAAGCAGTAAATGGGTAAGCAATGGATAAGTAAGCATGGGTTAAAAAGTATATTTTACGGATGGGTAAGCATTAAATGGGTAAGTATGGGATGAGTAAGCATGGGTAATCAAGTATATTTTACGTATGAGTAAGCATGAAATGGGTAGGCATGGGATAAGTAAGCATGGGTAAAAAAGTATATTTTACGGATGGGTAAGCATGAAATGGGTAAGCATGGGATAAGTAAGTATAGGAAAAAAGTACATTTTACGGATGGGTAAGCATAAAATTGGTAAGTATGGGATGAGTAAGCATGGGTAAAAAAGTATATTTTATGGATGGGTAAGCATGAAATGGGTAAGCATGGGATAAGTAAGCATGGGTAAAAAGTATATTTTACGGATGAATAAGCATGAAATGGGCAAGCATGGGATAAGTAAGCATAGGTAAAAAAGTATATTTTATAGATGGTTAAGCATGAAATGGGCAAGCAGTGGATGAGTAAGCATGGGTAAAAAAGTATATTTTATTGATGGGTAAGCATGAAATGGGTAAGCATGGGACAAGTAAGCATGGGTAAAAAAGTATATTTTACGGATGGGTAAGCATGAAATGGGTAAGCATGGGATAAGTAAGCATAGGTAAAAAAGTATATTTTACGGATGGGTAAGCATGAAATGGGTAAGCATTGGATAAGTAAGCATGGGTAAAAATGTATATTTTACGGATGAGTAAGCATGAAATGGATAAGCATGGGATAAGTAAGCATGGGTAAAAAAGTATATTTTACGGATGAGTAAGCCTGAAATGGGTAAGCATGGGATAAGTAAGCATGGGCAAAAAAGTATATTTTACGGATGGGTAAGCATGAAATGGGTAAGCATGGGATAAGTAAGCATGGGTAAAAAAAGTATATTTTACGGATGGGTAAGCATGAAATGGGTAAGCATAGGATAATTAAGCATGGGCAAAAAACTATATTTTACGGATGGGTAAGCATGAAATGGGTAAGCATGGGACAAGTAAGCATGGGTTAAAAAGTATATTTTATGGATGAGTAAGCATAAAATGGGTAAGCATGTGATAAGTAAGCATGGGTAAAAAGTATATTTTACGGATGTGTTAGCATGAAATGGGTAAGCATGAGATAAGTAAGCATGGGTAAAAAAGTATATTCTATAGATGGGTAAGCATGAAATGGGTAAGCATGAGATAAGTAAGCATGGGCAAAAAAGTATATTTTACGGATTGGTAAGCATGAAATGGGTAAGCCCGGGATAAGTAAGCATGGGTAAAAAAGTATATTTTATGGATGGATAAGCATGAAATGGGTAAGCATAGGATAAGCAAGCATAGGAAAAAAAGTATATTTTACGGATGGGTAAGCATGAAATTGGTAAACATGTGGTAAGTAAGCATGGGTAAAAAGTATATTTTACGGATGGGTAAGCATGAAATGGGTAAGCATGAGATAAGTAAGCATGGGCAAAAAAGTATATTTTACGGATGGGTAATCATGAAATAGGTAAGCATGAGATAAGTAAGCATAGGCAAAAAAGTATATTTTACGGATGGGTAAGCATGAAATTGGTAAGCATGGGATAAGTAAGCATGGGCAAAAAAAGTATATTTTACGGATGGGTAAGCACAAAATGGGTAAGTATGGGATAAGTAAGCATAGGAAAAAAAGTATATTTTATGGATGGATCTGCATCAAATGGGTAAGTATGAGATGAGTAAGCATGGGTTAAAAAGTATATTTTATGGATGAGTGAGCATGAAATGGGTAAGCATGGGATAAGTAAGTATGGGTAAAAAAGTATATTTTACGGATGGGTAAGCATGAAATGGGTAGACATGGGATGAGTAAGCATGGGAAAAAAGTATATTTTACGGATGGGTAAGTATGAAATGGGTAAGTATGGGAAGAGTAAGTAGTGGTAAAAAAGTATATTTTATGAATGAGTAAGCATGAAATGTGTAAGCATGGGACAAGTAAGCATGGGTAAAAAAGTATATTTTACGGATGGGTAAGCATGAAATATGTAAACATGGGATAAGTAAGCATGGGTAAAAAAGTATATTTTACGGATTGGTAAGCATTAAATGGGTAAATATGGGATGAGTAAGCATGGGTAAACAAGTATATTTTACGTATGAGTAAGCATGAAATGGGTAGGAATGGGATAAGTAAGCATGGGTAAAAAAGTATATTTTACGGACTGGTAAGCATGAAATGGGTAAGCATGGGATAAGTAAGCATAGAAAAAAAAGAATATTTTACGGATGGGTAAGCATGAAATGGGTAAGTATGGGATGAGTAAGCATGGGTTAAAAAGTATATTTTATGGATGAGTGAGCATGAAATGGGTAAGCATGGGATAAGGAAGCATGGGCAAAAAAGTATATTTTACGGATGGGTAAGCATGAAATGCGTAAGCATGGGATAAGTAAGCATGGGTAAAAAGTATATTTTACGGATGAGTTGGCCTGAACTGGGTAAGCATGGGATAAGTAAGCATGGGCAAAAAGTATATTTTACAGATGAGTAAGCCTGAAATGGGTAAGCATGAGATAAGTAAGCATGGGCAAAAAAGTATATTTTACGGATGGGTAAGCAGAAAATGGGTAAGCAATGGATAAGTAAGCATGGGTAAAAAAGTATATTTTATGGATGTGTTAGCATGAAATGGGTAAGCATAAGATAAGTAAGCATGGGAAAAAAGTATATTTTACGGATGGGTAAGCATGAAATTGGTAAGCATGAGATACGTAAGCATGGGTAAAAAAGTATATTCTATAGATGGGTAAGCATTAAATGGGTAAGAATGAGATAAGTAAGCATGGGCAAAAAAGTATATTTTACGGATGGGTAAGCATGAAATGGGTAAGCATGGGATAAGTAAGCATGGGTAAAATAGTATTTTTTATGGATGGGTAAGCATGAAATGGGTAAGCATAGGATAAGCAAGCATAGGAAAAAAAGTATATTTTACGGATGGGTAAGCATGAAATGGGTAAACATGGGATAAGTAAGCATGGGTAAAAAGTATATTTTACGGATGGGTAAGCATGAAATGGTTAAGCATGAGATAAGTAAGCATGGGCAAAAAAGTATATTTTACGGATGGGTAATCATGAAATGGGTAAGCATGAGATAAGTAAGCATGGGCAAATAAGTATATTTTACGGATGGGTAAGCATGAAATTGGTAAGCATGGGATAAGTAAGCATGGGCAAAAAAGTATATTTTACGGATGGGTAAGCATAAAATGGGTAAGTATGGGATGAGTAAGCATAGGAAAAAAAGTATATTTTATGGATGGGTCAACATAAAATGGGTAAGTATGGGATGAGTAAGCATGGGTTAAAAAGTATATTTTATGGATGAGTGAGCATGAAATGGGTAAGCATTGGATAAGTAAGTATGGGTAAAAAAGTATATTTTACGGATGGGTAAGCATGAAATGGGTAAACATGGGATAAGTAAGCATGGGAAAAAAGTATATTTTACGGATGGGTAAGTATGAAATGGGTAAGTATGGGATAAGTAAGCAGTGGTAAAAAAGTATATTTTATGGATGAGTAAGGATCAAATGGGTAAGCATGGGACAAGTAAGCATGGGTAAAAAAGTATATTTTACGGATGGGTAAGCATGAAATGTGTAATTATGGGATAAGTAAGCATGCGTAAAAAAGTATATTTTACGGATGGGTAAGCATTAAATGGGTAAGTATGGGATGAGTAAGCATGGGTAATCAAGTATATTTTATGTATGAGTAAGCATGAAATGGGTAGGCATGGGATAAGTAAGCATGGGTAAGAAAGTATATTTTACGGATGGGTAAGCATGAAATGGGTAAGCATGGGATAAGTAAGCATAGGAAAAAAGTATATTTTACGGATGGGTAAGCAAAAAATGGGTAAGTATGGGATGAGTAAGCATGGTTAAAAAAGTATATTTTATGGATGGGTAAGCATGAAATGGGTAAGCATAGGATAAGTAAGCATGGGTAAAAAGTATATTTTACGGATGGGTAAGCATGAAATGGGCAAGCATGGGATAAGTAAGCATAGGTAAAAAAGTATATTTTATAGATGGTTAAGCATGAAATGGGTAAGCAGTGGATGAGTAAGCATGGGTAAAAAAGTATATTTTATTGATGGGTAAGCATGAAATGGGTAAGCATGGGATAAGTAAGCATGGGTAAAAAAGTATATTTTACGGATGGGTAAGCATGAAATGGGTAAGCATGGGATAAGTAAGCATAGGTAAAAAAGTATATTTTACGGATGGGTAAGCATGAAATGGGTAAGCATGGGATAAGTAAGCATGGGTAAAAAAGTATATTTTATGGATGGGTAAGCATGAAATGGGTAAGCATGGGATAAGTAAGCATGGGTAAAAAGTATATTTTAGGGATGGGTAAGCATGAAATGGGTAAGCATGAGATAAGTAAGCATGGGTAAAAAAGTATATTTTACGGATGGGTAAGCATGAAATGGGTAAGCATGGGATAAGTAAGCATAGGTAAAAAAGTATATTTTATAGATGGTTAAGCATGAAATGGGTAAGCAGGGGATGAGAAAGCATGGGTAAAAAAGTATATTTTACGGATGCGTAAGCATGAAATGGGTAAGCATGGGATAAGTAAGCATGGGTAAAAAAGTATATTTTACGGATGAGTAAGCATGAAATGGGTAAGCAGTGGATACTAAGCATGGGTTAAAAAGTATATTTTATGGATGAGTAATCATGAAATAGGTAAGCATGGGATAAGTAAGCATGGGTAAAAAAGTATGTTTTATGGATGGGTAAGCATGAAATGGGTAAGCAGTGGATGAGTAAGCATGGTTTAAAAAGTATATTTTATGGATGAGTAAGCATGAAATGGGTAAGCATTGGATAAGTAAGCATGGGTAAAAATGTATATTTTACGGATGAGTAAGCATGAAATGGATAAGCATGGGATAAGTAAGCATGGGTAAAAAGTATATTTTACGGATGAGTAAGCATGAATTTGGTAAGCATGGCATAAGTAAGCATGGGTAAAAAGTATATTTTACGGATGAGTAAGCATGAAATTGATAAGCATGGGATAAGTAAGCATGGGTAAAAAAGTATATTTTATGGATGGGTAAGAATGAAATGGGTAAACATGGGATAAGTAAGCATGGGTAAAAAGTATATTTTACGGATGAGTAAGCATGAAATTGGTAACCATGGGATAAGTAAGCATGGGTAAAAAAGTATATTTTATAAATGGGTAAGCATGAAATGGATAAGCATGGGATAAGTAAGCATGGGAAAAAAAGTATATTTTATGGATGGGTAAGCATGAAATGGGTAAACATGGGATAAGTAAGCATGGGTAAAAAGTATATTTTACGGATGAGTAAGCATGAAATGGGTAAGCATGGGATAAGTAAGCATGGGTAAAAAAGTATATTTGACGGATGGGTAAGCATGAAATAGATAAGGATAGGAAAAGTAAGCATGGGTAAAAAAGTATATTTTACGGATGAGTAAGCATGAAATGGGTAAACATGGGATAAGTAAGCATGGGTAAAAAGTATATTTTACGGATGAGTAAGCATGAAATTGGTAAGCATGGGATAAGTAAGCATGGGTAAAAAAGTATATTTTATAAATGGGTAAGCATGAAATGGATAAGCATGGGATAAGTAAGCATGGGAAAAAAAGTATATTTTATGGATGGGTAAGCATGAAATGGGTAAACATGGGATAAGTAAGCATGGGTAAAAAGTATATTTTACGGATGAGTAAGCATGAAATGGGTAAGCATGGGATAAGTAAGCATGGGTAAAAAAGTATATTTGACGGATGGGTAAGCATGAAATAGATAAGGATAGGAAAAGTAAGCATGGGTAAAAAGTATATTTTACGGATTAGTGAGCATGAAATGGGGAAGCATGGGATAAGTAAGCATGGGTAAAAAAGTATATTTTACGGATGAGTAAGCATGAAATGGGTAAGCATGGGATAAGTAAGCATGGGTAAAAAAGTATATTTTACGGATGAGTAAGCATGAAATGGGTAAGCATGGGATAAGTAAGCATGGGTAAAAAAGTATATTTTACGGATGAGTAAGCATGAAATGGGTAAGCATGGGATAAGTAAGCATGGGTAAAAAAGAATGAAATTGGTAAGCATGGGATAAGTAAGCATGGGAAAAAAGTATATTTTACGGATGGGTAAGCATGAAATGGGTAAGTATGGGATGAGTAAGTATGGGTAAAAAAGTATATTTTACGGATGGGTAAGCATGAAATGGGTAAACATGGGATAAGTAAGCATGGGTAAAAAAGTATATTTTACGGATGAGTAAGCATGAAATGGGTAAGCATGGGATAAGTAAGAATGGGTAAAAAAGTATATTTTACGGATGGGTAAGCATGAAATGGGTAAACATGGGATAAGTAAGAATGGGTAAAAAAGTATATTTTACGGATCAGTAAGCATGAAATGGGTTAACATGGGATAAGTAAGCATGGGTAAAAAAGTATATTTTATGGATGAGTAAGCATGAAATGGGTAAGCATCGGATAAGTAAGCATGAGCAAAAAAATATATTTTACGGATGAGTAAGAATGAAATGGGTAAGCATAGGATAAGTAAGCATGGGTAAAAAGTATATTCTACGGATGGGTAAACATGGGTAAGTTTTAGAAATGGATGGCAGCATCGATAAATTGTAATCGGAAATCCATGATGGTTGACAATAGTTTAAGCCTACGATAAACCGAAGAAAAACCTTTTATCTACGCTGTTTCATGTAAACAAAAAAAGCTTTTACTGTGTAAAAATATGTTTAGATGTAAGGGGGGACAAATCCTCCGTTACATCCTTGTTGGGCTTAAAATAATCTTATTGGGCTTATAAAATAAAAACAAATAAAACTCTATCTATAAAGTGGCGCAAAACTAATCTGTAATTATATAAAAGTCGTGTTCTTGCACGATCAAATATAATTGACCCCTTAATGGAGACTTCAAGGTAGAGTGCTTGTCACAATTTTCAGTATTTTTGGAGTATTTTAAAAAGGTTTTAGTGGGCAATTTAAAATGCAAATATTTCAGATTAGCATTGAATTTGATGCATAGTCATTAGACCAATTCAGTAAGATTCCCTGAACTTTAATGTCTTCTTTAAACCCTTTTCCGCCTTAAGATATGTAGTTTAATTGCGATCAACTCGAACACATGATCAACCCGAACACAAGAAAGAAGAAAAGTCCGAAGACTCTCATATTTCGATATGATTTTTTAAACCCTAACCATGACCATAACCATAACCCTAAAAGCGATGAACCAGTTCTAATTTCATTTAATTCTTCTAGAAAATTAAGAAATTATGTTTACCAAAACTCGAAGAGGTTAGGGTTAGGGTTAGGGTTAGGGTTAGGGTCACTCTGTATATTTATATGATAAGTAACATTTAATTTCACAACGACCGTTTCACGCTATTTGCTATTCTCAAGAGATACCTATTCCATTCGATGCTATTACGGTTTGAGCATACTGAATTAATTATAATAAAAATTGTTGAAGACAATTAATGCGTTGTAAGTTTCGTATTTTTTTGTTGCGTCGTATATATTTTTTTTTTGGTGGGGGGACATCGACATCCCGACTTTGATGACTGTTTGCAATCAGTACAAAGTGACAGTCTCCTGGAGGTTTATGGTTCGACCCTTACTGCAGAGGACACTACCTAAGAATAACCTAAATAAACACTTCTACCTGGTCATGGCTGATGGAACGAGAACAATCTACCCTCGTCGATTACATAAAGGTTTCAGTTTGAAATACCGCACAGATTCCCGAGTTCGACATAAAGATTCCCAAATTAGACTTGAAGACTCTCAAGTTCGAAAGAATGCAACTGAAGATGATTGGAGGTTACATCGGCCGAAACGTTGTAAGAATATCATCCACATTTAAAATTCATAACAGAAAAAGGAATATAGTAAAAATATTCCTATCAGAACTATACAAAGAAGAAAATTATTTAAGTAAAATTAAGAAAATGAAAAATAGAAATAAATAGAGATAAATTCAATTACGAATATAAAAAATAAAGAAATGAAAATAATTTTTTAAACTGATAAAAATACAGAATATATATAGAGAAATTCACTTGAAATAATAAGAAAAATTAGCATAAAAAATTAGAAAAATAATAATTAGAAAAAAATGCATGAAAAAATAATAAGAAAAATTATTATGAAATAAATAGAAAAATAATAATTTAAAAAAAAATACATAAAAAAATAATAAAAAAATTGATGAATAGAATACTAGTAATAAGAAACAAAAGACTCTCAATTTCGAAAAGATGCAACTTGAGATGGTCGGAGGTTACATCGGCCGAAACGTTGTAAGAATATCATCCAAGACGAGAATAATAGTCCGAATAACCTAAATAATATAAATTATCAATCCTCATCTAAAAACATTCGAAATATACATCGTTTTAATTTTTTTTCCCACGTGTTTATTTTCATATCTATTTTTATTCGGTTCGTATTCTATTCTTAATAAGTTCAGTCACGTTTCACGTTGTTCACTGCGGGATACCAACTTCGCTTTTGGCGTTTCATTATATTTTCTTTTGTTTAAATTTTCAGCTAACGATGGAGTAAAAATGACGTGTTGTTTTATTTATAGTCGTGTGCGATGTAGCTAGCAGATTGAAGGCTGTATCAGTTCAATAAGAATACGAAATAGTTTAATCCACTTGCTCATCGTCCACGGATTTTGGTTAGAGAAATTAGTAATTCAATTCTCAAACTAAACTTGAATCAATTTCATTTTATCAACTTTCATGTCAAAACTGCTGAATAATCACTTTTAGACAAGGCGTTTAGGCTGGATTCTCAGTATTTCCCTAATACCGCAGAAATCGATGGACGATGGAGCAAATATCTCTCTCTCTCTCTTTCTCTCTCTCTCGCTCTCTCTCTCTCTCTCTATCTATATATATATATATATAGTGTAACCCGGATATAAGAGCACCGGATATACGAGAAACCCGAATATAAGAGACATTGTCTCTGGTTCCAAATTACAGCCTGTGTTAATGTCTATAAATTAGACCCGGATATAAGAGACCCGGATATAAGAAAAACCCGGCTATAAGATACTTCTTCTCCGGTCCCGTCCTCCCCAATATAAGAGAGTTCGTTTTGAGTGACAGCGTGATGTCGTAAATCAGTCAAAAGACGTTGCTAAATTTTCTCACCTCATTGGTGAGGCTTTCTATGACCTTCACTATAGCCATATCCGTAAAATATTCGTAAAAAAGGTTTCTTTTTTTGTTGTTGTTTGAAGGTCCCGACAGCTCTCTTATATCCGGGTTTAACAAAGAGATTTGTGTACAATCAAAAATGCCTGCCTTTTTTTAACAAAAAGTAATTTTTGACTGAATTATTTGTAGAAAACGGATTGAAAAGTATTTTTTATGTCTATAACTGTTAAATAAACTAGTGTTCTGTGCGTAAAAGCGTTATATGTGGTGTTTCCATACTTACATAAACAAAATAGACAATACCCGGATATAAGAAAAACCCGGATATAAGAGATTTATTCTTCGGTCCCAACAGCTCTCTTATATCCGGGTTACACTGTATATATATATATATATATATATATATATATATATATATATATATATATATATATATATATATATATTAAATTAATATATTATCTTAAATTTTCCCGTTTTTCTTCGACCCATTCGGTCTTTTATTGTTGTCTTCTGATAATGAAAGTTTTTCTTTCGAAAATTTAAGATTACCCTTTGCCGAACTGTTACTTACCGGACAGTATTTACTATTTGGTATTTAATCAGTTTTCGTGAAATTATTAATAAATCGTTTTGAGTTTCACTTTCTCCCTGCGTTTATTTCTTTTCACTTTCTCCCTGCGTTTATTTCTTTTCACTTTTCCATCTTACGGCAACCACATCGCATTGCTATAGCCTCGAACGACTAATCTGCACTTACATTTACCAGCAATGCTTCAAGCAAACTACAATCTCCTTATATATATATATATATATATATATATATATATATATATATATATATATATATATATATATATAGAATTAGATGAAGTGAAAGAATAAAATAAGGTGCGAATCAAATTTTATTACAATTCATAGTTCAAGCAAAGTAATTGAACATTGTTCGAATTGGCCTTAGCGGCGCTTGTATCTAACCAGGAAGTTATGGTTTGCACAACTCCTATCAGCTCATAAGAACCCTTAATTGGACATTATAATATTCAAAACCGAGTGAGTTTTCTGAACTTTTCATATGATTTTGTTTTTCTATCGTTTTATTAATTTGCATACACCCTGGATACACTTTTCACTGTCATCTACTGCATCGATAGCAAACACATTTCCCGCCTGGATAACTTTTTCGTTTTTGGACTACCATTCACCACCTGGATTGTTTTTTAATCGACTTCTTTGACATCTTTCTTGAAATTGTTTTAAAATTTATGACTTGGATGAACTGTATAAGTTTAAGAAAAAAGTTTGCTTTGAGCCGATATATTTGATGTTTTATATACTTTTATGTATTTTATATATTTTTATATATTTTCAAAGTTTTGTTTTATTACCTGCAGTAATGTCATTGCGGTAATGGTCCTCTGAGGAGAAGATTTTCTTTGAAAACTCATGAGTTAAGGACTTTCAATTACTTTGCTTTAACTTTGAATTGTAATAAAATTTGATTCGCACCTTATTTTATTCTTTCATTTATCTAATTCTATTAATGCTCTATCCAGTATATTGAGCTTCATTTTTTTCCGGATGTTCACTAATTAAAGATATTAGTTGCCTCTTATATCTTTTGTTGTATTAACTATATATATATATATATATATATATATATATATATATATATATATAATTATTAATACCTACAGACGCTAGAGTTTCAAGCTTATTGCTCTCATCAATGCAGGAAAGTAACAATTTCAGATGGTCAGCCTAGAATCTGCAAGTCGTCGCCATATCCACTCGGCCAACGGAAACTGTCACGTAATTAAGGGAAATTAAGATCTATATGTACCTAGAAGCGAACACAGATAGAAGACTAGTCGAGAGTGTTCGACAAACTTATTCGGAACTTTGCATTAGAGCTTTTTGACAGTCTATTTTTAATGTCCCCAAGAGTGCTCAATTATATATATATATATATATATATATATATATATATATATATATATATATATATATATATATATATATATATATATATATATATATATATATATATTTGTGTTATAATGAAATAATTCCAGGAGGAAATCCGGGTATGAGATCTCAATGTAATAAACAGAGCAAGAATAAAATGAAATATAGTAACACGAAATTACATAATCATCGATGCAATAATCTATTTCATCCTTGTGGTATTTTACAGGCATCCGATCCAGACGATTACATTTTTGAAACTGAAAAAAAAAGTTTAAATTCACATCCGACAATTCAAATATAATTGGAGAGAGAGGGGGTAACAACCTATTTAATATATATTTAGAGAGAGGGGAAAATTTGAAGCATATCTAATCTATAAGTATAAATTGAGACGGGGAATTGCATCATTTATTACAGACAGGGAAGGGGAGGCCATATGTATAGGTAGAAATTGTAAAATTGGGCATAGATGAGGATGGTGGTGGAGGAGGGTCATGTTTTCAAAAGAATCGGGTCGTGTGAAAAATGAACAGTATTAACCCTCATCTCATTGTTTGATGACACCTACTGTCTAGCGATCAATGTATATTGTGAGTGGAAGGGAGGGGGGCTAAAAAAGAAAAGAAAGGGGATCTGAAAGTCTGAAACAATCTCACTCACACACATACACAGGTATGCATAAACACATACACATCATATGTACATACATACCCACATCCCACCCACATGCAATTATACACAAACATACATATATATATATATATATATATATATATATATATATATATATATATATATATATATATATATATATACATGTCAAACACACACATAGTTTGAACGACCGACCACTTTTTCAAACTCGGTCAGCTTACCTCAAGGAAATACTGAATTATCAAGCCAGTTTGAAAAGTAAAAAAAGACCGAAGAATCAAAAAAGAAAGAGAGAAAGAGGGAAAGATATAAGAAAGAAAAATCACAGACACGGCCAAACTTCACCGGCTGTACGCGTGTCAAAAACCTCAAGTTAATCTCAAGGCGGGAAAAAGGAAATCTTTTAAAATTGTGATCTTAGACCTAACTATTATTATCTAACATACAATCTATTATACACATGTATGCATATATATATATATATATATATATATATATATATATATATATATATATATATATATATATTATATATATATATATATATATATATATATATATATATATATATATATATATATATATATATACTTACATACACACTAGGGGGTTACCTAAAAAAAGAAAAGGAAGGGGATTTGAAAGTAGATACATACATATATATATATATATATATATATATATATATATATATATATATTATTTAGTTAGTTAGTTTGATTAATGTAGTAAAGTCGTTTTTTTTACCTTGCCTCACTTTTTAGCGAGCTGTCAAACATTTACAAATATTATTTTCTAACTGCATATATTGTTACATATAAATATATCAAATTAATAAGAAAAATATTATGGAAATGGTGTCTGTAACCAAAACTACGTCACTACGTCACAATAATTCATTTATATTCTCACATTCGTATTTTCATACTATTAAGACGAATTTAATACTAGCAAAACCTTGTGGCGTCCCGGAAACAGTTTTGCTAGTCTATCTATCTATCTATCTATCTATCTATCTATCTATCTATCTATCTATCTATCTATCTATCTATCTATCTATCTATCTATCTATCTCCCCTATCTCTTTCTCTATCTATCTATCTATCTATCTATCTATCTATCTATCTCCCCTCTCTCTTTATCTATCTATCTAGCTATCTATCTATCTCCCCTCTCTCTTTATCTATCTATCTATCTATCTATCTATCTATCTATCTATCTATCTATCTATCTATCTATCTATCTTATTTGTTTATATATATATATATATGAAAAAGACAAAAGGGGAAACAATTAAATACAAGAAACAATCAGCAAACGAGAGATTTATCAGTTACGTCCGGATCAACTTTTTTCTGAAGACGGTCATTGATCTGATGTATGAAGAAGATAAAAAGGAAAAACAATTAAACACAGGAAAGAAAACATCAAGCGATAAATTTACCAGTTTCGTTCGGATCAAACTGGTAAATTTATCGCTTGATGATTTCTTTCCTGTGTTCAATTGTTCATCCTTTTTATCTTTTTCACACATCCTGTATCCACGACATTTATTAATTATTTCTTTTAAATGAAAATCGCTCCAGACAAGGCATGAATCCACTTGATGTAAGGAGCTAGAAAAAAATACTACTTCAAGGTAAAAAAAAACTAGCCAACGATAAGTGTTAGATTGATAGATTCTGACATAGGAAACAGCAATTATTCCCCCGTATATTTTATTCTAATATATATGTATACCAACGTATCTGAGACTTTCATATCTAACATTTATCTATCATATTATCACTCTTTCTATCTGTCCAAATGCCTAAGTCTATTCATGTTTACCTATCTATTTCATCCTAATAATATATATATACCGTCTACGTAGTTATTTTGTAAGTCATCTATCAATTATCTAATTCATTAGTTATAGCGATGGTTCGTCCGTGTTACACTGAACACGTGTTCCCTTTCACAGAATAAAACTTGTTTTTTTCTACCTATTAAACAGCAAAAAAATAACTTTCTTTGATCCCTGTATTCGATTCTAAACAATTTCATTGTATCGGCTGAGGTAAGCGTATTTTAGATGCAGCGATGCATCTCTATCAGTGTCGTGTACTGTCTGGTCGCATCTGCAGGGGGTTCCGATGTGGAGACTTACTAGAGACGGTCTGATGAGCTGATGAGATGAATAGATGATGACTTCTGCTCAGCTGGGCGGGAGATGTCAGGTGACGATTCTGCATGGGACACGCTATCTCTCTCTATATCTATCCAGCCATATCTTCGATAATATATATTCAACATATCCTATGTACAAGCTTTGAGTAGAGAAAGAGGGGGATAGACGGAGAGAGGGAGAAAGAAAAATGGAAAAGGCAGAGAGAGAAGGAGAACGATAAAGAAGTAGAAGAGAAAGGGAGAAAGAAAATAGAGAAAGAGAGAGAAAGAGTAAGAGAGAGAGAGAGAGAGAGGGGAAAGATAGAGATTAGATCACTACTGGTTATTTTTAGGTCTACATTTCACACGTCCGTTTCCGTCCGCTTCCCAATGAAATCTCATCAGCTCACTTTATGATGATCAATCACACACCCCTTCATTTCAGCGTTTTCGGTTGCACGTTCCGATGCCTGTCACTTTTGAACTTTTGATCTCTTTTCATTTTACTTCCGATTTCCGTCATCTGAAAGGGGTGGGTGTTTTTGTTTTTCAAAATACATCTTAAGAGGTTCAGTCTGTCCTTATGTTGGTCTGTCACGTATCAGTTTGAAATGTCATTTTCATCGCTAAACACGTAGATTGAATAAACGCATATGAAGACTACCCATTCTTATTAATTAAAACAAGATTTTATTGAAATCAGGATTTGAAAACTTGACCCATTTCTCTGACCATGAAGATCAATCAAAAACGTGCGTTCAGTTAGATAGCAGACATATTTTCTTAAAGAGGAAAAAGTTGAGAATACGAAAAATCTTTGATATGATTTAGATTCTTCGACTTCTCGTCTCCATTTTTTAATACAAATGTTACAACACTTACCAAGGCCAAAAGCCACTCGAGGATAATAGTTAGTGAGATTTTCAATTGGATTAGTGACCAGTACTATTAAAAGATTGAAAACTATGATTAATTCACAGACAATATGACAGATATTTGTTGACATTGAACTTAAAAACGACCATGTTGTTGTCTATAGGAAATCATTCCCGCTATAATGTGTTTTCTAGATGGGAAGTTCTTTCGCAACAATAAAAGTGACGCATGTATTGGATGCTGCAATTGATGGGAATGACGAGTTGACTGCCCTTTTCTCCGATCGAGTCGAAACGGGGCTGACATCAGAGCCGGAAAAGAGTGTGGTGACTTCCGCTTCTTGTCTTGCTTTCTCTCTTTCTCCCACTCTCTTTGCTCCTAGATTTCACAGAGACGGACGAGTTTTCTGCCGGCTGGTGTCTAGACCGTCGGGAACGCGTTCTTCCTCTATGAGGGTTCTTTAATAGAACCACGGTCCACTGTTTTTGTTTCCCAGAGAACTCTAATAAAAAAATATGAACCGTAAAAACACGCGTCATTGTTTCTTAGAATTAATTGTTTATCAGATTGACAAGCGTGTGTGCTCCTAATCCAAGATGCGGACTCTAAGAATCAAATGGACTACTAGACATTCATCATCATCATCATCATCATCATCATCATCATCATCATCATCATCATCATCATCATCATCATCATCATCATCATCATCATCATCATCATCATCAACAACAACAACAACAACAACGAAAGTCTAATCAAAGCATGCGGTCATAGCCTTATTATGCAACACACAGTGATGCTGGACGAATATAGAAAAAGCCATAGCTCGAGCAGTGGCATTCAAGTAAGACATAGCTGACCATGAATGTCATACATTAGATCCATTGATCTTTCTGCTTCTTGTAAAGTCGGGTATCTCTATCGCCCCAAACACTTTCTCACACCTGAGACTATATTTTATCTCTACAAATCCACTATCAGACCATGTATGGAGTACTGTTGTCATATTTGGGCTGGTGAATCTCTGTCTCATTTGAAGGTTCTTGATAAGGTGCAGAAACGTATCTGTTATTTGATTGGTCCTACCCTTTCTTCTTCTCTGCGCCCTCTCTCTCACAGACGTGATGTTGCTAGTCTCAGTCTTTTCTATAAATACTTTTATGGCATGTGTTCTTCAGAATTATGTTATCTATTCCCCGCTTTTTTGTTCCAGCTCGTTTGGCTTTTTGGTCTAGTGGTCTCTATCAATTCGCTGTTTTGATACCTCATTGTAATACAGCTTCCTATTCCAGTAGCTTCTTTCCAAGAACTTCAGGCTTGTGGAACATTCTTCCTGCTGACTGTTTTCCTCCTACCTATAACCTTGATCTTTTCAAGACTAAGGCCAATAGGCATCTCTTGTCTTTACGATAATCATATTTCGTTCTTGGGATCCCTTATTACATCAAGTGGCTTAATGCCTTGTCTGGAGCGATTTCCATAAAAAATGTATAGAGAAAAATGCGAAATCATGAACATGAATAAAGTTTAAATAATAGACAAAGAGGAACACTGAAAGGAAAAGAATCTCAAAGAATCAGGGCATATGCAAGGCTACAAATACCTCTTAATAGGCCAAGTAATAATAGGATAACATAATGAGAACCAATAATTTAAAAAAGGGGCAGATAATCACAGAATTAAAAATAATAACAGTAATAATACCAATCGATTTAGTAAAATATATCATGCCATTTGAGTATAGATAAAAGTTATACTAAACATTAACTTTATAAATCTCACAAAAGAATAGCCTAGATTTCCCCACTGGACAGATGGCCTAGTGGATATAGCGTTCCATAAACGTAGGCGGTCGTATAGATGACTCAGTGCAATCATTCAATTCTTTAATTAATTTAATCAACTTTAAACGTATACCTTCGTCTCGACGGCGCCATTCTCCTTCCCGATTGATGTCCAGCTGTGGTTGTATGCGTGTGTGTTGTTATCCTCCCGACCGAGAATAATTTCGTTAGCGGAAACAGAAGCCATAGTGTAGTTCTGACATTTATTATCATGCAATTAATTCGAACAACACATTTTTATAAGAATTAAATATTTATTAACCTTATATGATCTTCCAGTGGCTGAAAGGTCAAAAGTGTGGTTAAAGGCGAGAAAGAGATAGCGAGGATTACTTAAATATAGTAACGTCAATTATTTGAACTTTTCTGACCGTTACGGCTACAGCACAGCCTAATCGCTGGCAGATATAGTAGCTAATATATCTACCAGCGAACCTACCCACCTTTATACGTACTTATCTTAATACCTTACGCCCGGCATAATCACGTTGATACACCGGTGCTTGTTAAATAACTGAAGTTAAGCGACGTTGAGCCTGGTACGTACTGGATGGGAAATGATGGCGACAGCTCCCTGCAAAAAACCTGCACAAACTAACGTCGTCATATCCCCTGACCGGAATATACATGGGACTGGGGACCGCTTGTGAATTTGATATTCCCTAGAAACTTCCTCCTTTGAAGAAAGCCGACTCAAATCTCTCAGAGCGAATGCCACACCCGATGACAACTTTAATATTCAATAATAGGTCTCGTTTAAGAGACATTATAGCGTGAGTTCAATCCCAGATGAAGTCACTTAAATAAAATTAACTGATCTTAGGTATAACAAGCATTTGAGCAATCTTCACGAATGCATTAAATATAGGGTTAAGTTCGAAATGTTTTGGTTACTGGTTTAAACGAACGGCACCTGAAGAAGGCCGGCGAGTACACCAACCGAAAGGTTGTGACAATGACATAAACAAAGATCTGATAAACAGTCTAAAATATGTAAAAAAAATAAAAATATCTCATCTCCCGAATATCGTCAAATACAAATAAAACAAAAACAACCGCAGAAGGTCGGAGAACGCAGCGGCCGAAACGTTGTTAAAAAAGCAAAAAAAAAAAACCCATCAACATGAAGGAAATTATCAAAGAGATGTGAATAATAAAACACTCCTCTCCATAAGTGAAACTGTAAGTCTTTATTTCATTTAGATATGAAGACTTTCAGATTTTCAAATTCGATTCGAAATTGTTTGAAGACACAAACGAAGCTTTACAAAATAAATGGCGGCAAATCGACGGCTTGTTGATCGACTGATCTGCCAGCCGATATATAATTGTATATAATTTCTCCTTTGTTCCACTGTCATATAAAAGGAAATTGCTGAACATGGCGACGTTTCTATTTCAATCTAATAAACAATGAAAGCCCCTCCATATTTACCATCACTCACACACGATTTATTAAAAGCTTTTCGCACGATAACACCTGGACAGGGAATTCAAAATGGCTGACGATCAGCCATTTTGTTTTAAAGCGATTCTGATGAGGTAAATTGATATTTTAATAATTTATCCTCATGGATTTCACCGGTAGATACAAAAGATAAACTCCGCCATGTGAAATTACTTGGCATTCCCCTTTTTTTTTTATAGCCGGATCAATAATCGTTAAACTCTGATGAACACCAACAGATAATCGATACGTCAATTGATTTAGATCGAGGTTCTTTCTTCAAGGTTCACGTACAGTCTTTAGATGTGCTTAATCATCCATGTCTGTCGGTAGGCATGTCACGCTAAATTTGAAATCGTATTTTTGTCAGTCTGTCACGCGTTAGTTTGAAATAGGATTTTCATCACTAAACGCGCAAATTGAATAGACGCATTTTAAGAATATTTTTCTTTTTTATGCGCACGATTGAGTTTTCCCTTTTCATCATACGTTTATTTTTAATCCTTTAGTTTTCGATATTTGAACAGAACCCTATATTTCACCTTTGAACTTGGACTTAGATTTGATTACTGCAAGACCGTTGCAGAATATGACAGAGAATATAGGTCAAAGGTGACTACCACCGGGTCACATGTCAAAAATAATAAATCTGAAACATCACATTAGAAATTGTTTTCATGAAATTGAAATGCGCCTAGACTGGAATTGTCTATAGTTAGAGGTAAGTTTTGAGAAGAGAAATTGGAATCGAAGGGAATGACTGACACCATACTCAGGAGCTAAAATATTAAGGAAAATCGTTGAGTGAGGAAGCCAACTCACAGGTGACAATCACACAGGTAAGTTGAAACAGAATAACGTTGTGTAAACACAACTAGAAATATCAAAAGAACAGTACACGGCACCAAAAGAACCGAAACTGCCTGCGTAGATTAGTAACAAAAATCTAACAATCTGACATTCCACTCTGCTCCACCATCACCGAACAACAAAGACAAAAGTGGTGAAATAGACGAGTGGGACAAAACAATTGTGTAGGTTCTCTCTCTCTTTATCTCTCTCTATCTCTATCTTTCTCTCTCTCTCTTTTTCTCTCTCTTTCTCTTTTTCTCTCTTTCTCCCTTTCTTTCTCTCTTTCTCTCTCTCTCTTTATCTCTTTCTCTCTTTCTCGCTCTCTCTTTATCTCTCTTTCTCTCTCTTTCTTTCTCTCTCTCTTTCTTTCTCTCTCTCTCTCTCTCTTTCTCTCTTTCTCTCTTTCTTTATCTCTCTCTTTCTTTCTCTCTCTCTTTCTCTCTCTTTATCTCTCTCTCTCTCTCTTTATCTCTCTCTTTCTTTCTCTCTCTTTTTCTCTCTCTCTCTCTCTTTATCTCTCTCTTTCTTTCTCTCTCTTTATCCCTCTCTTTCTTGCTCTCTCACCCTCGCTCTCTTTACCCCTTCTCTTTTTCTGTCCCTCACAGGGGAGATACGTATCCTAAAATTGAATAAACTCTATTGTTTTATACATACGCTTTCCTGTGTTACAAATAATGGCAATACGGCCATGGAGACACACGATTCCTTCCCCCACCCTAGAAAGTAGACAGTTGGACACTCATGACTGAAACTTGGTGGACAAGTCAGGCATAGACTGAAGTTTATTTGTACTAAATATGGTTGAATTGTGAAAAAAGGATTGCATATTTTGATAACGATTCCATGGGCGACATTTTTTTGGTAGGGTGTCACCCATTATACGTATGAAACTCGTCCTCTCTTTGATTGTATCCATAGTCTTGTGGATATGCCAAGAACATTCATACCATTCCCAAACGTATTCTTCATCATTAACATCATCGGCGGGAGGTGACGGTGGTTAAGTAGATATCGACACGGACTGAAGACCTGAGTGTTCCAAGTTCGAATCTAGTCGGTTCCACAGTATCGCTGTCACTTAGGGATGTTGGCAACCTTCTCGTGGTCCTTCCCGTAAGTATCCGATGTCTTTCCAGAAAGATTTCTAACTAGAAAAACATCGGGGAAACTAATGCCAACACCAGAATCATCTGATTCACACGAAAGAAGAAAAAGATCATTTTCGGCTCAGCTTTTCTGTGCTAAGTTAATAGTATCGACACGAGAAATATTATTTTTAATGTATCCTCATATAATCTATGCGAGTCGGAGTATATAACGCTTAATTTTTAATTATTCGGACTACTGTTCTCAACGTGAATGTCATTCTCACAACATTTCAGCCGATCTAACCTCCGACCTTCTTCAGGTGTGTCTTGTCGAACTCGGGAATCTGTACGGAATTTCGAACGGAACGGGGGTAGATTGTTCTCGTTCCGTCAGCCATGAGCGGATAGAAGTCTTACGTAATTCGTAATTGGATTTCTTAGTATCGCCCGCAGAATTGAACTGTAAACCTCCAGAACACCGTCACTTAGAACTGATTATCACTTAGCATTTTTATCCGTTGCGCCACGGGTCCTTGCTTAATTTGCTTTTCAATAAATGTTAATACATTAACAAACACGCGGTGAAAAGTTTTCAAATTGGTGTATGTATTTTGAATTTTGCCGAACATTTGAGTTGGATTGACTCAAGAGTTTTTAAGTTATTAAAAATATTGTTTTTTCTGTGTCACGCTTAAAATTAAAATAGTGCTTTCATCGTAAAACGCGCAGATTAAATGGTCGTATCTTAAGAATGGTGAAGTGGATATCAACATGAACTGACAACCTGGAGTGCCAAGTTCGAATCCAATCGGTTCTATAGCCCTGCTTTCATTTATGGATATTTGCAATCTTTACGTGGTACTTCTTCTAAGTACATGATTCTAGAAAGAATTGGGGAATCCAATGCCATTAAACAGAATGGAACCGGTCCAAAAAGAATATCCATTCTTGCTAAGTCAATTAAATACAGGGTGTCTCAAAAAAATGTACTCACTCTTAGAATGGCAAAATGTGCAGAAGATGTCGAGTTTGCACAAAAATTGTGTGGAGCGATGAAGCAAAGTTTTCTCGTCATTCTACGAGTGAGTACATTTTTTTGAGACACCCTGTAGTTTAATTCGTCTGCTTGATTTTAAATATTAACTCGTTTCTCAAACCATGAAGATCAATCCGAAATTCATGTCCAGTTGAATAGAAGATATAAACTTTCTGAAAGAACCAAATATTGAGACGATATAAATTCATTTATAATTTTTATGAGATAAGATATTGTTTGTATTATCATTATTTACATATCTCTGAGAATTTGTCTCAATCTTTGTTGCTGCCATTTTCGCAATGATAAAGGTAAACCATGTTGAAAGTGATTCCGAGGGAATATAAGAAAAAAATAATATCCCGAGAAGAAACATTCAAATCATGTATGGAGAAAAAATGGATATCACCAATAAATTAAAATAGTAAACAAAGAAATAAGATAAGAAAACTGAATAAATCAGCGCAAATGCAAGGCGAGATAGACCTCTTGAGTAGACATCTTTTTTCTGAAAGATGCAATGATAATGAAAAAAAATATTGATATAATTATCACTAAATCTTCCATTTTATATGTAAACTTTTTTGTTGCTGTCGAGCTGAGGTATCGTTCTGTTAACTCCAACAATGCCAACCCTCCCAGGCATTACCTTCTCTCTGAGAAGGGGTTAGTTTATTTCTAATCGCCTGAGATACTTTTATTGGGGAATGCCGACGGGGATGCTCAGGTATTTTCTTGTAGAGCAGAGAGGGCTTATCCTAGTGCGCTGGCTTTTCAAACTCACAGCTGACCTTGTGTCTTACCTCTTGGAGATGGAGGTGAATATACTTACATTTCATATGAGAGGCCTTGTTCGTATGTTTGTCAGTCGGTCGAATGGTCTGTCACGTTTAAGTTTGAGATAAAATTTCTGTTGGTCGGTGACGCGCAACGTCCTCGGCCTGTGTTCGAGAGATATAATCTTTAGATACGTCCGCGCATCTCTCTATAAAAAGATTTGTCCGTCACATTTAAGTTGGAAACAGAATTTTCGTTGGTCTGTCACGTTTCAGTTTGAAATAGAATTTTCGTTGGTTTGTCACGTTTCAGTTTGAAATAGAATTTTCGTTGGTTTGTCACGTTTCAGTTTGAAATGGAATTTTCGTTGGTCTGTCACGTTTCAGTTTGAAATGGAATTTTCGTTTGTTTGTCACGTTTAAGTTTGAAATAGAATTTTCGTTGGTCTGTAACGTTTAAGTTTTAAATAGAATTTTCGTTGGTTTGTCACTTTTAAGTTTTAAATAGAATTTTCGTTGGTCTGTCACGTTTAAGTTTTAAATAGCATTTTCGTAGTCTGTCACGTTTCAGTTGTAAATAGCATTTTCGTTGATCCGTCACGTTTCAGTTGGAAACAGAATTTTCATTGGTCTGTCACGTTTTAGTTTGAAATAGAATTTTCGTTGATCTGTCACGTTTAAGTTTGAAATAGAATTTTCGTTGGTCTGTCACATTTCAGTTTGAAACAGAATTTTCGTTGGTCTGTCACGTTTAAGTTTGAAATAGCATTTTCGTTGGTCTGTCACATTTAAGTTGGAAACAACATTTTTGTTGGTCTGTCATGTTTAAGTTTTAAATAGCATTTTCGTCGCTAAACGCGCAGACTGAATGGACGTATCTTCAGAATATACGTTCTTGTTCTTTTCCAACAAGATTCGAAGTCGATTGAAGACACAGAGGAAGCTCTATGAAACAAATGGCGCGAAATCAACGGCTTGTTAATCGATTGATCTTTCGGACAATATATAATTGTATATAATTTCCGCTTTGTTCCCTTTTTCATGTACAAGGAAAGTGTTTAACATGACAACAATCCTATTTGCATCTAATGGACAGTGAAAACCTCTCCATATTTACCATCGCCCACATAAGTCACCTGGTTTATTTAGCCCTTTCTTTTTTACGATAACACCGGAACAGGAAATTCAAAATGGTTGACGATCGCTCATGTTTTTTTTTAATCATGGCCGATGAAGTACATTCATATTTTAATAATTTATCCTTATTGATTTTATCGGTAGATAAAATAGAAAAAAATCATGTCACATGATATTATTAGACATCCCCGTTTTTATAATCATATTACTAAGTGTTAAACTCTAAGGGACACAAATCGACAATCCATTGATTTGGATCGGGTTTCTTTGTTCGAGGTTACCGTGGGATTGCTTTCCTGTATACTGCAACATAGTCATCTTCAAGTAAGATATTACGTCATCAAAACAACCATCTAAACTTCGACTAAAAGCTTATTTTAATTTGAAGACAAAAATAAATTATGCCGGAATCATGTTATGTAAAATATAATATGATTCCGGCATAATTTATTTTTGTCTTCAAATTAAAATAAGCTTTTAGTCGAAGTCTAGTTTAAAAAAAAATAGAAATCGCCCCAGACAAGGCATAAAGCCACTTGATGTAAGGAGCCAACAAGAACGAAATATGATTATCGCAAAGACAAGCGATTCCAATTGACCTTAGTCTTGAAAATACCAAGGTTATAGGTAGGATGAAAACAGTCAGCAGGTAGAGAGTTCCACAAGTCTGCAGTTCTTGAAAAGAAGCTACTGGTATATGAAGCTATATTATAATGAGGTATCAAAACAGCGAATTGATGGAGACCACTAGACCAACGAGTCAAACAAGCTGGGACAAAAGAAGCGGTGGATAGATCACATAATTCTGAAGAACACGTGTCATGCTAGTATTTATAGAAAAGACTGAGACTAGCAATATGAAGAATTAATACATTCGTCCTTTTATTGTTTAATGTCTCAATTTAAACAAATTTTATTTATCGCGTTTTACATTCAAACTCTTTATATATTTAATATTCTACGCCAACACCCTCATTGTAAGATTGCAGTATTAGATATTAGGTATAAGGAACACTCCCACATCCGCCCTTACCCAAATAGTTCCGCGATGGTGTGACGGTTGCGCAGAATGTAGCTAGGTGTAACGAGACAAGCTATATACCTGTTTAACCGCCTGTTTGTCTATCTCGTTATGTCCGTTTGTCAGTCTGTCACGCTTAAGTTTTAATAGAATTTCAAGGCTAACCCCTGTTTTTGGATACGGGCAACCATATCTATAAGATACTCCGACTTTCGGTCGTTTGTTCTGTTCATCTGGTTTTAGAAATTTCATTGCTAAACTCGCATATCGAATGGACGCATCTTAAGAATATACGCTCTTCTTTTGTTACGTAAAAACCTAATAACATTTAACCATTAACATTTTTCAAGCTCTTCTAAATTCCAAACCAGCGTAAAAGTACTAAATCCATTTATGAATTTAAAAAAAAACTATTTCATCATCGAGCTCTTCTGACTACAAAACCAGTTGAAAATACTAAACTCAAAAATTAAATTGTTTAATCTAACATATACATTTATCTTGTCGCATTTTCAAAATCAGGCAGGAGTAACATTTAAGCTTATAAATCAAACTTTGCTTCTGACTAGCAAGTTTTCATTTGTTATTGTTGTACTATCTTAATGGCAATATAATAACTAAAATTTATTTTTAAAAATTACTTTAACCGGCTCGGATGACTACTAATATGAAACATTTTTAAACAATCATCTAAAATTACATTTAACATCTCATTTGTGTTTTTCCTTATTATTTAAACAACGATTCTGTTATTAACCACTGTTTTCTATTTCTAAGAATCACATATACACGTTTTAATGTTTCTTCAGTTGAAGTTCTCAGAAATTAAGGGACCCCTTCTTGAAGCTAACACTTGATCCCTATATGAGATACATTGATATTCGGATATTCTATTAAAGTTCTCTTTTAGCTGCCAAACGTTGAGTTAGTAAAGAAGTAAAGAACATTAATTTTCCTATCCCCAATTGACCAGTTAATTATGTTATAGTATATCTTTTTTGTCGTCTCGTAGCCTCGCTGGATTCCACGACAAGAAGAATTCATCTAGTCTGGTGGAGCATCCAGCTATAGGCAACATTACTTAGAGAAGGTGCACCATTTCTCGTATTAGCCAGTGTATAGCCGGGTAGAGGATGATATTTGGACTTCGAATACTATGTTATTTTGACTATATAGTCAGGTTTACTTGTAGGGGGCGTATACACATGCCAGGTTGTCCTGACAAACCTCTGTACAGATAGACCTTATGGAATACCCTATGTCGAATAAGATGAACTCAACTAGTATTACCCTATGTCGAATAAGATTAAATCAACTAGTATAACCCTATGTCGAATAAGATTAAATCAACTAGTATAACCCTATGTCGAATAAGATTAAATCAACTAGTATTACCCTATGTCGAATAAGATTAAATCAACTAGTATAACCCTATGTCGAATAAGATTAAATCAACTAGTATTACCCTATGTCGAATAAGATTAAATCAACTAGTATTACCCTATGTCGAATAAGATTAAATCAACTAGTATTACCCTATGTCGAATAAGATTAAATCAACTAGTATAACCCTATGTCGAATAAGATTAAATCAACTAGTATAACCCTATGTCGAATAAGATTAAATCAACTAGTATAACCCTATGTCGAATAAGATTAAATCAACTAGTATTACCCTATGTCGAATAAGATTAAATCAACTAGTATTACCCTATGTCGAATAAGATTAAATCAACTAGTATAACCCTATGTCGAATAAGATTAAATCAACTAGTATAACCCTATGTCGAATAAGATTAAATCAACTAGTATTACCCTATGTCGAATAAGATTAAATCAACTAGTATTACCCTATGTCGAATAAGATTAAATCAACTAGTATTACCCTATGTCGAATAAGATTAAATCAACTAGTATAACCCTATGTCGAATAAGATGAACTCAACTAGTATTACCCTATGTCGAATAAGATTAAATCAACTAGTATAACCCTATGTCGAATAAGATTAAATCAACTAGTATAACCCTATGTCGAATAAGATTAAATCAACTAGTATAACCCTATGTCGAATAAGATTAAATCAACTAGTATTACCCTATGTCGAATAAGATTAACTCAACTAGTATTACCCTATGTCGAATAAGATTAAATCAACTAGTATTACCCTATGTCGAATAAGATTAAATCAACTAGTATTACCCTATGTCGAATAAGATTAACTCAACTAGTATTACCCTATGTCGAATAAGATTAACTCAACTAGTATTACCCTATGTCGAATAAGATTAAATCAACTAGTATAACCCTATGTCGAATAAGATTAAATCAACTAGTATTACCCTATGTCGAATAAGATTAAATCAACTAGTATTACCCTATGTCGAATAAGATTAAATCAACTAGTATTACCCTATGTCGAATAAGATTAAATCAACTAGTATTACCCTATGTCGAATAAGATTAAATCAACTAGTATTACCCTATGTCGAATAAGATTAACTCAACTAGTATTACCCTATGTCGAATAAGATTAAATCAACTAGTATAACCCTATGTCGAATAAGATTAAATCAACTAGTATTACCCTATGTCGAATAAGATTAAATCAACTAGTATTACCCTATGTCGAATAAGATTAAATCAACTAGTATTACCCTATGTCGAATAAGATTAACTCAACTAGTATTACCCTATGTCGAATAAGATTAACTCAACTAGTATTACCCTATGTCGAATAAGATTAAATCAACTAGTATAACCCTATGTCGAATAAGATTAAATCAACTAGTATTACCCTATGTCGAATAAGATTAACTCAACTAGTATTACCCTATGTCGAATAAGATTAAATCAACTAGTATTACCCTATGTCGAATAAGATTAAATCAACTAGTATTACCCTATGTCGAATAAGATTAAATCAACTAGTATTACCCTATGTCGAATAAGATTAAATCAACTAGTATTACCCTATGTCGAATAAGATTAACTCAACTAGTATTACCCTATGTCGAATAAGATTAAATCAACTAGTATTACCCTATGTCAAATAAGATTAACTCAACTAGTATTACCCTATGTCGAATAAGATTAACTCAACTAGTATTACCCTATGTCGAATAAGATTAACTCAACTAGTATTACCCTATGTCGAATAAGATTAACTCAACTAGTATTACCCTATGTCGAATAAGATTAACTCAACTAGTATTACCCTATGTCGAATAAGATTAACTCAACTAGTATTACCCTATGTCGAATAAGATTAAATCAACTAGTATAACCCTATGTCGAATAAGATTAAATCAACTAGTATTACCCTATGTCGAATAAGATTAACTCAACTAGTATTACCCTATGTCGAATAAGATTAAATCAACTAGTATTACCCTATGTCGAATAAGATTAAATCAACTAGTATTACCCTATGTCGAATAAGATTAAATCAACTAGTATAACCCTATGTCGAATAAGATTAAATCAACTAGTATTACCCTATGTCGAATAAGATTAACTCAACTAGTATTACCCTATGTCGAATAAGATTAAATCAACTAGTATTACCCTATGTCGAATAAGATTAAATCAACTAGTATTACCCTATGTCGAATAAGATTAAATCAACTAGTATTACCCTATGTCGAATAAGATTAAATCAACTAGTATTACCCTATGTCGAATAAGATTAACTCAACTAGTATTACCCTATGTCGAATAAGATTAACTCAACTAGTATTACCCTATGTCGAATAAGATTAACTCAACTAGTATTACCCTATGTCGAATAAGATTAACTCAACTAGTATTACCCTATGTCGAATAAGATTAACTCAACTAGTATTACCCTATGTCGAATAAGATTAACTCAAGTAGTATTACCCTATGTCGAATAAGATTAAATCAACTAGTATTACCCTATGTCGAATAAGATTAACTCAACTAGTATTACCCTATGTCGAATAAGATTAACTCAACTAGTGGTCCCTAATCACAGTAGCTCCTTTATATCTCAGTGACAATATCCCTTGTTTTGGGTGAATCAAAAATTCTGTTCTGATACTACAAATACGTCATCATTTCTGTTCTCAGTCAGTGAAGAAAGAGTCTTTTTAGACCAAAGAAAATTTTATTTTTGTCCATATACAAAGTTTATCTTTTTGGGGAGCTGGATTTTCCCCACCTGAAAAAAAACCGACATTGGGCCTAACTCTGCCCTTGTGGGGAAGCTATTAAATAGAGACCCGCATTCTGCGCGCTAAACGCATTCTTTCGCTCTTTTGCGCATGTCTTCAATAATCCGCGTGGACATTCTTTGTTTTCATATGCAATACAATAATTGAGTTTATAAAATGCTGTCCAATGAGAGAAAAAAATGATGTCAACATTTTTTCTTTCCAAAATTGGCGAAGTTAATAGATAATTAAATATTTACCAAAAATAAATCCTAGCACCAGTTTCTACCAAAAGTACAAATCTGAACAGTTTTGCTTATATGGTATTTTTATTCTCATTTCTGAAAATGGTTAGGTTAAATTTTTTATAAGATCCAATTATATATTTTGGTTTGTTGTAGTTCTTGTTCTTGTTCTTGTTCTTCTTCTTCTTCTTCTTCTTCTTCTTCTTCTTCTTCATTTTCTTCTTCTTCTTCTTCATTTTTCTTCTTCTTCTTCTTCTTCATTTTCTTCTTCTTCTTCTTCTTCTTCTTCTTCTTTATCTTCTTCTTCTTCTTCTTGATTTTCTTCTTCTTCTTCTTCATTTTCTTCTTCTTCTTCTTCTTTTTCTTCTTCTTCTTCTTCTTCTTGATTTTCTTCTTCTTCTTCTTCTTCTTCTTCTTCATTTTCTTCTTCTTCTTCTTCTTCTTCTTTATCTTCTTCTTCTTCATTTTCTTCTTCTTCTTCTTCTTCTTCTTCTTTATCTTCTTCTTCTTCTTCTTCTTCTTCATTTTCTTCTTCTTCTTCTTCTTCTTCTTCTTTATCTTCTTTATCTTCTTCTTCTTCTTCATTTTCTTCTTCTTCTTCTTCTTCATTTTCTTCTTCTTCTTCTTTATCTTCTTCTTCTTCTTCATTTTCTTCTTCTTCTTCTTCTTCTTCTTCTTCTTTATCTTCTTCTTCTTCATTTTCTTCTTCTTCTTCTTTATCTTCTTCTTCTTCTTCTTCATTTTCTTCTTCTTCTTCATTTTCTTCTTCTTCTTCTTCTTCTTCTTCTTCTTCTTTATCTTCTTCTTCTTCATTTTCTTCTTCTTCTTCTTCTTGTATTTATTTTGCTCTTACCCTCCTCTTCTTCTCTTGCCGCCTCATCTTTTTTCTTTTTCTTTTTGTTGTTGTTGTTTATCTTCTTCTTCTTATTATTTTTCTTCTTCTTTTTTATCTTCTTTTTCTTCTTCTTTTTCTTCTTCTTTTTCTTTATTTTCTTCCTTTTCTATTTTTCTTATATTTATTTTTGCGCTTATTCTCCTCTTCTTCACCTGCCTACTCATTCTTTCTTTCTTTTTCTGATCCCTTTCTTTCTTGTATTTATTTTGCCATCTTTTCTTCTTCATCTTCTTCACTTGTTTTTTTAAATCTTTCTTTCTTACTTTCCCGTATTTCTTCTTCTTCTTCTTCTTCTTCTTCTTCTTCTCCTTCTTCTTCTTCTTCTTCTTCTTCTTCTTGCTTCTTCTTCTTTTCGTATTTATTGTTTCGTTTCCCGCCTTTTCTGATCATCTAATATATTTCCTATTCTTTTCCATTTGAATTTGAAAACTCATGAGTTAAAACTTTAAGGTACTTTGCCTGAACATTGAATTCTAATAAAATTTTATTCGCACCGTATGTTATTTTTTCGCTTTATCTAATGGTATATATATATATATATATATATATATATATATATATATATATATATATATATATATATATATATATATATATATATATATATATATATATATATATATAAGGGCTGTATACATCGTAAACAAGCACTCCTTATTTATTGGATGGATCGAGTGACTTAAGCCTTCCTAGAACCCTACATACATTTTTCAGACAATTACACACTTCCACTGCAGACTTCTCGTTCTACGAACCTGATCACAACCCTTTTTTCCTTTCTCCATTTTCCCCTCTTTCTTATTTAAATTTTAAAATTTTTATATTTTTATATTTTTACATATTTTTAAATTTTTAAATTTTTAAATCTTTAAATTTTTAAATTTTATTTCTCGAATTTTTATTTTTTAAAAAATTTTTTTAAATTTTTTATTTATTTATTTATATATTGATTTTTATTTATATATTGATTTTTATTTATATATTTATTTTTTATTTTTTATTTATATTTTTTATTTATATTTTTTATTTATATTTATATATTGATGATTTTTTTATTTACACATGCATGTGTTTGTGTGTGTGTGTGTATATATATATATATATACATATATATATATATATGTATGTATGTGTGTGTGTATGTATATGTGTATGTGTACGTGTTTATGTGTATATTTATTTTTGAGTTTTTATTTATATATTGATTGATTATTTATGATTATATATAGATTTTTTATTTATATATTGATTTTTTATTTATATATGTATATATATTTTTTTATCTATATATGAATTTTGATTTTTTTATTTACATATTTATATATGAATTTTTATTTTTATTTATATATTGAATTTTTATTTATATTTTGATTTTTTATGAATTTTATTTATTTATATATTGATTGATTTATTTATATTTTGATTTATTTATATTTCGATTTTTTGATTTATTTTGATTTATTTATATTGCGATTTTTATATTTATATTTACATTTATTTTTATTTTTTTAATTATTCTTATTCTTATTATTATTTTTATTTTTATATTATTATTCTTATTTTTTATTTTTTTATTTTTTAATTTTATTTTTTATTTTTTTTATTTATTTATTTATTTATTTATATATATTTATATATTTATATTTTTATTTTCATTTATATTTTTATTTACATTTTGATTTTTGATTCTTTATTTACATATTATTATTATATTTATATATTGAATTTTTTATTTATATTTTGATTTTTTTATTTATTTATTTATTTATTTATTTTTTTAAATTTATTTATTTATTTTTTTATTTTTTTATTTTTTTATCTATATATAGATTTTTTATTTTTTATTGATATATTGATTTTTTATTTATATATATTTTATTATTTATATAGATTTTTTATTTATATTTTTTATCTATATTTTTTATCTATATATTGATTTTTATTTATATATTGATTTTTCATTTATATATTGATATTTTAATTATATATTGATTGTTTTTTATGTATATATTGATTTTTTATTTATGTATTTATATATTTATCTATATTTATATTTTCTTTATTTATATATTTATCGATATTTATATTTTTACTTTGAATCGAAATTTATAAATACATATATATATTTTATATAATAATAAATAGTTACCTCCCCTTTTTTAGATAATTTAATTAATTAGAGTTGCGTACCCTTAATTAATTATTTTCTACATATATATATATGAAAATGATATATATAAATATAAAAATAATATTTGATATATTTAATATTTAATTTTATTTTATTTTTCCCCTCCTTTCTTTCTTTCTTTCTTTCTTTCTCTCTTTTCTTTCTTGCTTCACTTCTAAATATAGAATCTTTAAACGGCTTTTTCTGACCTAAGCGTTTCTCGTCGGCTCTCCATTTCAAAATTCTGTGTACATAGCGTTTCATAACAGTTATATGTGTTTTTTGAAGAAATTCCATCATTTACTATTTCAGACTATGCTGAAGAAGACGGAATCGGGAATTCAACCCGTTTCTTGTCAGAAACCACTGGTCCATGTCTGATTAAAATCTGTATTTAAAATATATATATATATATATATATATATATATATATATATATATATATATATATATATATATATATAGAGGGAGAGAGAGAGAGAGAGAGAGAGAGAGATAGAAGAAACAAGAGTGATAAACATGTAACGAATGTCCAAATTTATTTCAAATTTCGATTGTTCCATGCAAGGTGTATTCTGTAATAAACTACTGTTTATTATTCTTTCCTTAAGCCAAGGTTTTTCAAAGATCGAGATCTTATCATCAGAGGAGAAATACAGATAGATAAGTTGGCTGTAGAAAAAGCCAAAGTTCAAATATTTGAAAAATATTATTAAAATATAGTGAAAGAAAAGTTGAGTAAAAAGATATGTGGTTTGTCCACGTAGTAATTGTCCGTTGAAAAGGTGTCCAATGAAGAGGAGATTTTGGAGGAGACGAAAAAATTTTTTTTGTCTTCAGTATGGAGAAAGTGCTCAAAATGAAGTAAATCTAAGCGCACTTAAATGGAATTGATGTGAGAAAAGCTGGCCATTATTGATAACTTCTTGGGCCATAGAAAAAGCGAATGGTATTATTGGTGAGATATTCGAGCAAGCGAATTCAAGGAAAAAACTTAAGTGAAACAGTTATGTTAAATTAGGGGTTGGGATTGGGGGGAGTGAAAGTTAAATATGAGGGAATACAGTGGTCGGATTGGTTGAGAGAGCCGCTGTTGCAGCTGGGAGAAAAAAAGTGGTAGATGGGGTAAGAGGGGTTCAAGTGATAGGGAATTGGTAGGTAGGAAGCGGGCTATGGTTAGTCAAAGGTTAAGAAGTATGTCATTGAATGTAAATATTATTTGAAGAGAAAAGGAGAGGAAATAAAAAGGATCGTAGATAAAAACTGAATTTAGGGTGGAGACAGAATAATTTCGAGAGTTTAAGATGGTTGCCGATGCTACAAATCGAATTCCAATCAATGGAATTCTACAGTTTAAATGTAATAAGCAAAAATTGATTGGTTAAAAGCATGTTAAAATAAGTAAAAGTATATGAATAAATAAATAAATAATTATATATATATATATATATATATATATATATATAGAGAGAGAGAGAGAGAGAGAGAGAGAGAGAAGGAGAGAGATAGAGAGAGAGATAGATAGATAGATAGATAGATAATTTGACAACGTGTCTGTCATTAAATATATATATATATATATATATATATATATATATATATATATATATATATATATATATATATATATATAAATATATATTTATTAATATTAAATAAAGTGTTACAAAAACATCCAGACCAAGGTTTCAGATCCAAGAAAATCGGACCTTCATCAGTGGAGTCGTATAGCTTAATGAGTGAGAACAACCGCCAGGAATTTCAAAATATTGCTCGTTGGAAAGATGGAACACTTTAAGATTTAAAATGGTCACGTGCGTGGAATATACGTATATTCAGTTATGGAAAAGTTTCAGATCAAAACACCAGCGACGCTGTACATCGAAAAAGCAAGAAATTAAATGGGAATAACGTTAACTGTTTACTTTTGCATTAATAATTGAGCACTCTGCTGGGAAACTCTCCCAATTAAGAAATACGGTATATATATATATATATATATATATATATATATATATATATATATATATATATATATACAAGCTCCATCGCTTACCCCTTTATCGAAATATATTGTTGCAGCGGTGTAAAATCTGACTCTCTCTCTCTCTCTCTCTCTCTCTCTCTCTCTCTATATATATATATATATATATATATATATATATATATATATATATATATTGTTTATCAGCCCCCTCCCACAAAGACTGGGCACTCTCGAGTAACTTTAATAACAAGCAGTGCAAATAGCTATATGCACGATCCGAACGCCATTTCGTAGATCACTCTATACTGCTTGGTACATAGCCGCCGATTCTCTATTTACATTTCGAATTCCTCTATATTATCTAACTAATTAGCTATGGCCGATGGATAAGATCCTCGACTACGAATCAGTGGCGATTTGTGATCGGGGTTCGCGCCCACCGACCGATGAGAATTAGTTCCTACACTGAAGATTGCGTTAGCATGAAACATCGATTTCTGTAGGTATTTAAATAATTAATATTTATTTATAAAAATATTAGTGTGTATATATATATATATATATATATATATATATATATATATATATATATATATATAATCGCCATCACTTACCCCTTCATCGAAGTATATTGTAATAGCTGTGTAAAGAATGTTAATTAAAAGGTTGACGGAAGCTGATCGTCTGAGTCATTTTCTAATTTTGCTTGCAGACCTTCCGTCTTTTTGCTGCCTTTGTCTTCCGCATTAATGAATTCTTTCTTGAGTCTTTGGGGATAGAACGGAAGCAACGATGCCACAAATAACATATCCGGACGGATGACTTTAATTGCCATCATTATCGGTGAAATAAAAAAAGACGACCACCTTAACCCGAAACACCTCACCTGAGGTAAAAAGCATTCGACAAAATAATTATAAAAGAACGAATCTATTTCGAAGTTACGTCCATTCAGTCAACGCGGTTTGTGATGAAAATTATATTTCAATCTTAAGCGTGGCAGAACAACCGAGAATCTATTTCAAACTTAAGCGTGACATAATGTTTTTTTATGGAAATCACTCCAGACAAGGCATGAAGCCACTTGACGTAAGGGGCTAACAGAACGCAATATGATTCTCGCAAATACAGGATATGCCTATTGGACTTAGTCTTGAAAAGACCAAGGCTATATGTAGGAGGGAAACAGTCAGCAGGAAGAGAGTTCCACAGGCCCCCCCCCTCGTCGGTTCTTGGAAAGAAGCTACTGGAATAGGAAGCTGTATTACTATGAGGATTGTAGAGATAGAGAATAGCCTCAGGTGTGAGAACGTGTTTGGAACTAGAGAGAGAACCGAGTTTATGGGAAGCATAAAGAGCAATGAATCTAATGTATGAACTCGGAGAAAGATTTGATGTAAGAGAAAGACCAAGAAGTTTCAGAGTCGACTTCTCCTCAAAAGCAGAGCCATCCATGAGAATCTCAGTAAGAAAGGGGCACGCATACGAATGAAAGGCACGATCGGCCGCATATTTCAACTGATCCGAGGGAGATGGGCGAGAAGCAACACCAGAATAGAGAGTGGTATCATATATATATATATATATATATATATATATATATATATATATATATATATATATATATATATATATAGAGAGAGAGAGAGAGAGAGAGAGAGAGAGAGAGAGAATAAGAGAGATACAATTGAAACTACCAACATTTATTAATGATTGTTTCATTTTACTTCAGTCGAAGTTCTCAGAAATCCTTCCTGGGGCTAACAATTAAATCTACATGACATACGTAGATATTCGAAAGATACACGCTGGGTCTTGACAGGTTTAAACGAAGCCAGCCAGTTCGTACCCTAATCCACATCTGAACCCAGGTCAACTTCTAGATCAGCTGCATATTTCGACTGATTCGAGGGAGATAAGCGAGAAGCAACACCAGAATAGAGAGTGGTATCATCAGCATAGATGTTAATTTTCTGAACAATATTCTCTGGAAGATCATTCATATGGAGAAGAAACAGTGTTGGGCCTAGAATATAGCTCTGATACAGCATTGATAGGAAAAGCGAATGGAGAGACACCGTCCAAAGTTACTCGCAAGCTTCGATCAGAGAGAAAATACCTAATAATTTCAAGAACCACCAATACCATAACCCTTAAGTTTGTGTCGGACACCAGAATGCCACATTCTGTCGTACGCCTTCGAAATGTCAAGCGCAATGGCTCTACCCTCTCCTGAATTATCCATAAACCGACAGATCCGCTCAGTCACAACAGTTAAATATTATTTCAGACTTAAATTTGCCAGATGTCCAGAAAGAAGGTCAGAGGTTACATCGTCCGAAACGTTGTGATAAAAACACCCAAGATGAGAACAGTAGTCCGAATATACCAAATTCTACAAATTATAAACCCTCATCTAAAAAATTCCGATAAATAATTTATTTGCTTGCAATAATAATAGATTACGATATTTGTATTCTATATTTTTAATATTTTAAAATAACCCTTAAATGCTTTAATTTTTATATTGGTTTGACATTGAAGATACTAGTCACCTATTTAGCGGGTGTGCTGATGCAACATCATACTAACACCTAAATCCTCTACTCGTAATCTTACTAAAACGATTCGAACTAATTACAATAGGGAATAATCCTCATAGAAAAAAGTTAACATATCAATCTAATAGATAAAGTAAAGTAAGTTTTTTTCCCATTACTTATATCAAAAGTGAAGTCATTTCACAACAATCTGTTAAATTAAATGGGGGGTTGCATCACTTACGTAGCATTCTATTTTTTTTATTTTCAACTGTTACACGTCACATATGTCCATGTCTTCTCTTCAACCACAAACATTAGTTTTGAATCATTTTTTATCTTCTTCTTTTACTGTTATTGAAGCTCAATGCAAATAAACAGATTCCCGGGCGATGCCGGTTCGGGTCAGCTAGTATTGAATATGAAGCAAGAACGAACCACAGATCTAATAGAGAAATAGTATGACACACAAAACGTTAAAAACAATATCAAAAACAAAAGACAAGAAACAGATTATTATTATTGTTACTCATCATCCAATAAAATCCATCTATTTCTTTGCATCAAATCATTCCTCAAACTAATCGAAATACATGTCCCCAAATTAAATGGACAACCCACACACATTATCAAATAGAAGCAATGAGCCAATAGATTATTTAATTTGAAAAAGCAATGGAAAAACAAGAACGCCACTTGGGAGAGCACATACATCCACCAACCTAACAATCTCA
>OY744538.1:10274885-10342385 GCA_963556195.1 Sepiola atlantica
TACAATTTCAGTAACCCTAATCCTAACCCTAGCTCTAACCCTAACTGCTACAATTTCAGTAACCCTAATCCTAAGCCTAGCTCTAACCCTAACTGCTACAATTTCAGTAACCCTAATCCTAAGCCTAGCTCTAACCCTAACTGCTACAATTTCAGTAACCCTAATCCTAACACTAGCTCTAACCCTAACTGCTACCATTTCAGTAACCCTAATCCTAAGCCGAGCTCTAACCCTAACTGCTACAATTTCAGTAACCCTAATCCTAAGCCTAGCTCTAACCCTAACTGCTACCATTTCAGTAACCCTAATCCTAACCCTAGCTCTAACCCTAACTGCTACAATTTCAGTAACCCTAATCCTAACCCTAGCTCTAACCCTAACTGCTACAATTTCAGTAACCCTAATCCTAACCCTAGCTCTAACCCTAACTGCTACAATTTCAGTAACCCTAATCCTAACCCTAGCTCTAACCCTAACTGCTACAATTTCAGTGACCCTAATCCTAACCCTAGCTCTAACCCTAACTGCTACAATTTCAGTAACCCTAATCCTAAGCCTAGCTCTAACCCTAACTGCTACCATTTCAGTAACCCTAATCCTAACCCTAGCTCTAACCCTAACTGCTACAATTTCAGTAACCCTAATCCTAAGCCTAGCTCTAACCCTAACTGCTACAATTTCAGTAACCCTAATCCTAACCCTAGCTCTAACCCTAACTGCTACAATTTCAGTAACCCTAATCCTAAGCCTAGCTCTAACCCTAACTGCTACAATTTCAGTAACCCTAAATCCTAACCCTAGCTCTAACCCTAACTGCTACAATTTCAGTAACCCTAATCCTAACCCTAGCTCTAACCCTAACTGCTACAATTTCAGTAACCCTAATCCTAACCCTAGCTCTAACCCTAACTGCTACAATTTCAGTAACCCTAATCCTAACCCTAGCTCTATCCCTAACTGCTACAATTTCAGTAACCCTAATCCTAACCCTAGCTCTAACCCTAACTGCTACAATTTCAGTAACCCTAATCCTAACCCTAGCTCTAACCTTAACTGCTACCATTTCAGTAACCCTAATCCTAAGCCTAGCTCTAACCCTAACTGCTACAATTTCAGTAACCCTAATCCTAACCCTAGCTCTAACCCTAACTGCTACCATTTCAGTAACCCTAATCCTAACCCTAGCTCTAACCCTAACTGCTACAATTTCAGTAACCCTAATCCTAACCCTAGCTCTAACCCTAACTGCTACCATTTCAGTAACCCTAATCCTAACCCTAGCTCTAACCCTAACTGCTACCATTTCAGTAACCCTAATCCTAACCCTAGCTCTAACCCTAACTGCTACAATTTCAGTAACCCTAATCCTAACCCTAGCTCTAACCCTAACTGCTACAATTTCAGTAACCCTAATCCTAACCCTAGCTCTAACCCTAACTGCTACAATTTCAGTAACCCTAATCCTAACCCTAGCTCTAACCCTAACTGCTACAATTTCAGTAACCCTAATCCTAACCCTAACTCTAACCCTAACTGCTACAATTTCAGTAACCCTAATCCTAACCCTAGCTCTAACCCTAACTGCTACAATTTCAGTAACCCTAATCCTAACCCTAGCTCTAACCCTAACTGCTACAATTTCAGTAACTCTAATCCTAACCCTTGCTCTAACCCTAACTGCTACAATTTCATTAACCCTAATCCTAACCCTAGCTCTAACCCTAACTGCTACAATTTCAGTAACCCTAATCCTAAGCCTAGCTCTAACCCTAACTGCTACAATTTCAGTAACCCTAATCCTAACCCTAGCTCTAACCCTAACTGCTACAATTTCAGTAACCCTAATCCTAACCCTAGCTCTAACCCTAACTGCTACAATTTCAGTAACCCTAATCCTAACCCTTGCTCTAACCCTAACTGCTACAATTTCAGTAACCCTAATCCTAACCCTAGCTCTAACCCTAACTGCAACAATTTCAGTAACCCTAATCCTAAGCCTAGCTCTAACCCTAACTGCTACAATTTCAGTAACCTAATCCTAACCCTAGCTCTAACCCTAACTGCTACAATTTCAGTAACCCTAATCCTAACCCTAGCTCTAACCCTAACTGCTACAATTTCAGTAACTCTAATCCTAACCCTAGCTCTAACCCTAACTGCTACAATTTCAGTAACCCTAATCCTAACCCTTGCTCTAACCCTAACTGCTACAATTTCAGTAACCCTAATCCTAACCCTAGCTCTAACCCTAACTGCTACAATTTCAGTAACTCTAATCCTAACCCTAGCTCTAACCCTAACTGCTACAATTTCAGTAACCCTAATCCTAACCCTAGCTCTAACCCTAACTGCTACAATTTCAGTAACCCTAATCCTAACCTAGCTCTAACCCTAACTGCTACAATTTCAGTAACCCTAATCCTAACCCTAGCTCTAACCCTAACTGCTACAATTTCAGTAACTCTAATCCTAACCCTAGCTCTAACCCTAACTGCTACAATTTCAGTAACCCTAATCCTACCCTAGCTCTAACCCTAACTGCTACAATTTCAGTAACCCTAATCCTAACCCTAGCTCTAACCCTAACTGCTACCATTTCAGTAACCCTAATCCTAACCCTAGCTCTAACCCTAACTGCTACAATTTCAGTAACTCTAATCCTAACCCTAGCTCTAACCCTAACTGCTACAATTTCAGTAACCCTAATCCTAACCCTAGCTCTAACCCTAACTGCTACAATTTCAGTAACTCTAATCCTAACCCTAGCTCTAACCCTAACTGCTACAATTTCAGTAACCCTAATCCTAACCCTAGCTCTAACCCTAACTGCTACAATTTCAGTAACCCTAATCCTAACCCTAGCTCTAACCCTAACTGCTACCATTTCAGTAACTCTAATCCTAACCCTAGCTCTAACCCTAACTGCTACAATTTCAGTAACCCTAATCCTAACCCTAGCTCTAACCCTAACTGCTACAATTTCAGTAACCCTAATCCTAACCCTAGCTCTAACCCTAACTGCTACAATTTCAGTAACCCTAATCCTAACCCTAGCTCTTACCCTAACTGCTACCATTTCAGTAACCCTAATCCTAACCCTAGCTCTAACCCTAACTGCTACAATTTCAGTAACTCTAATCCTAACCCTAGCTCTAACCCTAACTGCTACAATTTCAGTAACCCTAATCCTAACCCTAGCTCTAACCCTAACTGCTACAATTTCAGTAACTCTAATCCTAACCCTAGCTCTAACCCTAACTGCTACAATTTCAGTAACCCTAATCCTAACCCTAGCTCTAACCCTAACTGCTACAATTTCAGTAACTCTAATCCTAACCCTAGCTCTAACCCTAACTGCTACAATTTCAGTAACCCTAATCCTAACCCTAGCTCTAACCCTAACTGCTACAATTTCAGTAACCCTAATCCTAACCCTAGCTCTTACCCTAACTGCTACCATTTCAGTAACCCTAATCCTAACCCTAGCTCTAACCCTAACTGCTACAATTTCAGTAACTCTAATCCTAACCCTAGCTCTAACCCTAACTGCTACAATTTCAGTAACCCTAATCCTAACCCTAGCTCTAACCCTAACTGCTACAATTTCAGTAACTCTAATCCTAACCCTAGCTCTAACCCTAACTGCTACAATTTCAGTAACCCTAATCCCTAACCCTAGCTCTAACCTAACTGCTACAATTTCAGTAACCCTAATCCTAACCCTAGCTCTAACCCTAACTGCTACAATTTCAGTAACCTAATCCTAACCCTAGCTCTAACCCTAACTGCTACCATTTCAGTAACCCTAATCCTAACCCTAGCTCTAACCCTAACTGCTACAATTTCAGTAACTCTAATCCTAACCCTAGCTCTAACCCTAACTGCTACAATTTCAGTAACCCTAATCCTAACCCTAGCTCTAACCCTAACTGCTACAATTTCAGTAACTCTAATCCTAACCCTAGCTCTAACCCTAACTGCTACAATTTCAGTAACCCTAATCCTAACCCTAGCTCTAACCCTAACTGCTACAATTTCAGTAACCCTAATCCTAACCCTAGCTCTAACCCTAACTGCTACAATTTCAGTAACCCTAATCCTAACCCTAGCTCTAACCCTAACTGCTACAATTTCAGTAACTCTAATCCTAACCCTAGCTCTAACCCTAACTGCTACAATTTCAGTAACCCTAATCCTAACCCTAGCTCTAACCCTAACTGCTACAATTTCAGTAACCCTAATCCTAACCCTAGCTCTAACCCTAACTGCTACAATTTCAGTAACCCTAATCCTAACCCTAGCTCTAACTCTAACTGCTACCATTTCAGTAACCCTAATCCTAACCCTAGCTCTAACCCTAACTGCTACAATTTCAGTAACTCTAATCCTAACCCTAGCTCTAACCCTAACTGCTACAATTTCAGTAACCCTAATCCTAACCCTAGCTCTAACCCTAACTGCTACAATTTCAGTAACTCTAATCCTAACCCTAGCTCTAACCCTAACTGCTACAATTTCAGTAACCCTAATCCTAACCCTAGCTCTAACCCTAACTGCTACAATTTCAGTAACCCTAATCCTAACCCTAGCTCTAACCCTAACTGCTACAATTTCAGTAACCTAATCCTAACCCTAGCTCTAACCCTAACTGCTACAATTTCAGTAACTCTAATCCTAACCCTAGCTCTAACCCTAACTGCTACAATTTCAGTAACCCTAATCCTACCCCTAGCTCTAACCCTAACTGCTACAATTTCAGTAACCTAATCCTAACCCTAGCTCTAACCCTAACTGCTACAATTTCAGTAACCCTAATCCTAAGCCTAGCTCTAACCCTAACTGCTACAATTTCAGTAACCCTAATCCTAACCCTAGCTCTAACCCTAACTGCTACAATTTCAGTAACCCTAATCCTAACCCTAGCTCTAACCCTAACTGCTACAATTTCAGTAACCCTAATCCTAACCCTAGCTCTAACCCTAACTGCTACAATTTCAGTAACCCTAATCCTAACCCTAGCTCTATCCCTAACTGCTACAATTTCAGTAACCCTAATCCTAACCCTAGCTCTAACCCTAACTGCTACAATTTCAGTAACCCTAATCCTAACCCTAGCTCTAACCTTAACTGCTACCATTTCAGTAACCCTAATCCTAAGCCTAGCTCTAACCCTAACTGCTACAATTTCAGTAACCCTAATCCTAACCCTAGCTCTAACCTAACTGCTACCATTTCAGTAACCCTAATCCTAACCCTAGCTCTAACCCTAACTGCTACAATTTCAGTAACCCTAATCCTAACCCTAGCTCTAACCCTAACTGCTACCATTTCAGTACCCTAATCCTAACCCTAGCTCTAACCCTAACTGCTACCATTTCAGTAACCCTAATCCTAACCCTAGCTCTAACCCTAACTGCTACAATTTCAGTAACCCTAATCCTAACCCTAGCTCTAACCCTAACTGCTACAATTTCAGTAACCTAATCCTAACCCTAGCTCTTACCCTAACTGCTACAATTTCAGTAACCCTAATCCTAACCCTAGCTCTAACCCTAACTGCTACAATTTCAGTAACCCTAATCCTAACCCTAACTCTAACCCTAACTGCTACAATTTCAGTAACCCTAATCCTAACCCTAGCTCTAACCCTAACTGCTACAATTTCAGTAACCCTAATCCTAACCCTAGCTCTAACCCTAACTGCTACAATTTCAGTAACTCTAATCCTAACCCTTGCCTTAACCCTAACTGCTACAATTTCATTAACCCTAATCCTAACCCTAGCTCTAACCCTAACTGCTACAATTTCAGTAACCCTAATCCTAAGCCTAGCTCTAACCCTAACTGCTACAATTTCAGTAACCCTAATCCTAACCCTAGCTCTAACCCTAACTGCTACAATTTCAGTAACCCTAATCCTAACCCTAGCTCTAACCCTAACTGCTACAATTTCAGTAACCCTAATCCTAACCCTTGCTCTAACCCTAACTGCTACAATTTCAGTAACCCTAATCCTAACCCTAGTCTAACCCTAACTGCTACAATTTCAGTAACCCTAATCCTAAGCCTAGCTCTAACCCTAACTGCTACAATTTCAGTAACCCTAATCCTAACCCTAGCTCTAACCCTAACTGCTACCAATTTCAGTAACCCTAATCCTAACCCTAGCTCTAACCCTAACTGCTACAATTTCAGTAACTCTAATCCTAACCCTAGCTCTAACCCTAACTGCTACAATTTCAGTAACCCTAATCCTAACCCTTGCTCTAACCCTAACTGCTACAATTTCAGTAACCCTAATCCTAACCCTAGCTCTAACCCTAACTGCTACAATTTCAGTAACTCTAATCCTAACCCTAGCTCTAACCCTAACTGCTACAATTTCAGTAACCCTAATCCTAACCCTAGCTCTAACCCTAACTGCTACAATTTCAGTAACCCTAATCCTAACCCTAGCTCTAACCCTAACTGCTACAATTTCAGTAACCCTAATCCTAACCCTAGCTCTAACCCTAACTGCTACAATTTCAGTAACTCTAATCCTAACCCTAGCTCTAACCCTAACTGCTACAATTTCAGTAACCCTAATCCTAACCCTAGCTCTAACCCTAACTGCTACAATTTCAGTAACCCTAATCCTAACCCTAGCTCTAACCCTAACTGCTACCATTTCAGTAACCCTAATCCTAACCCTAGCTCTAACCCTAACTGCTACAATTTCAGTAACTCTAATCCTAACCCTAGCTCTAACCCTAACTGCTACAATTTCAGTAACCCTAATCCTAACCCTAGCTCAACCCTAACTGCTACAATTTCAGTAACTCTAATCCTAACCCTAGCTCTAACCCTAACTGCTACAATTTCAGTAACCCTAATCCTAACCCTAGCTCTAACCCTAACTGCTACAATTTCAGTAACCCTAATCCTAACCCTAGCTCTAACCCTAACTGCTACCATTTCAGTAACTCTAATCCTAACCCTAGCTCTAACCCTAACTGCTACAATTTCAGTAACCCTAATCCTAACCCTAGCTCTAACCCTAACTGCTACAATTTCAGTAACCCTAATCCTAACCCTAGCTCTAACCCTAACTGCTACAATTTCAGTAACCCTAATCCTAACCCTAGCTCTTACCCTAACTGCTACCATTTCAGTAACCCTAATCCTAACCCTAGCTCTAACCCTAACTGCTACAATTTCAGTAACTCTAATCCTAACCCTAGCTCTAACCCTAACTGCTACAATTTCAGTAACCCTAATCCTAACCCTAGCTCTAACCCTAACTGCTACAATTTCAGTAACTCTAATCCTAACCCTAGCTCTAACCCTAACTGCTACAATTTCAGTAACCCTAATCCTAACCCTAGCTCTAACCCTAACTGCTACAATTTCAGTAACTCTAATCCTAACCCTAGCTCTAACCCTAACTGCTACAATTTCAGTAACCCTAATCCTAACCCTAGCTCTAACCCTAACTGCTACAATTTCAGTAACCCTAATCCTAACCCTAGCTCTTACCCTAACTGCTACCATTTCAGTAACCCTAATCCTAACCCTAGCTCTAACCCTAACTGCTACAATTTCAGTAACTCTAATCCTAACCCTAGCTCTAACCCTAACTGCTACAATTTCAGTAACCCTAATCCTAACCCTAGCTCTAACCCTAACTGCTACAATTTCAGTAACTCTAATCCTAACCCTAGCTCTAACCCTAACTGCTACAATTTCAGTAACCCTAATCCTAACCCTAGCTCTAACCCTAACTGCTACAATTTCAGTAACCCTAATCCTAACCCTAGCTCTAACCCTAACTGCTACAATTTCAGTAACCCTAATCCTAACCCTAGCTCTAACCCTAACTGCTACCATTTCAGTAACCCTAATCCTAACCCTAGCTCTAACCCTAACTGCTACAATTTCAGTAACTCTAATCCTAACCCTAGCTCTAACCCTAACTGCTACAATTTCAGTAACCCTAATCCTAACCCTAGCTCTAACCCTAACTGCTACAATTTCAGTAACTCTAATCCTAACCCTAGCTCTAACCCTAACTGCTACAATTTCAGTAACCCTAATCCTAACCCTAGCTCTAACCCTAACTGCTACAATTTCAGTAACCCTAATCCTAACCCTAGCTCTAACCCTAACTGCTACAATTTCAGTAACCCTAATCCTAACCCTAGCTCTAACCCTAACTGCTACAATTTCAGTAACTCTAATCCTAACCCTAGCTCTAACCCTAACTGCTACAATTTCAGTAACCCTAATCCTAACCCTAGCTCTAACCCTAACTGCTACAATTTCAGTAACCCTAATCCTAACCCTAGCTCTAACCCTAACTGCTACCATTTCAGTAACCCTAATCCTAACCCTAGCTCTAACCCTAACTGCTACAATTTCAGTAACTCTAATCCTAACCCTAGCTCTAACCCTAACTGCTACAATTTCAGTAACCCTAATCCTAACCCTAGCTCTAACCCTAACTGCTACAATTTCAGTAACTCTAATCCTAACCCTAGCTCTAACCCTAACTGCTACAATTTCAGTAACCCTAATCCTAACCCTAGCTCTAACCCTAACTGCTACAATTTCAGTAACCCTAATCCTAACCCTAGCTCTAACCCTAACTGCTACTATTTCAGTAACCCTAATTCTAAGCCTAGCTCTAACCCTAACTGCTACAATTTCAGTAACCCTAATCCTAACCCTAGCTCTAACCCTAACTGCTACCATTTCAGTAACCCTAATCCTAACCCTAGCTCTAACCCTAACTGCTACAATTTCAGTAACCCTAATCCTAACCCTAGCTCTAACCCTAACTGCTACAATTTCAGTAACCCTAATCCTAACCCTAGCTCTAACCCTAACTGCTACAATTTCAGTAACCCTAATCCTAACCCTAGCTCTAACCCTAACTGCTACAATTTCAGTAACCCTAATCCTAAGCCTAGCTCTAACCCTAACTGCTACAATTTCAGTAACCCTAATCCTAACCCTAGCTCTAACCCTAACTGCTACCATTTCAGTAACCCTAATCCTAACCCTAGCTCTAACCCTAACTGCTACAATTTCAGTAACCCTAATCCTAACCCTAGCTCTAACCCTAACTGCTACAATTTCAGTAACCCTAATCCTAAGCCTAGCTCTAACCCTAACTGCTACAATTTCAGTAACCCTAATCCTAACCCTAGCTCTAACCCTAACTGCTACCATTTCAGTAACCCTAATCCTAACCCTAGCTCTAACCCTAACTGCTACAATTTCAGTAACCCTAATCCTAACCCTAGCTCTAACCCTAACTGCTACAATTTCAGTAACCCTAATCCTAACCCTAGCTCTAACCCTAACTGCTACAATTTCAGTAACCCTAATCCTAACCCTAGCTCTAACCCTAACTGCTACAATTTCAGTAACCCTAATCCTAACCCTAGCTCTAACCCTAACTGCTACAATTTCAGTAACCCTAATCCTAACCCTAGCTCTAACCCTAACTGCTACAATTTCAGTAACCCTAATCCTAACCCTAGCTCTAACCCTAACTGCTACAATTTCAGTAACCCTAATCCTAACCCTAGCTCTAACCCTAACTGCTACCATTTCAGTAACCCTAATCCTAAGCCTAGCTCTAACCCTAACTGCTACAATTTCAGTAACCCTAATCCTAAGCCTAGCTCTAACCCTAACTGCTACAATTTAAGTAACCCAAATCCTAAGCCTAACCCTAATTGCTACAATTTCATTTACAAAAGGGGTTTGCTTCTCGACAATCGTCATCTTCATCCGGTTTTAGGTTTCTTTGATTTGTTATACTATTGACTCACCGCTTATCTAGGCTAAAAGCCACTCGAGGATGATGGGATTTTCAGTTAGATGATGATACGATACTATAAAAGGATTGAAAACGATGGAGTAAATTGCCTGGCTTGCTTAAGGTGACAGTTCGACTGGTATTTGTTGACACTAGACTAGAAGACGACCATGCTGTAGTCTGCCAAGAAGCAATCGTGCAGTAACGTGTTCCATAGATGGGGAGCTTTTAGCAAGGAGCTCTGTGCATGGACATTTCAGCCAAACATCCTTTTGAAACCTGCACTTTTCGCTGCCAGGTCATTTGCTTTAGCCGGTGTGGTGCATAGTTGCATGGGGTCTTTCTCGACTGCTTCGGCGGGCACGACACTAAACTGTCTGGGACACCCTTGGGAAAAGTTTTTGCCCACATCCACCCCGACTATTTATACCCTTTTTCTTACTGCCTACCCCATTTACCAGCTTTATAACCTACTTAAGCTGTCTTTAACCTAAATCGTCTAGAATCAGACACAACGCAGCATCCGGTGATAGGATCCTAATTTAAGCGCGTTAAGAATTGTAAAGTCATCTCTCAGTTTTTACTGCTCCCAAGCCCACTCCGACACAGAGGGTTAATACCTTCTTCAAGGTCAAAATATACGGGTTAAATAGATATTTACTTGGCTATGATACAAAACTGCATCCGGTGAAAAGGTCTAAATTTGGTAACTTAATTGCTATTACAGACACGTCAAATCCCGCCCAAAGTGAGACTACCTGCAGGGTGATTAATAAGTCACTTCACTTAGCTATTTAAAATGATTACCATATGAAGCACAAACATACTATGAACTTTTGATGATTGTTATCTTACTCTCTAATTACTGCTATTTGTTATTTTTAATTTGTTCGTTTATATATTTGTTTCTATATATATTTATTTCATAATCAATCAAATATGCTACAAAGAGTCGTAAATTCCTTGCAAAAAGAATGGAGCTATGCATGCAGAACGAAGGTGGAAATTTTAAAAATTTGCTGTAATTTTAAACTCCCATAACTGAATTTGTTGAATAAACTTTCTGTTTTGAATTACCGTAATTTTTAACTTTAGAATTTGAAAAATAAATAGCTAAGTTACTTATGAATCAACCAGTATGTATTCATACTGTTTGGTTTGATTGTTTTACGTCATATCAACCCTCTTTTGTTCCTTTAATGCCGAATCCAGTCATTTTGGTGAAAGTTTTTATGCTTCAACTTCTTTATATGTTCAAGTATTTATTCATGGTGTTGGTTAGATGAAAAGGAGGGGGAAGCCGAGGGGGAAAAGGAGGGAAGGAAATTGTGTTTTTCTTCTTTTGGCTTTTGCAGAACATAATTGATTTTGGCAAAGAGAAAAAGAAACAGAAAACATCAATGTTTGGTGCATTTTGAGTCAGGAAGACGATATCTTCAGACAGCCTGATCTGGTAGCACCTGATCACGTTTATACTGAGACATTCTTTATTGGAAGAACATGAAGCATAAAAGTATTTTACCAAAAAATGACTGGATTCTGTCATACATAACTCCAAAAGGGTTGATATGCCGTCGCAAAAAGGAAACCTAAATATAATGACAAATAATTAGAAATGTTTCACATACAAAATAACATGTTATCAGTGCAGAATTCGAAGAAATGTCCGCTTAATGGCAAATTATATAGAGATTATTTATTAGGCGTGGAAAGATAAGGTCTTTGAAGGGAAAAATGAAACCTTATAAATAAAAGGTAGAACACAGAGCCTTGCAATGACAGAAGAATCGTTTCACAGAACAGCGCGTCTTTCTATATGCAAGAACGTATTCCATGTTAAACAGAAAATAAACACACACACACACACACACACACCCACACACACACACATATACAGGGTGGGCAAAAATAAGGGTCCTATTTTTAAAAATTCACAACTTTTTTATTTATTGATTTTTAAATTTTTTTTTTAGAATAAGTAAAGAACCCCTTCCGAAGCAAGCATGAGCCGTATTAGCCCTAAGGAACGTACCCTCATTTAGAAAACATTATTTTTGCTTAAAAAACTCAAAACAGTGTAAAAAACAATACTTTAGTTTTTGTAAGTTTTAAGAAGTGTTTTTCGGCTAAAATTTGTTTTGTTTATTTCAAAAAATCTCGGAAGGGTCAGTCTACACACACATAAAGTTTGGTGAGTTTAACTTTTATTTTGTGGAAGTTATTCAAATTCAAGTTATTCAAATTTAAAGATAGGACCCTTATTTTGGCCCACCCTATATATATATATATATATATATATATATATATATATATATATATATATATATATATATATATATATATACTGAAAATGAATGATACAAATACAAGTTCTACAATTACAATATTTATCAAATCACCAGTAGTTCAAAAACAAGGAGGGATATCATTATCCTTAATCCATGGAGTTTCAAAGAAAAAAAATTTTCATCAGAGAATGAAAATCGGTAATGTAAGCATTACCGGTAACATTAAACTTTGAAAATTCATACACACACACACACACATGTATATATATATATATATATATATATATATATATATATATATATATATATATATATATATATATATGATAATTTTATTTACACAGACATGTACAAAATCTGCGACACTGGCATGTCGATGTTATCGATCAACAGTTACTATAAACTGAGATCTCATCAGGCAGAGTTAGAATCTGATCTTGACCTCAGATCATATTTGGAGAGAATGAAGTGGAGGGATAGAGAAAGATATATATATATATATATATATATATATATATATATATATATATATATATATATATATATATATATGAAACTAAAAGTATACTTTTAGTAGATAGAACCTATAGTGAAATGGTTTAAGCTAAATATACGAGATAGAGCAATTAAATTCCCGACTGCCTACGTTTAATATACACAGTTCAATCTCAACTTCTGAAAAACTACTATCATTCTCGGTCCACGGAAGTATTTTAAAATGCCCCGAATTCTAAAAATTACTTCCCCATAAGTGCGTTCCACCTACGATTGAACTAAACATCTTTCTATTGGATTTACTTCATTTTTGAACTTTTTCAACGCTGCCTTCGCGTAAACCCTTTTTTCCATCTTTAAATCTCCTTTCACCGGACACCTTATCAACGGACATTCACCAACTGGACAGACTCCATATATTTTTAGATGCACACTATCACTTTCCATTACTTAATATTTTTCAAATTTTAAATTTTGGCTTTTCCACTGCCAACTCATCCATCTATGTAATTCCTCTGCTGATAAGATTTTAATCTTTGAAAAGCCTTGGCTTAAGGAAAGAATAATAAACATGTTTTACCGAGTACACCTTGCATTGAACAATCGAAGTTGAAATAGATTTGTCATTCGTACATGTTTATCCCTCTTCTTTCATTTATCTTTATATATATATATATATATATATATATATATATATATATATATATATATATATATATATATATATAAGAAAGGGTATTTAGACATATTTTTAAACCATTGTTTCGTAATAGTATTATATTTTTTTTTAAACAACCATAACAATGGTGGTGTAAAATAAATAAAATTTATTTTAATCTTAGCTTTCGAGAATATACTTCTCCTTGTCAAAGAGTGTTTTTCTTTTCTTCTTCTTTTTCTTCATCGTCCGATGGAAATAGACTTTTTGGTCAGAAAATCACGTTATGTCTGAAGGCGAGGTGGCGCCGGTTTGAATAAGAAAGGGTATTTAGACATATTTTTTAAACCATTGTTTCGTAATAGTATTATATTTATTTTGAAAAAAAAACACTCTTTGACAAGGAGAAGTATATTCTCGAAAGATAAGATTAAAATAAATTTTATTTATTTTACACCACCATTGTTATGGTTTTTTCAAAAAAATAATACTATTACGAAACAATGGTTTAAAAAATATGTCTAAAAACCCTTTCTTATTCAAACCGGTGCCACCGGTAGTTTTTTTTTTGCATAAAAGGATGAAAATAAATATTCTAAACTTTAATTAACATCACTGCTGCAAGTCACGCAATATCAATCATGTCAAATAGAAATAAAACTGATTTAAGCGACAAAGAAAACATCGTCAAATTAAGAAAGGAAAAGTTGACAATAGAAATCGGAAAACGTGTGAAACGTTCAAAAGGTGTTGTAGGTCGAGTTCTCAAACTCTATAAAGAAACTGGAAGGTTAAGTAACAAAGAAACCTGGTAGACTAAGAAAGACAACGGCAAAAGATGACAGAGTTATACAGGGTGGGCAAAAATAAGGGTCCTATTTTTAAAAATTCATAACTTTTTTATTTATTGATTTTTTTAATTTTTTTTTTTAGAATAAGTAAAGGACCCCTTCCGAAGCAAGCATGAGTCGTATTAGCCCTAAGGAACGTACCCTCATTTAGAAAACATTATTTTTGCTTAAAAAACTCAAAACAGTGTAAAAAACAATACTTTAGTTTTTGTAAGTTTTAAGAAGTGTTTTTCGGCTAAAATTTGTTTTGTTTATTTCAAAAAATCTCGGAAGGGTCAGTCTACACACACATAAAGTTTGGTGAGTTTAACTTTTATTTTATGGAAGTTATTCAAATTCAAGTTATTCAAATTTAAAGATAGGACCCTTATTTTGGCCCACCCTGTACAACGCCTAGTGTTAAAATACCGTTTCCTTACGGCTGGCAAAATTTCTAAACAAATGGAAGGTGTCACGAATGTTTCACGACAAACTGTGTCCAGAAGGTTGCACGAAATAGGTCTTTTTGCAAGATCTCCTTGAAAAAAGCCGCTAATAAGTAAAACACAAACAAAGCAGCTAGATTGACGTTCGCAAAAAAGCGTGTTATATGGTCAGAAGAAAATTGGGGAAAAAGTGTATTTCAGTGACGAATCGAAATTGAATGTATTTGACAGTGATGGAACACAATTTGTAAGAAGGAGAAAATGCGAAAGTTTGGATCCTAGCTGCATAAAAAAAAAACTATTAAATTTGGTGGAGGTAGCGTGATAGTTTTCGGCATGATATCATGGCAGGGTACATCACCACTTGTACGCTTAAATAATAGAGTAAATGCCACTGTATGCAAGAATGTTTTAGAACAGTATGTTTTGCAAGTGTTGCACAATTCTGGTATCGAAAAGCCTGTTTTTATGCAGGATAATGCTCCCTGCCATAAGGCAAAGCTGGTCATGAATTATCTGGCTGATCAAGAAGTAAATGTAATGGACTGGCCTGCTCAGAGTCCTGATATAAACCCTCTAGAAAACTTATGGAAGACTCTAGGACAGAATGTTATGGCAAATAATCCGGGAAACATCGAAGACTTGTGGCTGAAACTGAAGGATGAATGGGCCAAGATAATTATGGCCCAATGTCAAGATTTAGTAAAATCCTGCAGTCGTAGATGCGCAGCAGTTATTGAAAACAAAGGTGGAAGTACCAAATATTAAATCTCTTTTGCCTTTTTAATGTGATTTAGTTTAAATGATAGTTTGTTCCTTGATTTTGGACACTTGCAATCTGTAAAATGGTGGATAACTTAAAAAAACATTATTTTAATTCATCTGAAAATCTCGGTAAAAGTCCACCTAAATAATGTGTATATTCAGTGATATTTTCACAAAGATTAATATATAATTTTGTTTAGATTCAGAAGATTTAATTTTTGTTCCTTAATTTTGGATGGTACTGTATGTATATATATATATATATATATATATATAATAATGGTAATAATCCAGGTGAAAAATATCCACAGGGTGGTAATCCAGAGAATTTTAACCGGGTTTATAAAAAGTGCTCAATATCAAAATAGAGCTTTATATATGATAATTTTATTTACACAGACATGTACAAAATCTGCGACACTGGCATGTCGATGATATCGATCAACAGTTACTATAAATTGAGATCTCATCAGGCAGAGTTAGAATCCGATCTTAACCTCAGATCATATTTGGAGAGATCGGATTCTAACTCTGCCTGATGAGATCTCAGTTTATAGTAACTGTTGATCGATAACATCGACATGCCAGTGTCGCAGATTTTGTACATGTCTGTGTAAATAAAATTATCATATATATATATATATATATATATATATATTGTTCGACGAATAGAAAGATTGGATCACAAAAGGAATAAACAGAAGTTGGCACTCCTGTTCAACCATATATATATATATATATATATATATATATATATATATATATATATATATATATATATGTGTGTGTGTGTGTGTGTGTGTGTGTGTGTGTATGTGTGTGTGTACTTGTAATCTGACGAATATCTCCACACGTCATCTTATGCTTGGCCGCTCTCGTGGTTCCAAAGAAACTTTCTCTGCAAAGTGTTGGTTCTTCTTTCCTTCTTCTACCGATTTGCAGGAATCCTTTTAACTGTAGACATCTCGAACTCCATCACTACTTTTGTAACATAATATTATGTCATCTTTCCAGCATGGGAGTCTAAAAATGGTGAAAAAAATATAAAAAAAACGTAAATCCGTGTAAATCAACAGGTTACGACTTTTGACCGGCTCGAGTCTATTGTTGGCATTGGTTTCTCCAGTTCTGTCTCGCAACATGTACTCACGGGAGGGACCACGTGAAGGTTGCCAACATGAAGAATGAAAGTGGTTCAACAAACCTAACCACGTAAGCTGGACAAATCAGCAAAATTTTGTTTCACTGGCAAAACTGATAATTAAAATTTAATCCAGTTAGACTGACAAAAATGTGATTTCAAAGTTAACCATGACAGACTGACTAATGTGATATTTAAAACAAAAGCGAGGCAGACTAAAGAAAATTCTATTTAAACTTGAGCTTGGCAGAGTGAAAACATGATCTTTCAAACTTGGGTTATTTAAACCAAAACATAAACAAAAATAATCTCTCTCTCTCTCTCTCTCTCTCTCTCTCTCTCTCTATATATATATATATATATATATATATATATATATGTATATTAATTATTTATTACCTACAGACATCGATGTTTCATGCTTACGCAATCTTCAGTGCAGCCAGCTAATTTCCGACGGTCGACGCGAACTCTGATCACAAATCGCCACTGATTCGCAGTCAAGAGAGTTCTCCAGTTGGCCACCAGAAATTAGCTTAGAATTTAGGAGGAAATACCAAGTCGGCGAGTATTCACATCAAGCAGCATAGAGTGATGTACAACAACAAACCGTGTTGGATCTCGCAATTAAGCTAGTTATTAAATTCTCTCATATATATAAAATATGAAACTAAAAGTATACTTTTAGAGAATAGAACCTATAGTGAAATGGTTTAAGCTCAATATAGAGATAGAGCGATTATAAAGATAAATGAAAGAAGAGAGATAAACATGTACGAATGACAAATTTATTTCAACTTCGATTGTTCAATGCAAGGTGTACTCGGTAAAAAAAACATGTTTATTTTTTCTTTCCTTAAGCCAATTTTTTTTCCATAAGCCAATTTCTCTGACGATAAGATTTTAATCTTTGAAAAGCCTTGGCTTAAGGAAAGAAAAATAAACATGTTCATTCTAGATACTGTTCTTGCCTTGTCTTCTAATGAATCTTCCTCAAGATATGTCTGTATACCTTGTTTGTCTGGGCGATGACGAAACGGGCCGTAGAAAATTTGGATTTCTTTATTAATAGATAAAGATATGGTCACTAGAATCTTAATTTCTATTATATATATATATATATATATATATATATATATATATACAGGGTGGGCCAAAATAAGGGTCCTATCTTTAAATTTGAATAACTTGAATTTGAATAACTTCCACAAAATAAAAGTTAAACCCACCAAACTTTATGTGTGTGTAGACTGACCCTTCCGAGATTTTTTGAAATAAACAAAACAAATTTTAGCCGAAAAACACTTCTTAAAACTTACAAAAACTAAAGTATAGTTTTTTACACTGTTTTGAGTTTTTTAAGCAAAAATAATGTTTTCTAAATGAGGGTACGTTCCTTAGGGCTAATACGGCTCATGCTTGCTTCGGAAGGGGTCCTTTACTTATTCAAAAAAAAAAAAATCAATAAATAAAAAAGTTATGAATTTTTAAAATAGGACCCTTATTTTTGCCCACCCTGTATATATATACGTACGATCGTTTCTGAGACGAAAGGTTTTTAATGATACCAAGTAAAGTGTCGAACAAAAACATAAATATGTCAATATTAATCAGCATAAAATACACAGTTATTAAAAACAATAATATAGTAGCTCTAGTTGATCTATAGGTTCTGCTATTGAGCTGATTTGATACCTACAGTATTTCTGAATATAAAATGATATGAGTATACTTTCACTTTCCCTTGTATATCTTATTTATTTGACTGTCCATTTGTATTCCGAAGATTTCTATTATACTTTATATATATATATGTGTTATGGTGCCGTACCTACCTACGGAGAACTAATGGACTCGTCCACCTTATAAATACGGGAAGCACGTGACACTTGTTCTCTTCTTCCCCGGCAAACCGGCAATGGCGGTTGAGAGCACCATCTCCTTGTATCTCTTTTCTTTCTATTATATAATATATACCTTTGTTCATTTAAACCATGTGTTCCTGTGTCATTCATTCGACCTTACCTAGGTCCACAACAATATGTATAGTTTTTGAAGTTTTTCAACCATTAACACTATAGAAAAAAAAACACTTTTGTCCAAAGTCCTTCGGTGGAAAATTACTTATTAAGTAAAAAAATTAAGTCAATTTACTTTTTACAGTCATATTAGTTTGCTTCCAAGAATTTACGCTAGTCTAAACCTTATTTAAGGGATCATCAGTTGTTTACCATGAAAAACTGTTTCAGGAATTTAAAAACAAAACAGTATTTTTTCTCATGGCTGCCCAGCAGAGTTGATCAGACCCCACTTCCTTTAAAAGAGAAGAACAAAAACGTTCCGTATATTAGATCTAAGTTTTGCTGCAGATTAATGTTTTGCTAACTTATTTTGTTATTAAAAAATGTCCTTCTTACCTGTGTTGTTCGTCTGTGTCTAAGAAAATGTATCCGTTATTCACAAAAAATTGCTGTATTTTAAAGTGTTCGGACGAATATATTACACTACTTTTTATGTGATTTATACTTTTATTATGTGATTTATACTTTATACTTTTATCTATTTGTATTATTTTATTATATTTAGTTTCATATAAAAAATATTTAAAAATTAAATATATATATATATATAATGATTTTTTTCTCACTATATATGTTATATATATACGTTTATTCTACATTATTTTTTAGATAGTTTTCGATTTGCTCTATCACTTTACTTTGATTAATTTGATAAGACTTAAAGGCATCAGGATGGCGAGTAATTGCCTTATTTAATTATCTAAATATTTTAGTTTGATCGCCACCTTGTTTAATCATTCTTATTATTAGGTCAGAAATTGGGGGCATAAAATCTACCAATTTTAAGGTAACACGAGCAATCCTCAGAAATTCGGACATGATGTTCCCTTAAATATATATATATATATATATATATATATATATATATAGGAACAGGAGAAAAAGGATATGGTGTATACTTTTACAGTAGAACCTATCATAAAATATTGATGCTCGATATACGAGATAGAGCAATTATATAAACAAGTAAAGGTTGAGAAGAAAGAATCTATAAAATGAAATAATAATTAAGTCATCAAATTATGATGCCAATTTTTTCCTGGATTTTACAAATTTAAAATCTATTTACGACGTCTGACTCTTACGTTTATGTTTGCCGTCCCCCTCCCCGTCTACTCTTTCCTACCACTCTCACCTTACTGCCTCCTATTTCCATTCACTGATACCTATTTGATTTCAAATTCTATTTTTTAACGACTCATTCCTATTTGTATTCGATTTTCATCTCAATGCTGGCTTTTCTTACGGCTAGTTTTATGGATTGAAATTACGTTTTATTATTCTACTTTGACTTGAATAATTCTTTCCATGGAAGTTTTCCTAATGGCTTTTAATACACCACTGACATCTGAAACTTTCACACACTGCGACGTTTTCCAACTTGATCATCTAGGCCATTTAATGGTGTTAGCCTTTCGACAACTTACACGGATTTTTACAACTCCAGGTGCCAATATTTTTCTAAAATATGACTGGATTTTTATTTTGCTTTAAACTTCTTTTTTCCGAACCTTTTAACCCAGTTTTAACCCTTGCTCCATTAAATATTAACTAGCGGGACCCGTGTAAATTACACGGAATTTTTAAATTTTTATTTTTACTTACACCGTGTTGTGTTCGTTTTTTTATTATTTCTTGAAAATAAAACTGAAAAAGTTGACGAAGTTATCGTCTGCCACACTGACCCTAACTCTAACGACGGTGTCAAAGTTAGCGCGGGTCCTAATGTAACAAAGCACCCTCTATTTGTTAGTTACACTTGCTTTATTATGAGCCCCCCTTCTAGATAAGAGTGAAATAATTTTTTAAATGGTAACTCGTGTACGATGGACACTGCGCATATCTACTAAAAAAGATTGATATGCCATCCGTTCAAAAAAAATTAAAAAAATAAAAATAATAATACTGGCCCTCTCTACAACCAAAAGAAAACGTAATTAAATAGACAATGCCCTTAAAAACGCCCAAAAAAAAACAAACAAAAAAGTTTTAAGTTTAAAGCAACACAAAAAAGTACTTTTAACCAGGTGAGTAGCATACAAAGATTCGGAAGGTCGTTGCTTTCGATGTAAGCATGACACACAAAATCACACACGCTATTGTATTAATATGTGTCTTCCCGGTTGTCCTCTCCCTACCTCTGTTCCCCTTCCCCTTAAAGTGTAGAAAAAAATCTTAGAGGTTGGTTGGGATCGAACTATAAACCAGTCGGGCCGAAGTCAAAAATACTACGTCGCTAAACGTTACGCAAGAGGGAAATACTTAAAAATGTTTTGAAAATAAAGCGACTTGACTGTTTTTTAAAAATCTAGGTGCAGAACGCATGCGCAGAGCTTTTGCCGGAAGCGTGACAGACGAACACACACGCTATCGTATTAATATATAGATTGATCAAATATTAACTCGAACCCTTTTGACTTAGTATCTATGTTCACTATCGCCCCTCTCTTAGACCCAACTTTTGTTGACAACTATTTCTTTAAGACAACCTCTTCACCTGTCTACCCCTCCATTATTCCCACCTTACAGCTCTACTTACTCGCTCACTGCTGCCTATTTTATTTTAAAATCCATTTTCGACATCCCAATCTTACGTTTATTTTCACGTCATTCTGCCCAACTATTTTTTACTTTACCCGTCTACTCCCTCCTACCACTCCCACCTTGCTGCCTCCTATTTTCATTCAAGCTGATTATTTGATTTCAAATTCTATTTTTTTAACGGTTTACTCCTATTTGTATTCTATTTTCATCTCAATGCTGTCTTTTCTTACGGCTAGCTTTTTGGATTGACATTACCTTTTATTATTTCACTTTGGATTGAATAACTGCATAAAAAGTCTCTCTGCGAAGTCCATGGACTTATTGCTAATGGCTTTTAATACACCACTAACATCATAAACTTTCACACACTGCAACGCTTTCAAACTGGATAATTAAGGCTATTTAATCGTTTTAGCTTTTCCACAACTTCAACGGATTTTTACAAGTTAAGATGTCAATTCTTTCTTTAAAAATAACTGGATTTTACTTCACTTCGAACATGCTGCCACGAACTCTCATGGCGCTTTCAACGAATGAACTTTTGTCAATATATTTTCAACCTTTACTTTTATGTTGTATATCTTTTAATTTTATGTTATCTTTATTTTTTGTATCTTTTCAAATTATGACTTTTGGTAATTTCCCTTTACCAACTTATCTATTAGCACTCCCCTGGCGATAAGATCTCACTCTTTGAAAAGCCATAGCTTAAGGAATGAATAATGAAATTTCTTGCATTTGAAACCCATGGTTTTGAATGACTTACATAAAAGTTATTGTATTTTATACAATTTTTGTTCCCAACCTTTACTTGTTTTATATATATATATATATATATATATATATATATATATATATATATCTTTATTCGTTTACTTATTATTTATATATATATATATATATATATATATATATATATATATATATATATATGTGTGAATAGATAGTGCGGCTTGACATTGTGAGTATTTCACGCTGAGATTTGAAACCTGACAGCTTCTACTATAGTCTAATATTTAACATACGCACTCTCACTCGTTTGTGTGTGTGTGTGATCGTATATGCATGTATCACTTTTTAAGCAATATATGTGTATGTTAGCGTGTGAGTTTGTGAGCGTGTAAATAGTGGGTATGCATTGACACTCACAGGCTTGCACACACACACACACACACACACATATATATATATATATATATATATATATATATATATATATATATATATATATATATATATAGGGTGAGCCAAAAGTAGGTGGACAGTAAAAAACATTTATTTAGAGATCACTTATACGTACAATTACATGTAATAAAACAATTATATTAATGAAAAATTAAATGTTATTTATCAACGCAAGTGTCCAAACTGGTTTCCTTCTTGATTTACACAGCTTTGAAGTCTGCCTCTTACGCCTCGACAAAAAAATGTTCTTTCACTGTCCACCTACTTTTGGCTCACCCTGTATATATATATATATATATATATATATATATATATATATATATATATATATATATATATATACAGGGTGAGCCAAAAGTAGGTGGACAGTGAAAGAACATATATATATATATATATATATATATATATATATATATATATTATATATATATATATATATATATATAATTGTAATCTGACGAATGTCTCCACGTTTTGATTCTTGTTTTTTTCTTCTTCTTCTACCGATCTGCAGGAATCCTTTCGAATGTTGGCATTATAGAACATTTTACCGATCTGCAGGAATCCTTTCGAATGTTGGCATCCTGAACTTTGACGAGGTGTTTGTAACGCATTAGTTATCCTTCCCATATGAAAATCATAAAATTAAAGCAAGAAATTATAAAACGGAAAATCGTATGAAACAGCAGATCACGACTCTTAGACCGTCTCGATTCTGTTGTTGGCATTTGTGTCTCCAGTTTTTCTAGCATCAGGCACTGAACGGGGACACCGCGTGAAGGTTGCCGAAATCCATAAAAAAAAGTGGTGCTATGACAGGGTTCGATCATGGCACGATCCGGTCGTCAGTCCACATCACTATCCACTTCACGACTCCCACCTCCCGACAAGAAATTAGAGCGATGATAAAACTGAAAATCTTTTTTTTTTAATAAAAAAATATATTTCACACTTAAACGTAACAGATCAACAAAAATTATATTTCAAACTGAAGCATGACAGATTGACAAAAATGATAATTAACTCCCTGCCATCAATTTTAGCGAATTCCATACAGTCAGACTTTTGTTTGGACCCAATTTTTGACAAAGGGAAGATTTTGCCGAAATATCAAATGATTTTTAATCATCATCTGGACTGCACACACTACTGACAGATTACTTGCTGTTTATGTAAGATTGTAAAGAAGAATAAATAGTAAGCCCTTGCCCTCATTCGATTGTTGGTCCCCCAATTTATAAAATCGGGGGACCTATGTTTTGAGGCATTACCGTCCGTCCGTCCGTCCGTCCGTCCGTCCGTCCGGATTTTTCTCCGCAACCATCCATTGAATTTATTTGAAATTTTGCATGAAGTTGTAACTTTGGTCAGGTTAGAAAGTGACATTTTCATGATTTTTGGAAAAAAAATCTGGTTAGCCCCCCCCCCCCTCGGAGGTCAAAAAGTCCCGAAATGGCAAAAAATGACATTCTTTTACCCATAACTTTTCATCCATCCATTCAATTTCTCTGAAACTTGGCCAAAATGTGGTAGCAATTGTTCCTAATAGAAAAGAAGTATCGCTGACCTTGGAAAAAATCTGGTTCGCGCCCCCAGGGGGTCAAAAGCCCTCAATATTGCAAAAAATTACCCTTTTCTCCCATAACGTTTGATCTATCCATTCAATTTTTAAAAAACTTAGCCAAAATGTGGAGGCAATTGTTCTGGATATAAAATGAGCATCTTTGACCTCAGAAAAATTCTGGTTCGCGCTCCCAGGGGGTCAAAGGGGGTGGGGTCAAAAATGCCCCAAATTGCCCAAATTTATTGCATTTTACACTCGCCACATCGAGTCAAATACAGAGGGGGACCACACATGCGCGGCTTGTTTATTTTCGTTCTTTCCAGCTTCTCATCAGTCCGGCACTCTGCATTGCCTTCAGCCTTCTTAATACATGTATTACAATTCCCAGCAATGCTTCAAGCAAACTACCATTCTCTACTATAAGAATTACACTTTAATCGAGATAGCCCAATAAAAAATTTCACTTCAAACTTAATCATAACAGTCTAAAGAAAATTATATTAAAACTTGAGCCTCACAGACTGACAAAAATTATATTTCCCACTTTGATTTATTTTTTGAATTCCAATCTTACAAAATAATTCATTAGTTAAAAAAATTAAAAAAGAATAAATAAAACGAAAAATACTTTAATATTCGAGCTAAATTTAGCTCGAATATTAAAGCATTTTTCTTTTTAAAAATGTTAAAATCTAATGATTTGAATCCATAACATTTCACATAAAAACAAAAACTAATAAAAAAAAGAAAGACATAACGAAAAGATGGCGTCGCGCGCTGACACCATGACAAACAATTTTGTAAAATACAGTTAGAATTCGATTTCAGCTAGGCATCAACTAGCATTCACATATTTACGCAGGTATGGGATAAGAATAAACTTTGTTCGATCGAAGTTACTGTGAAACTGCAGTAAAGATTACCTCTTTTAATTATTTAGTATTGTTATATATACTGTACCACGCTAATTTTTTGTTGACGTTGTGTTTGCGTGGATAATAACTTTTAAATAAACGGTTATATATATATATATATATATATATATATATATATATATATATATAATATTTCAATAAATAAATATTAAATATTTAAATACCTAGAGACATCGATGTTTCATGCTAACGCAATCTTCAGTCTAGTCTAATTCCCGACGGTCGGTGTGCGCGAACCCCGAACACAAATCGCCACTGATTCGTAGTCGGTGATCTTAACCAAAGGGCCATCGTCAATTAGTTAGTAAATATAGAGTAACTTTAACTGTAAATAGCGACACGTGGCCGCGATTTACCAGGCAGCTAGAGTGATCTTACGAAACGGTGTTCGGATCGCGCATATAGCTATTAGTACTGCTTGTTATTAAAGCCACTCGAAAGTGCCCAGCCCTTGCGGGGAGGGGGGCTGATAAACAATAATATTTCAATAAATAAATATTAAATATTTAAATACCTAGAGACATCGATGTTTCATGCTAACGCAATCTTCAGTCTAGGAACTAATTCCCGACGGTCGGTGGGCGCGAACCCCGAACACAAATCGCCACTGATTCGTAGTCGGTATATATATATATATATATATATATATATATATATATATATATATATATATATATATATATATATATATATATATATATATATATAACGAAAATCGCAATGCTGAGTAAAACAGATACCTCACTCTGATCCGGTGTCACTGAACCACTTGTAACATATAGGTGGTCCACTCGTGTCTTTATCTCTGTACTCACACGTCTGGTCCTCGGCACAGGAATCCTTCTAGACTGTGAACACCCTCTCTGGCCAGTGATGTCGTCCTAGTGGCAGCAAAAACAAAGATGGGCTGAATCTCCTCCGAGTTTGATGAATGACGATTTCGTGATTCTGTGAAGGCAAAGTTACCCAGCTGGACAATTCAACAATAGAATAATTCAACAACATCGGTTTCTTCTTGTATCAAATAATTATTAAAAACAATTAAAAGGAAGGATTAATTTTACACTTGAATTTTAGAGTCTCTTACTTCGATAATATGTCTTTGTCCACTAAGCTATCCCGTCTCTCTCTCTCTGCGTGTGTGTGTGTGACTCGCTTTTACGACTGCAAAGCTTTAATTGAGATATAACTTGTCTACTCAAAACGGTTGGGGGGGGGGGATTGCTCGCCACTGGCCGGCGAACGTCGACACGTCTCACCCGGCCGAGTGCGTGGCTCTAACTGATCGTCCACTCAAAACAAAATCCTTTCTTCTCCCAGAAAGGCATATTATCACACCTTTTCTTTCTCCAACCTATTTCTCTATTCCTTCTTTCTCTCTCGGGGTCAGGGTGGGGTATACTGACTTACTCTCCCTCTCCCTCTCCTCCCCTTTCCTGAGTCTTTCTTCATCTCCGGGTGGTTTGGGGTTGAGTGATGGCCCCTGTCAACGGTTCAGATAAACAGAGTTTTCTGTTCTTAGCTTCCATTGCTTATCATGACAAAAACGATTTTTCGCCTTCTTTGTCTTTATCAAAAGGGTTCTCGACCTCCCAAGAGCTGCCCCGTTATCAGCCTAGGCGTAGTTAAGGGATCATTACCAAATTCCGATGCGGTATCTGGCATGCAACTCCTTGGGGAGGGGATAATTACAACTAACAACCAAAAACACTTTTTCCAGACATTTCGTCACCAACTCTGGCCAATGTTTGGACAGTCGTTAATATGTACTAGTTCATAGATCTCCACTTGTTTCTACGTAGGCCCCCCCCCAAGATGCACTCCAGTGCACCCTAAAGTGCAGATTGCGTCGGCTACAATCACTGTTTCACACACACACACACACACACACACACACACACACATATATATATATATATATATATATATATATATATATATATATATATAATATTTATAAATAAATATTAAATTATTTATACCTACAGACGCTAGCGTTTCAAGCTTATTGCTTTCATCACTGCAGGGGAGTAACAATTTCAGACGGTCGAGAGGCCCACAGAAACTGTCACGTAATTTAGGGAAATTAAGGCCTATATGTACCTAGAAGCGGACACAGATAGAATACTAGTCGAGAGTGTTCGACGAACGTATTCGGAACTTTGCATTAGAGCATTTTGACAGTCTATTTTTAACTTCCCCGAGAGTGCTCAACTTTAATTTCTTAAAGGGGCTTAGTATAATATTTATAAATTAATATTAAATTATTTATACCTATATATATATATATATATATATATATATATATATATATATATATATATATATATATATAAGGTGAATTTTGGCAGTTCCTACACGTCTTATGATGAATGAATAACATTTTAATAATTTCTCAATATTATAAAATATCAATTTCTGGTACAAACAAGATTTTGTACTTTCGCGTAAAATGCTTAATTAATAATATTATTATTTCTATTTTAGCAGACAAAGACTAACAGTCTAAAATATCAAATTAATAATATTCTACATCAGTATCCAAGGCAAACAAAATCGCCGGGCTGCTATGGAGAACTTTCGAATACATTGACAGTGAGGTCTTTACCCTGTTGTTTAAATCACTGGTTAGACCACTCCTCGAATATGGTGCTCCTATATGGTCACCATGCACCTGGGGACACGCTGAACATATCGACTATGTGCAAAGAAGAGCAACCAAAAGAGTGGCCGGTCTATGTGACCTCTCATATGAGGAAAGGCTCAAAGTCCTGAAGCTTCCATCGCTGTTGTACAGAAGACTGAGGGGAGATCTCATCAACACGTATAAATATGTCCATGGCGTGTATGACACTACGACATGCATATCAGAAATTCAGGGGGATTCTAAAACAAGAGGACATAATCTACGACTGACAAGAAATGCTACTAAGACAAGCAAAAGACTTTTTTCATTCTTTAGTAACAGAGTGATTCCCTGGTGGAACGGATTGCGGGAAGAGGTTGTCAAAGCCATTTCTTCGATGAACGCTTTTAAAGTCAGGTTTGACCGCCTTATGGAAAGCCATCTTGTAAAATACAACTTCAGAGCCGTGGACCACCCACAGAAACCCACAGTGTCAGTCGGCTAAAGAAGAGGTAGAAAGGAGCGGTCTAAACTGGATGTGAAGCATCCTACCTGACTGAAGACTCTGTGATACAATGAAGGCCGCGGGGATAGGAAGTGACTCATCGACAGAGACAAAAGCAAATGCGGACAAAATAAGGGAAGCGAGAGTTACAAGTAACCCCAAGTTAGTCACTTTCTACTCTCCTTATTGTGATTATTGTGAAAAGCGGATAATTAAGTTGCGTCTCCACCTGGTCAAGACGTTCTGTATTTTCTAGCTATGCTACGTCGAGCCTGTATTTATGGATGAATAACAAATTTTGTTGCTGGTGATTTTGACTTTTTTTGTACATTTGTATATCAATTAAATTCTCTAATTAAATACTAATATTTTGTTCTACATTTGAGTCCTTTTGTTGTCTGAGTGACGTCACAAAATTGGGCCAGGTCAAAGGTTAATTTCAAATATAACAGCTGATACAAATGACTGAAGGAAAGACTTAAAAAAAACTTCATATTTAAGAAATACTGAAAAGAATGAAAACTTTGCAATAAAAGAGAAAAAAAAAATCAAATTCTGTTTTTGTGTTTTGCTTGTGATTGTTTCTTTTGTGGTTGAGATTTTGGCGCAGCTGCAAATTCCATCGGTCTTTTAGAAGACACATCACAAAAGAATCATGACTTCGACGCAGATTCAATATGCGAAGATAGAATAAAATTGGACATACTTGTGAAAGAAAAAAAATGTCCGGCATGGGTTATTATTTGGGACAATAGTTGATAAACACTTGACTGTTGTGTTATTTATGAACTAGTCACTTAATTCGTCAAGCTATACTAATAACACGCACACACATACATACATACATACATAGATACATACATACATACATACATACATACATACATACATACATACATATATATTAGGTGCATTCCAATGAACAAAGAAACAATCAATCCATAATCAAACCTTTCTATCTGTTCTTTCTTAATCTTTATATATCGTCGAACTATCACAACCAAACTTTTCTTCTGTTCTTTAAATCTCTTTTTACTTTCATATATCATCGAATACCTGTAATTCCTCTTTGTCTCACGGACAAAACAATTTTTTAATACGGTTATATATTTTTTTTAATTTATTCATGTTTATTTTTTTCAAAATTCAATGCTTTTTTCACATCTTACGCGCGTTTCGCTTTGCATATCAAATAATATGCATTATAACAACAACAAGAACAACAACAACAACAATAATAATAATAATAATTATAATAATAATAATAATAATAATAGTACTATTTAAACACTACACCCAAAAAACATTCTGCGACATGGTAGTTAGCATATAAAATTATATAGGAATACAAGATGCATATAAAAAACTTAAGTAGCTTTGATAGGCAAATAGATAAGAGGAAGGAAATCTAGTGATACAGATCAAAATACCCAATATATATTCTAAATAAGCTTTGAGTCATTTTAAACAAAGAAAGAAAATACAGTTGAATATTTTACTTGTATCTTTTACCTAGATCATATGAAGTTTCATCTTTTACCTGACTCATATGAAGTTTCATCTTTTACCTGAATCATATGAAGTTTCATCTTTTACCTGAATCATATGAAGTTTCATCTTTTACCTGAATCATATTAAGTTTCATCTTTTACCTGAATCATATGAAGTTTCATCTTTTACCTGGATCATATGAAGTTTCATCTTTTACCTGAATCATATGAAGTTTCATCTTTTACCTGAATCATATGAAGTTTCATCTTTTACCTGAATCATATGAAGTTTCATCTTTTACCTGAATCATATGAAGTTTCATCTTTTACCTGGATCATATGAAGTTTCATCTTTTACCTGAATCATATGAAGTTTCATCTTTTACCTGAATCATATTAAGTTTCATCTTTTACCTGAATCATATGAAGTTTCATCTTTTACCTGGATCATATGAAGTTTCATCTTTTACCTGACTCATATGAAGTTTCATCTTTTACCTGAATCATATTAAGTTTCATCTTTTACCTGAATCATATTAAGTTTCATCTTTTACCTGAATCATATGAAGTTTCATCTTTTACCTGGATCATATGAAGTTTCATCTTTTACCTGACTCATATGAAGTTTCATCTTTTACCTGAATCATATGAAGTTTCATCTTTTACCTGAATCATATGAAGTTTCATCTTTTACCTGAATCATATTAAGTTTCATCTTTTACCTGAATCATATGAAGTTTCATCTTTTACCTGGATCATATGAAGTTTCATCTTTTACCTGAATCATATGAAGTTTCATCTTTTACCTGAATAATATTAAGTTTCATCTTTTACCTGACTCATATGAAGTTTCATCTTTTACCTGACTCATATGAAGTTTCATCTTTTACCTGAATCATATTAAGTTTCATCTTTTACCTGAATCATATTAAGTTTCATCTTTTACCTGAATCATATTAAGTTTCATCTTTTACCTGAATCATATTAAGTTTCATCTTTTACCTGAATCATATTAAGTTTCATCTTTTACCTGAATCATATTAAGTTTCATCTTTTACCTGAATCATATTAAGTTTCATCTTTTACCTGAATCATATTAAGTTTCATCTTTTACCTGAATCATATGAAGTTTCATCTTTTACCTGAATCATATTAAGTTTCATCTTTTACCTGAATCATATTAAGTTTCATCTTTTACCTGAATCATATTAAGTTTCATCTTTTACCTGAATCATATGAAGTTTCATCTTTTACCTGAATCATATTAAGTTTCATCTTTTACCTGAATCATATTAAGTTTCATCTTTTACCTGAATCATATGAAGTTTCATCTTTTACCTGACTCATATGAAGTTTCATCTTTTACCTGAATCATATGAAGTTTCATCTTTTACCTGAATCATATGAAGTTTCATCTTTTACCTGAATCATATTAAGTTTCATCTTTTACCTGAATCATATGAAGTTTCATCTTTTACCTGGATCATATGAAGTTTCATCTTTTACCTGAATCATATGAAGTTTCATCTTTTACCTGAATAATATTAAGTTTCATCTTTTACCTGACTCATATGAAGTTTCATCTTTTACCTGACTCATATGAAGTTTCATCTTTTACCTGAATCATATTAAGTTTCATCTTTTACCTGAATCATATTAAGTTTCATCTTTTACCTGAATCATATTAAGTTTCATCTTTTACCTGAATCATATTAAGTTTCATCTTTTACCTGAATCATATTAAGTTTCATCTTTTACCTGAATCATATTAAGTTTCATCTTTTACCTGAATCATATTAAGTTTCATCTTTTACCTGAATCATATTAAGTTTCATCTTTTACCTGAATCATATGAAGTTTCATCTTTTACCTGAATCATATGAAGTTTCATCTTTTACCTGAATCATATTAAGTTTCATCTTTTACCTGAATCATATGAAGTTTCATCTTTTACCTGAATCATATGAAGTTTCATCTTTTACCTGAATCATATTAAGTTTCATCTTTTACCTGAATCATATTAAGTTTCATCTTTTACCTGAATCATATGAAGTTTCATCTGGTTATTATTATTGCATTATTTCTCTATGATAACTTGGAGTTTGTTGAAGAATGCTGTGAAATTTACATAGAAAATAAACGTGTAGGATCTTTACACCAAAACTGGCATAAAATCATAATATAACTCTGATTTGAAATTAAATTACAATTAAATTAAATTAAATTAATTGCAATTAATTAAAAATTATTTAATGGTTTGACTATGTAATATATAGCCGTATTTTGTTTTTGGAAAGTGATTCTTATGAAAATCGATCTGAGCTATATAATAGAATTGTTTTTGTTTATATTGCTACATATATATATATATATATATATATATATATATATATATATATATATATATATATATACATATATATATATTATAAAAAATTGAAGTTGATAAATTAAAATAATTCTAGAATTTTCATCGGTGAAACTGTAAGATAATGATGCGGCCGTAATTTATAATTAACTGAAAAAGTAACCCATCTCTCACTTAACTATGCATTTCTTTTGCTTGCTCTCATTCTATATTGATTCAACCACTCTCTCATATTTCTTAATGCTCATGTGAACATTGAGAGAAAGAGTCCCTTTCTTTTTTCTAGCGTCATCTAATTTACATAGGTGTGCCTGTACACACCATCAACACGTATGTAAATTAGATGCCAAAATAATAAATCTTTTTATTTCTGTATAAGAAAAATAAATTATTACAATACTTCTATATAATAATAATAATAATAATAATAATAATAATAATAATAATAATAATAATAATTATTATTATTATTATTATTATTATTATTATTATTATTATTATTATTATTATTATTATTATTATTATTACTTGCATAGGGCCAAGGAGAATGAGAAGACCGAGAGGGGACAGCACAAACCAGACCTCCACTGGAAGTGCAGAGACTGCTGGGACTTTGGGGAGGCTTATCGCCACCCAAATCACAGAGAAGACAAATGGTCCTTACCAGCGAGAAATCAATTGTAAACAGCTGCTGTGATATTGCAAGTTTATTTGCGATGGCTATCGAAAAGAGATGGAGAATACTGGAAGTCTGGGGAGACTTGTTGTCACTCAAACTCCAGGGAATACCACGGTTGTCGGTGAGCAATCACCGATGACCAGTGTGAGAACTGCTAGTGAGTAAATAATAATAATAATAATAATAATAATAATAATAATAATAATAATAATAATAATAATAATAATAATAATGATGATGATGATGATGATGATATAAAGTAATGCTTAGTTATGACAAATCTTTTTCTGAATTTCTTTTGGGGGGATGATAAATTATAATTATTTTCACCGTGTTTTTTTTATCAATATTATTATTTATAGTTCGCCTACGTTTCGCCAGCTTTGCTCTCAGGCCTTCTTCAGATTTATTGTTCATTTATGGTGCTTTTTTTCTCTTTGGCCAAGATCAAAGTGTAGTATCTGTTCCGATGGATACTGCACCCCATACACTGGTATTGTCTTGGCCTTCGGGGCTTGATTTACGCCGGTCTATGGGTCTGTCCTGTGCAGTTCTAGGAGGTCTACCCTCCCAGGCTTTGCCTTCCCTCTTTGGGGAAGAGTAAGTTTATTGCTTACTGCCTGAGGCGCCCCTACCGGGGAATGCCGACGGGGGTGCCCAGGCAATTTTTAATGGCCAGAGTGCTCACCTTCTCGTGCACTGGCTTTTCAAGTCCCACTTTTCCGAGCTGACCTTGTGTCACATCTTACCTTGTGGGAGTAAGATAACACTGGCCTTGTGCCTAACCTCCTGGGGAGGTAAATATTTTTATTTATTTTATTTTTTTTAAATCATTGTAGATCGCGTACACCGTCCGTCAAAAATTACGGAAACATTATAGTTCGACCGTGTTCGCACTAACATCCATATGAAATAATATAATTGTGCCAGTAATAATTTAATTTTTCATCTATAAATTAGTATTATCATTTCTAATGACATAGAGAAAAAAACACCGTTGACTTTTTATTTAGAGTGTAGGATTTCTTTCTGTATTCATTTCAGACGTTGTCTGACTTGCTATTTGCTTTCTCCCTTCACCTTAACACTTGAAATGGTTTCATCCGACTGTTTTTTATTTGCTAACTTTTTCGTGACGGGATGGAAGTACATATATTTCTCTATATAAAAATATACAAATAAATACACACGGGGCTTTATTATAGAATGGGAGATATTTGTGTATTGTGTTTACAATGTTCCTCACGGACTTAAAAGCGATTACGATTAACCGTTCGTGACTTGAAAAAATTAACGTACAAAAAACAAAAACCTCAGCGTTTAAAATTCGACAAAAAATCAACATCGTGCACATTTGAATATGGGAAAGAATATCGAGATGACCAATGAAGACTGGAAGACTCATCGGCAGAAGCGTGGTAAAATATAAATATATGCGCTGATGAGGACAATAGTCCAAAAATAATGACAATCTTTACGCCCCCCCCCCCTTCTCGCAAAAAAATTCAGATAAAATGTCGCTCTGCATTTCTTTTTTAATTTGTTGATGTGTTAACCGCGAATCAGACACATCAGAACGAGCCGATCTAAAATATCAAAGATGGTTTGTTGAACGCTGAGGATTAGCGATAACATCTGCTGATCAGCGGCTTAAATTCCCCTCAGATCGATAATTGGTCTGTTCGATTGACACATTGATGAAAAAGTAAAAAGGTCACAAATGGGATTGGAAAACAAAACGACCCCTTTTGTTTGTCCTACTGAAAATATAAAAATAAAATATTGGTCTTTTTTTTTAAATGTTATTTTTTAAATGGACATCGCTCCAGACAAGGCGTGAAGCCACTTGATGTAAGGAGCTAAAAAAAAATACTATCTCAAGGTCAAAAACTAGCCAACAACAAGTGTTAGATGGATAGATTCCGAACCAGGAAACAGTAATTCTTCCCCCTTTGTCAGAAACATCGCTTGTGGAATGTGAGGACTAAAGGACAAAATAAGGGAAGGCTAAAACAAGGATCAGATGAGATAGCTCTGTTTGATTAGTTTTTATATGCGTCCCAATATCTCTAAGATAAAGCCAGGTTATTTATCTTCGTCTCACAAGGTAAGATGTGACAAATGGTCAGGAAAGTGGGATTTGAAAAGCCAGCGCCCGAGAAGGTGACCACTCTAGCGATTAAAAATTGCCTGGGCAGCGCCATCGGCATTCTCCGGTAGGGGCGCCTCAGACAGTAAGCAATAAACTTACTCCTCTCCAAAGAGGGGAGGCAAAGCCTGGGAGAGTTGACCTCCTAGAACTGCACAGGACAGACCCATAGACCGGCGTAAATCAAGCCCCGAAGGCCAAGACAACACCGGTCTATAGGGTGTAGTATCCATCGGAACAGATACTACACTTTGATCTTGGCCAAAAGGCCAATCCCGTAAGATCACATAAGTTAAGCGACGTTGAGACTGGCCAGTAATGAATGGGTGACCATTTGCGAAGAACAGATTCATACAGATTTGAAGATATTTTTGTCACATACAGCACACGTATGTGAGAAAAATATCTTCCAATCTGTACGAATGTGCAAATCAATCCTTTAGAAAAGCGTGCACGATTTCGGCATAAAATGACCCCACGATGGTTGATATATATATATATTAAGAGAGAATGATACTTTGCTTGAAGCATTCATAGGAATTGTAATAAATGTATTAAGAAGGCTGAAGGCAATGCAGAGAGCGTTGTTTATTTTTGTTGTTTCCAACTTCTCATCAACCCGGCTCGTTGCATTGCCTTCAGCCTTCGTAATATTCGTTATATATATATATATATATATATATATATATATATATATATATATAGAGAGAGAGAGAGAGATAGATAGATAGATAGATGAATAGAGTGAGATAGATAGATAGATATATAGATAGATAGATAGATAGATAGATAGATAGATAGATAGATAGATAGATAGATATTATCAAAACCACAGAAAATGTACGGAACAATTCTTCACAAATTGACTAAAAAACAGTATTTATTCACATACAATCGTTTCGGCCTACCTAAATAATATACATAATGTTCGCAATGTATGAAACATTTACTTTTCTTGATTAGTATATCATCAGTGCTCATAAAAATTTAATCCCCCAGGCTGGAAAAACTGATTTGTATTCAGCATTCATTTATATTTTACATTTTTCATTTCGCTACATATTATTTCCCCATATAATTTTATTTTTCAATTATTCTTCAGATCATATTATTCAATGGTGGAGTTGATATCCGAATATACGAACGGTGGTATGTTCTTACCAAGTGCGTGATATATATATATATATATATATATATATATTCTTGAGATGAAAGATGAGAATACAAAATTGTAAAGATACAGTATTTATTAAAACATCAAAAGTTCAGAGCAATGATCTTCATATCCTTAATCCATGGATTTTCAAAGGTAAACTCTTTTCATAAGAGGATAGAGAAAAACCGACAATGTAATTGTCAATATTATCGCCAACATTTAACTTTGAAAATTTTACATAAAATAAAACAAAAATAATGACCAACGGGTAAATAGTCTTATGTTGAGATGAGAGCGTAAAGTCAGGGTGGACGCCGTCCAAAAATCCGTCAAATTTAAAAAAAAAAACAGCTGTTATATTGGAAATGAATGTTTGAAAAATAAAAATACTCAAATTGTTTAGGAATCCAAATGTTTTTGTTAAGAGGCTAATATTCAGACGGCAATTGGTAATATATTAAATATTAATACTAACATTCAATCCAAAAAAGCAATTTCATGAAAACCACACACAAAAAACACTATCTACAGAAACAAACCCCACTAACAATACAGAAATAAAAATTAAATGAGCGATGTTTCTGACAAAGGGCGAAGATTTGCTTTTTTCTGGAATCTATTCACCTTACAGTTACTGCTGGCTAGTTTTTGACCTTGAAATAGTATTTTTAGCTCCTTACATCAAGTGGCTTCATGCTTTTCCATAAACAAAAAAACAAAAAAAAAAACAAAAACAAAAAAATAAACACATAACTTTTTTGAAATTTCCATAATATAAAGAAGACAATAAATATAAAAATATGAAGCGAACATTGGGAAACCATTTTCGTCGGAGTGAGAAAGCACTTTGCGATACTAACAATATATTGCATACAATTTTAGACAAATATATGTTCAATACGAGCTACAGATGACTAGCGAACATTGAAAGCATAAACACATAACGAATGGGATTGTAGGCAATAAAATACATTGCAGCAGATGCGATTGTAAAAGAATAAAAACTGGGTTTACTCAATTAAGAATGTCAGGTCAGTAAAATGTTTAATATCGGGTCTGGTATACCATGCATAACACCTGGCTGGAAAAATAAAAAAAAGGCTGATTGACACAGAGACATACCCGGCCTGAAAATACATACCCGGTTATTTAATATAGAGACATCTTCAAAAATTACCTGAAGATGAAAATAGCCCAGTCGCTAAATAAACAATAAAATTAATTAAAGCCACGTCCAGTAAAGAGCATGGCTGCATTGACTGCGTAGGCGAAATCCCGAAATACGTTGCAGGTGTTGGTGTGTAGGTGTCCAGAATGTAAGATTAAATCATCCAAATTGAGATCGAACAGGGTTTGCTGGCTAGCGAATTCGAGAGATCAGCGTCCGTCAATTCCTGTGCATGTTCTATCCTCTCTCTTTCACCCTACTTTTTCGCCACAACCGAGCAATAAAAAATAAACTATTATATTTTTATACACAAATGTTTGTCATCATTCTTTTAAGCATATCAGTAATATACAACATTGCAACAAATATACGTGCACTTTCTATTTCGCTGGATAAGTCCTATATTGAAGCTACGGCGCTGCCACTTAAGTGTTAGATATCCATCGAAAAAGTGATCTTGATGATCGCATTGGGAGTGAAAAACACAAACTATTTACATTCGCTAGAGAGACAGATATGCCACCTGTATGAGCGGAAGAATGACACCCGGTGGCCAAAGTAAAACAAGGACGCCACCATGATAAGCGGAATACTTTCGTCTGGGGGATACAACAAAGGAAGATTTTGCTTTATTATGGTTGTGGTCCTGTTTAGGGGCCGGAATAAATACACGGACACGGGGTTTAGGTAAAAAAAAGTATATGAGAGAAAATATATACAACAGAGAAACAAGAGGAATGGACGGTCAGTCCTGACTGCCAGTGTAGACTGGAGTTTTCCCAACAACTATGAAGCCTAATGCTTTCAGTATTTATCTAGAATGGACGAGTCCAAATGTTCGTTATAGGTACGGCGCCATAACAATTATGGTCCTGCTGTAGTATTAAAATACAAAAATGAGACCTGCATAAATCGAACCCAAATATTTCAGCGTACTTTACATCCGGGGAACGCGGGTCAATCTACTGGTATTGAATGCATTTTCGATCACTTGATAAACCGTAGAGGAATCCTAATGCAAATCCCGAACGACTTTTTCAATCGATCTTTTCTCATCCGCATCTGTCCGTTAAACAACCCTAACCCTAACCCTAACTCTAACTTCCCTTCATCCAGACATGTTTTCTCATCAAATGAAAAGTTCGAAATAATTCAATCTATTTTCGCCATTCCTATATGGAGTCCGGTGAAGTTGGCCAGATTCTTCCGCCTGCTTCACTGAAGATGATCTGCGCCGGAAGTAAGCCATAAATGCAGAGGGCGACAATCAAACACTGACTTTCACCCAGAAAGATCAGATCTGAAAACGTTTGCGTATTCTTTACGAGCTGGGACACCAGGCGTTGCCCGGGGTAGTCGAAAATAAAATAAAATAGTTTAAAAGATTCGACTGATATTTAGGCAGGTTTTTCAGCATATTTACACTTATTGACATCTGGCGCGAACGCAGACCCCACGATATTAATTCAAACTTGCAAAATGAAATAAAGACAGACATAATTTTCCGAGTAGACTACAATTATAAATAATTGTCTCTTATTTTTTCCTTCTTTCCCCCACTCTTTCTCTCTCTCTCCCTCTTTATTTCTATCTCTTTCTATAATTCATTCTCTTTTGTTTCTCTCTACTTTTAACTCTCTTTCTCTCTCTTTCTCTCTTGCCACTGTTTTTGGTGAATTTGACCTAAATAAAATGTTTTGCTCGAACCATTTTTAGAAAAATTGATAGAAAATTTCCGTATTTTTTATGGAAATCGATCCAGACAAAGCATGAATCCACTCAATGTAATGAGCTAAAATAAAAATACTATCGCAAAGTAGCCAACGATGAGTGTTAGATGGATAGATTCCTACCCAGAAAACAGCAAATCTTCCTCCTTTGTCAGAAACATCGTTTATAAAAAGTGAGGACTAAAGGGCAAAATGAGGGAAGTGAAAGTTACGAAACTGCCGAAAGTAAACCCAAGTTAGTCACTTTCTACTCTCCTACTTTTTGAATGAACATTTTATTTAATTCATGGAATGAAGGAAAAACTAGAGACAGAAAAGATCGGTGGAGTGTAAGAGGTCTAAAAAAACAGCACATATGTTGGGCGACTACTATTCTTCATTCGACTACACGCGACTCTAAGTAATTGTTCGATAATGATGTATTACATTTTTAGTTTCTGTTATTGAATGTGTTTGTGATTATAATACCTTGTTTTAAATTTAATGACGGTTTCTCCTTTTTAGTAGTTTTTGTTATTCGGGTTTTCGTGTGTAGATATTGTTGTTTGGTAAACGATGTCTTTAGCTCAACAGTTATTTTGTAAAGGACAGTGTACGCGAACGTTGCAGTTACAGTTTTTCTCTCTATTATTACATTTCTTTTTTTATAATCAGATAAAGACCAACCGCCATAGAATGACTGTGAAAGGTCTGAGAGGATAGTAATACCGAGGAGGGAAAGCACTATCAAGACCTGGAAAAGTACAGAAAGTACTGAAGTACCAATGAAATTTATTATCACTGAACCGTTATCAGTTTTATAAGTACTTCACTAGATTGTGCTTCGATGCACTTGCTGCTCTGGTACTCATTCGACCAACACGACAATCAGTTAAATCCAATCCATTCACTGTGGGTGTCTCCAGATGCCGGAGAGCCTTCTACTCCAATAGCTTCTTTTCTCGAGCTGTCGGCCTTTGGAACTCCCCCCCTCTTCTTTGTTTTCCCCGACTGTACCGACATACAAAAATATAGAACAAATATGGACAGGCATCTCGCTGCACAGCTCCCAATTTAGGATGACCTCAAAAACTTTCACCCTAATTCTCAATAGGCCCTTACGTCTACAGTGACAACTTGCCTTGTTTGCGGTTTACTATGTTAAAAGAAATACTTTTTAAATAGAAATCGCTCTAGACAAGGCATGAAGCCACTTGATGTAAAGAGCTAACAAAAACGAAATATAGTTATCACAAAGACAGGAGATGTCTTGAAAATACCAAGGTTATAGGTAGGAGGAAAACAGTCAGAGAGAGAGAGAGAGAGAGAGAGAGAGTTAAACTTTCATGAAAAGAAGCTACTCGAATTGGAAGCTGTATTACCCCATTAGGTATCAAAACAACGAATTGATGGAGACCACTAGACCAACGAGTCAAACGAGCTGGCACAAAAGAAGCTGGGAATAGATCAGACAATTCTGAACAACACATGCCATAATAGTATTTATAGAAAAGACTGAGACTAGCAACATCACGTCTGTGAGAGAGAGGGTGCAGAGAAGAAGAAAGTGTGGGGCCAATCAAATTACAGATACGTTTCTACACCTTATCAAGAACCGTCAAATGGGCCATAGATTCACCAGCCAAATATGACAACAGTATTCGATACATGGTCTGATAGTAGATTTGTAGAGGCGATAGAGAGAACCGATTTTACGTGAAGCAAAATTTATGCGGCGTGTAACGTGTAAAAATAAATGTTTTATTATCGATGAATTTATTCAAACACGACTGTTCTTCACAATAAAGATCGCCACTGTCAACGGCCCTCTGTCGTTAATCAGCAAGATTTCAAGTTATGTAATATACTGCATTGATTGGAGTAGACCGAAGTCAGATGGAGCAACGTAAACGGAATAGGGTGGGTGTTGTTTTGCACTGTTTCCTTAAAACATATCGCGTTTTCAATTAACAAGAATTTGGATATTTTTCTACTAGCTTATCAGATACTTGATGGTGTTAATCGTAGAAAATGTCAGCGTTGATGAATTTTCTTTCTTTTCTTTAATTTTAACGGGCAACGCCGGGACACGGGTCCAGTTAGTTTAATATATTTTCCTCAGAATAAATACAATTAAAAAAGTCAGATGTGTGAAATTCACAGACGCTTTCCATGTTATTAGCACTTCAAGCGCACTTTGCTACGGTTTATTTAAGAATTATGTATTGTCGCTCATTCAACTGACAATATGGAAACAGAATTCCATTACGAGCGAAAAATCAAAATCAGTAAGTCGAATAACTCATATTTGTAATTTAAGAATCCAAAAGTAGTTTTCTCCCTTACAACTAAAACTTTATTTCTTTTTTCTGTATAAGTTGTAGAAATATCCAAACAAGTAGAAATTATAAAGTAAAATAAATTCTCTGCATCCTGGGCAACACCGGGTATGGACAGCTAGTAAATGAGACAATAGAGTTATAATAGCATTGCTATTGTTTATATGTGAGTATATAATTACTGGGCACGCTAAATAACTACGCAGCCTTTAACACTTATCACGTAATAGATATAATAATGATGTGAAGTTAAAGTCACAGCGGACACGAGCAAAATAACGAGCGCATTTAAATGTAAAGTGACAGAGTTGGGATGCATGCATGGAAAAAGGAAGAGGAAAATTATAATCAGCCTGTTTACTCTCCGATCATCAAACTAAAGGAACAGACATTTCGTTGCTTCTACTGTTTCACAATCACATTACAATATTTAAAGAAATGTATAAACTTTTTTATATACTTACGTGTTAGCTGAAAATAAGATGATACAGAAAAAATTACGCAAATTCATACAGTATTTATTAAATTATAAGAAAAAGAGAAAAAAATCTTACGTATCGCTAGACATTTATGCTAACTAAGTAGGCAAGGGAGATAACTTTTGGAAAAAGTCAAACTGTAAGAAAAATGGCGACTTATGGATAAAATCGTTTTTATTTTTAATTTAATAAATACTGGATGCATTTGCGTAATTTCTGGTGTACAGTCTTATTTTCAGCTACCACGTAAGTACATAACAAAGTTTATAGATTTTTTTATCTATTTTTTTAGGAGAGGCCTAACATGTTCTTGTGAAACAACAGAAGCATCGAAATTTCTCGCTCTCTCAGTTTCGTCTTAAACCTGGTGAGTATTGATTTACTCCTCTCCAGGAGTTAGGCACAAGGCCAGTTTTTATCTTACTCCCACAAGTAAGATGTGACCCAAGGTCGGGTCGGGAAAGTGGGGTTTAAAAATTGCCTGGACAGCCCCGTCGGCATTTCCCGGTAGGGGCGCCTTAGGCAGTAAGCAATAAACTTACTCCCCCCCAAAGAGGGGAGGCGAAGCCTGGGAGGGTGGACCTCCTAGAACTGCACAGGACAGACCCATAGACCGGCGTAAATCAAGCCCCGAAGGCCAAGACAATATCAGTCTATGGGGTGCAGTATCCATCGGAACAGATACTACACTTTGATCTTAGCCAAAAGGCCAAGAAACCTGGTGAGTAGGGGGAACTGAAAAGTTTATTTTCGCGATTCGGGATTTTAGTGATTCATGCGCCCCACACGGATATTCGATATTGATTTTGATTTTTGGTCCCCCGATTTATAAAGTCGGGGGACTTATGTTTTGAGGCATGTCCGTCCGTCCGGATTTTTGTCCGCAACCATCCATTGAATTTCTCTGAAATTTTGCATGAAGTTTAACTTTGGTTAGGTTAGAAAGCGACATTCTCCAATTTAAAAAAAAAATCTGATTAGCACCCCCAGGGGGTCAAAGGCCCCGAAATGCCAAAAATGACATTTTTTGCCCCATAACTTTTCATCCATCCCTTCAATTTCTCTGAAACTTGGCCAAAATGTGGAGGCAATTGTTCCTAATAGAAAATAAGTATCGCTGACCTTGGAAAAAATCTAGTTTGCGCCCTCAGGGGGTAAAAAGCACCCAAAATGGCAAAAATGACCCTTTCCTCCCATAACGTTTGATCCATCAATTCAATTTTTCTGAAACTTGGCCAAAATGTAGAAGCAATTGTTCTGGATATAAAATGAGCATCCTTGACCTCAGAAAAATGATGGTTCGCGCTCCCAGGGGGTCAAAGGAGGGTCAAAAATGCCCCAAATTGCCCAAATTCATTGCATTTTACACTCGCCACATCGAGTCACATACAGAGGGGGACCACATACGCGCGGCTTGTTAATGTCGAAAGAAGCAATTCGTGACTGATTTTTGTTCTAAGTCTCATCTTTTTCTATTTTTCTTTCTCCTTCCTGTTTTCCCCGGTTCTGTCTCTCTACGGCTGCGCTCGCTTTTGTTGCTTTAAAAGAATCCCCCTCCCCCAAGAAGCCGACATCGTAGGTAGTGACTTCCGTCGCGTGTCAGGGGGGAGGGGGGCTTGTTATCGCCAGACAGTCTATCTGCGCTTCGCGGCTCTTTCGTTTACTGTCGTCAAACGTGATTCCTTCAAAACTTGTACGGCGTCAAGCAGTCATAACGGAAAGACACGCTGGACAATTCTACGATTTGAAAATTGTTATTCAAAGAAATCCGACTGATTGTAGGAAGTCGCGGTTGTCGACGAAGACAGTTCGTTGTAGCAACCTTCACAAAAGAGATTGAATGTTCACTTCATCGTTGTCCAAGGTCGGGACAAATTAATGTTGCCAAAAACCCATACAATTTTTGCCAATTTTTTTCCTCTATTTCTATAAACACTAGAATAATATTCGTCTAAGAACAGGTAAAATGAACTCCCAGAACAGAATAGGTTCGTACCATTTTATGTCCCCTTACGAAGAGTAAAGTCAAGATATAAAAGTACTAAACCCTGTGTCTAGAATCCTTGTTCTAATTTTTATCAAAATCTATCATATCATGTAGATTCTAGAAAATGTCTAAAAGTTTAAGCTTGCCGAGACGAAAGAATAAATTGAGATTCAGGAAATCTTGACTAATTGGTGTCTGATGACGATAAATTAAATTTAATACAAATCTGAAATATTTGAATTTGAAAATCGAATGTTGTGCATATATTATGGCCCCTAAAACCCCTTTAAAGAAATTGAGATTTGGGGAATATTTATTAATTGATGCCTTATGCTTATTGTTAAAGTTTCACAAAAATCGGATTGATCTGCGTTTTCACGAAGGGTTAGGGTAAGGGTTAGGGTTTTAAAAAATCGGATTGATCTGGGTTTTCACGAAGGGTTAGGGTTAGGGTTAGGGTTTTAAAAAATCGGATTGATTTGGGTTTTCACGAAGGGTTAGAGTTAGCGTTAGGGTTTTAAAAAATCGGATTGATCTGGGTTTTCAAGAAGAGTTAGGGTTAGGATTAGGGTTAGGTTTTAAAAAATCGGATTGATCTGGGTTTTCACGAAGGGTTAGAGTTAGGGTTTTAAAAAATCGGATTGATCTGGGTTTTCACGAAGGGTTAGAGTTAGGGTTAGGGTTAGAGTTTAAATAAATCGGATTGATCTGGGTTTTCACGAAGGGTTTGAGTTAGGGTTTTAAAAAATCGGATTGATCTGGGTTTTCACGAAGGGTTAGGGTTAGGGTTAGAGTTTAAATAAATCGGATTGATCTGGGTTTTCACGAAGGGTTTGAGTTAGGGTTTTAAAAAATCGGATTGATCTGGGTTTTCACGAAGGGTTAGGGTTAGGGTTAGAGTTTAAATAAATCGGATTGATCTGGGTTTTCACGAAGGGTTAGCGTTAGGGTTAGGGTTTCAAAAAATCGGATTAATCTGGGGTTTTACGAAGGGTTAGGGTAAGGGTTTAAAAAATCGGATTGATCTGGGTTTTCACGAAGGGTTAGGGTTAGGGTTAGGGTTTAAATAAATCGGATTGATCTGGGTTTTCACGAAGGGTTAGAGTTAGGGTTTTGAAAAATCGGATTGATCTGGGTTTTTACGAAGGGTTAGGGTTAGGTTTTTAAAAAATCGGATTGATCTGGGTTTTCACGAAGGGTTAGAGTTAAGGTAAGGGTTAGGGTTTTAGAAAAATCGGATTGATCTGGGTTTTTACGAAGGGTTAGGGTTAAGGTTAGGGTTTAAAAAAATCGGATTGATCTGGGTTTTTACGAAGGGTTAGGGTTAGGGTTTAAAAAAATCGGATTGATCTGGGTTTTCACGAAGGGTTAGAGTTAAGGTTAGGGTTAGGGTTTTGAAAAATCGGATTGATCTGGGTTTTCACGAAGGTTTAGGGTTAGGGTTTTAAAAAATCGGATTGATCTGGGTTTTTACGAAGGGTTAGGGTTAGGGTTTTAAAAAATCGGATTGATCTGGGTTTTTACGAAGGGTTAGGGTTAGGGTTTTAAAAAATCGGATTGATCTGGGTTTTCACGAAGGGTTAGGGTTAGGGTTTTAAAAAATCGGATTGATCTGGGTTTTCACGAAGGGTTAGGGTTAGGGTTTTGAAAAATCGGATTGATCTGGGGTTTTACGAAGGGTTAGGGTTAGGGTTTAAAAAAATCGGATTGATCTGAGTTTTCACGAAGGGTTAGGGTTAGGGTTTTGAAAAATCGGATTGATCTGGGTTTTCACGAAGGGTTAGGGTAAGGGGTTAAAATCGAATTGATCTGGGTTTTCACGAAGGGTTAGGGTTAGTGTTGGGGTTTTAAAATATCGGATTGATTTTGGCTTTCACGAAGGACTTCTATCCCTTTTTTTCCATTTTTGCTGTACACTCAATTAAACTAAATACAGTACATATTCCCCACCTTTACTACGAGCAACTGTTTTCAAAAGTTCATTATAGCCGGTTATCTAGTTTAGGAGTGAATCCTGTGCATACAAATATATACACACGTATACATACCTACCTTTAACTAAATAGAGATCAGAAAAATACAGGTCATTTTACAATTTACGGCATATCAACTCTTTTCGGGTTATTCAATTCCGAATCTGACCACTTTGGTAAAAGTTTTTTATGCTTCAAGTTCTTTATATCTTCAAATATTTATTAATAGTGTTTGGTTTGGTTGTTTTTTCATTTTTAAGACTGGCTTCAAATGTCTTTTTTTTCTCCGTCCGATATCTTTTTAAAACAAAACCATCAAAATGTTAAATGGGTTTGAGCTCTCTCGTACGAGATTTATATAACAACAATCTGTTTTTTCTTAATATGTATCCCTTAAATTAACGAAAACGGAATTACCTCCCTTGAACCATTTCGTGAGTGAAGAGTTATCGCCAATGGAAAAAGGGTCGTCTGCCGAGAGAGAAAGAAAATAAACACTACGGCGTCAGACTGTGAATATATCAATCGCGTCCAGCGGCCAATTAACTCATTATTTCATTCCGTGTTCAGTTTTAATAAATCTGTTAAACGTTTCTCTTGATAGTTCATCCATTTATTTACAAGTTATTATTTATAATTAACCTAAATTACGACGTTATAAAAAAGGAATTCTAGAAAAGTTCTAAGATGATTCTCTCTTCTTATAAACCGTATTCTCTTATTTTCTTTAAGTCTTCGGGCTTTTCTCAACCCTGCTGAAATTGGTTAAAAATCTCTGGTTTTTAACTTCTTTCAAATAAAACCGACAAAGGGTTCAAAGCTTCTTTCAAATAAAACCCACAAAAGATTTAAAAGTTCCTGTTAATAAATAAAAACCCTGCTGGTTTTTCTTTCTTCAAAAGGAAAGTTGTACGTCTGTATCTCATATAGACGGAATCCGGGATTGAGAGGATCTTCTTCTAGCCTGCCAAATATGGAACTGCCCAAAAATGGCGATTAAATTTAAAAGTGAAAACCTTCTCAGAGTGTCCCCTTACTCACTCCAGCACTGCTATGTCTCCGCCGTCGCCGATGATGATGATGATGATGATGATGATGATGATGATGATGATGATGATGATGATAGGTGAAAGGGAGGGGCAAGCAAAGAGCTATTCTGAAAATGAGAGACGGAGAGAGGGCAAGATGATATATGGCACTGAAGAGAGTAGGTCATAGAATGCAAAGGACAGCGAATCCAAAAACCAGCAGTAAACGTTGACCCCCACAAACAACACTCCCAGCACTGCTTAAAGAAGAAGAAAATAAAATTGCCAAACTATATATATATATATATATTAGGTTAATACAACAAAAGATATAAGAGGCAACTAATATCTTTAATTAGTGAACATCCGGATAAAAATAAAGCTCAATATACTGGATAGAGCATTAATAGCAATAGATCAAGTGAAAGAATAAAATAAGGTGCGAATCAAATTTTATTATTATTCAATGTTCAGGCAAAGTTCCTTAAAGTCCTTAACTCATGAGTTTTCAAAGAAAATCTTCTCCTCAGAAGACCATTACCGCAATGACATTACTGCAGGTAATAAAAATTAAACTTTGAAAAAATATATTAAAAAATATATATAAAAATACATGAAGGTATATAAAACATCAAATATATCGGCCCAGCACATACTTTTTAGTAAAACTATACAGTTCATCCAAGTCAACATGTCCAAAATAGTTCCAGGTAAGATATCAAATAGGTTGATTAAAAGATAATCCAATTGGTCATTGCGGTAATGGTCTTCTGAGGAGAAGATTTTCTTTGAAAACTTATGAGTTAAGGACTTTAATGAACTTTGCCTGAACATTGAATTGTACCTCACAACAAACGACATGGACGTCAGAGACGTTCTATGTTCTTTTTATTTGTCTTTAAATTTTTTTACAAAAATATAAAAAACATAAAGATGTGGCACAAGGCCAAAATGGGTATGGGGGGAAAATGAGGTCGAGGGTCGCCCACTGATCTATGCCCTAAAACTAGTTCCAATAACCACAATACCACATTCACTCTATGGACTAAGCTACTTAAAATAATCCCCAGATGGTTTGATAAACGTTCTATGTTCTCTGATGTACAGGAAAACCATTAACTATCATATGAAACTTGAAATGATAAATCCATTGTAACCTGGAGGTCGACAGTTCGAATCAGCTTAACTGCATCTCACTTTTTAATATTTAACACTCTTGCCATTCGAGGCCTTTATGTACGTCACAGGCGACTCTTTGTTGTTTACTTCCGGTGGATCGCCTTTTTCCATCACACAACTCTTTTACCCTTTAGTATGTTAGAAGCACCCGGAAGTTAACGTTGCCAAAGTTAAAAGACCATCTAACGAAAATACGTTTGTACGCATATGGCCCCACGCATTATTTCCGGTTCAGATTGGAAATTTAATAATGAAAAATAAAAACCGACAAGAACAACAACAAAGAACACAGTTTTTAATATTTAAAAATAGAGTAGATGAAACCTCTTGACAATCGAGACTTTTATGTATAGCACAGGCGATTCTTTGTCATTTACTTCCGGGGGATCGGCTTTGCTCATTATACGAATGTAAAGCCTTGGAGGGTGGATGTCCTAGGACTGAAGAGAAACATACATCAGTCCGACAGTAACAAGGCCACTCTCGGAGTGATTTGTATCATAATTCTATAAAGTTAACAAAAGTCAAAAGTGTATTAGCTTATCTCACTTGTTCTATACAAATAGATTTGTTTATTTTCCTCGTAATAAGTTGAACTGATTATTTTACTCTACATAGACAGTTGATTTATAACGACATCTCTTCAAGTAGAAAACGTTCAAATCCGTAGATCATAGTGTACGAGGCCTGTCTAAAAAGTATCCGATTTTAGGCCAGAAAAAATATTTCAAATACGTGACGGAGTGTGGACTCTAATCCCCTTCAAAGTAGGTCCCTTGTGCTTGCACACACTTAGCCCACCGATCCATCCACTGCCGAAAATACCTCTAGGAGTCTTCTTTTGGAATGGTGTTCATCTCCGCCGTCGCGTTAGATTCAGCAGGTGTTTAGAGAAGATGCGATGAGTGCAACACAAATTAAGGAGTGGTTCAACCGATTCAAAAATGTCCGCACATCAGCGGAAAGTGACCAGCGTTCTGGCAGGCCCCAAACTGCTCGGGTGCAGCTGTTGTTGAGAGTGTTCGAAAAAAGAGATAATGCGGTACGGGACGGCGGAGATGAACACCATTCTAAAAGAAGACTTCCAGAGGTGTTTCCGGCAGTGGATGGATCGGTGAGCTAAGTGTGTGCAAGCACAAGGGACCTACTTTGAAGGGGATTAGGGTTCCAACCCCGTCACGTATTTGAAATATTTTTCTGTGCTAAGGTTGGATACGTTTTAGACAGGCGTCGTACATGGAAAGCATTTGTAGAATTAAAGATAAAATATTCATGACTAAAAGAAGAAATTAGTAGGTGAAAATGCGGCGAATTATGTAAAGTTCCCGCGTGTTTCTTATTCCTGTCGTGATCCTCAAATGTGTTTCATTCTTCACGATCTCCACGTGGTATTTAGTTCACGCCGGATTGGATTCTATCCTTCCCGTTGTAACTGACATTGAAATAAAGACGAACATATGAACTACAATTTTAACGTATAAAAGGCTTGCAATATTTTCTTTTATTCGGACTACATTTTTCATCTTGAGTGTCATCCTCACAACGTTTCGGCCGCTGTAACCTCCGGCCTTCTTCAGGTGTATCTCTTCGAACTCGGGAATATTTTTTGTCGAACTCGGGAATCTGGGCGGAATTTCGAACGGAACTCTTTATTAAATCAACGGGGGTAGCATGCTCTTGTTCCGTCAGCCATGGCTGGGAGAAGTCTTCAGTAATTCGTAATTTTTCGTATCGTCCGCACCGAGTATTGAACCTTCAACCTTCAAATAACTGTCACTTAGAACTGAATTTGACTTAGTACGATATCCACTGCGCCACGGGTCCTTGCGATGAGAAATGTAGTCCGAATAAACAAAATAATGCGAATTATCAATCCTCATCTCAAAAATTCAGAAATATAATACAATGAACTTGTTCGCATTTATCTGGCCAGGTAATCAAATCCCAGAGTTAACTCCCTTGACCGTTATACAACAAGATTGTACATGGGATGTGTTAGATTTATTTTAAACTTTTGTACTCCCAAGCAAGGCATATTGCTACTAAAACTTAAGGGGGCTACTGTGATAGATGCCAGATTTTTAGGGGACAACATACGTTGTGCGTTGGGCAGAATAATGTAAATTTATATTACATTTACATTTTCTGCATATTGGTACGGTCCGGGGAAGCAGCGAGGGAATTCCAAATTCAAGCTGTCCGAAGAAAGGACTAACAAGAGTATGAAATCTTCCGGAATATAGGGACGTCTACAGTGAAGGTGTGGGACTTTTTTTTACCCTCCCCATACATAGAAATATTTTTAGTTTAAAAAAGAAAATAATATTTTTTTATTACCCCCCCCAAAAAATTTTTTATTCCCCCCCCCCCCCAAAAAAAAAAAATTGGGGGGTATCCTCCGCATACATAGAAATATTTTTAGTTTAAAAAAGAATTAAAAAAAACAACATTTTTTTGAACACCTCCAATTTTTTTTTTGTATCCTACCCATACATAGAAAAAAATTTAATTAAAAAAAAATAAAAGAAACACATTTTTTTATCCGTCCCCCCCAATTTCTTTTTCTTTTTTAAACTAATGATTGAAAGGAATACAAGTGCAGTAAGTTCATGGGAGCACATTCCATGGAAATACTTATAAAATAAGTTCATGGGAGCACATTCCATGGAAGTACTTATAAATTATAAGTTCATGGGAGCACATTCCATGGAAGTACTTATAAAATAAGTTCATGGGAGCACATTCCATGGAAGTACTTATAAAATAAGTTCATGGGAGCACATTCCATGGAAGTACTTATAAAATAAGTTCATGGGAGCACATTCCATGGAAGTACTTATAAAATAAGTTCATGGGAGCACATTCCATGGAAGTACTTATAAAATAAGTTCATGGGAGCACATTCTATGGAAGTACTTATAAAATAAGTTCATGGGAGCACATTCCATGGAAGTACTTATAAAATAAGTTCATGGGAGCACATTCCATGGAAGTACTTATAAAATAAGTTCATGGGAGCACATTCCATGGAAGTACTTATAAAATAAGTTCATGGGAGCACATTCCATGGAAGTACTTATAAAATAAGCACATGGGAGCACATTCCATGGAAGTACTTATAAAATAAGTTCATGGGAGCACATTCTATGGAAGTACTTATAAAATAAGTTCATGGGAGCACATTCCATGGAAGTACTTATAAAATAAGTTCATGGGAGCACATTCCATGGAAGTACTTATAAAATAAGCACATGAACGCAACACTGCAGCTAGTCGACAGGGGCTGGTGTTTGGCAGATAGTTCAGAACTTATTAGGTTAGAATTTTTTTGCACCCTGTCCAAGAGATACACTAGTGGTCGGTGCACAAGCCCAGATGTGGCAACACTACTCAATGCATGGGCGAATTGTGGCTTATAGAGATAAAGGGAGAAAGCTAATTTCTACTTCAAAATTGCTTTGAAGTTAAGTTATAAATTAAGTTAACGTGTCAAAGAAAGTGACGTGAGAAAAAAGTAAGTCAGGATAGGATAGATGGGAGTTAAAAAGTTAAATTCAGCCTCTTGGGTATACAACTGATTATTGAGCAGACTTGTTTCGGAGTGAGTGGCGGTGGGGAAGAACATTATGTAATATTAATATATACTGCAAATAATGTGATATTACTGTATGCCGTATAGACAATATACTAAAATATACTAAAAAACAACAACAGCGGATTACGATCCAAAACAATAAATGTGTGTTATTCTTTTTATTTTTGCTTTTGCTGTTACAAGTTATATATATATATATATATATATATATATGGGAAAATGAAAAGCAGAAAACAAAAAAATGGATGTTTTTTATGTGTACATCAACGTTTCGTCTTTATTTATAAGACTTCATCAGGATGATAATATAGAGAAAAATGTCATGCAAGCACAAACACATGTAGGGTTGACATATTGGGAAAAAGGAAGAAAATAATGGCCACTATAGGGTGGACGTCCATACTTGGTGAGGAGAAATATATATATATATATATATATATATATATATATATATATATATATAGATAGATAGATAGATAGATAGATAGATAGAATGAAAGAGAGAGAGATGCGAAATTCAGACAACGGTATATTCGCGACGGCTACGACTAAGAGCGCTACGAACAAAAGAGATAGAGAGAGCGACACACATCCACCAACTTTACACACTCAGTTACTACAAGAGGACGAAACGCAACTATGTTCATCTCCACATTCGCCGACTGCCAACGTTACAACTATTAGTGCTGCTACCAACGTGTTTATCAACACAGCTGTTTACGTACGCTAGCCATTTTTTGCGAAGACGAAGATTCGCGTTGCGCCTTTACAATATATATATTAGACTATCTAGTTTAATCCAACACTGAAAACAACTGGTCCGAAGGCCTCTACTGTTCTACATTGGCTTGCAACTAAACTGCTACTAACTGAACTCTCTTGATCTATATTTACAAGTTTCATCGCTAACACATGGCCATCTCTGTCAATCAACGATACATAAAATCTCGCTTTACTTACATTTGTATAATTGATTCATTAATATGTTGCAAAATAAACGTACTAATTATTCAGGTGAGCCTTAAATGGCATGTCGCGATTTATTCTGTAAGTTGTGTGTGGCATCATGCATATGTTGAAGATAGAGACATTATCAGATAAAAGAATGGCAAGGTCATACAAGACAACTAAAGGCAATAGACAATAAAGTGTTAGGTAAGAATGAGAGTTCAAAGACCTCGCCCACAAAACAATGGACATGCCCTGCTAAAAAGATGCTTTACAAAGATAACTGGATTTTTAATAGGATTCATTAATTATCTAGTCTAGGACGAAACGAAACTATGTTTATCTCCACATTCGCAGACTGCTAACGTTACAACAATTAGTGCTGCTACCAACGTGTTTATCAACACAGCTGTTTACGTACGCCGGCCATTTATTGCGAAGACGAAGATTCTCGTTGCGCCTTTGCAATATATATATATTAGACTATCTAGTTTAATTCTAAGCTGAAAACAAATAGTCCGAAGGTGTCTACTGTTCCACATTGGCTTGCAACTAAACTGCTACTAAGTAAACTCTCTTTATCTATATTTACAGGTGTCATCGCTATCACGTAGCTATCTCTGTCAATAAATACGTAACAGTGCATAATATAGATATCATTCATTCATTATCTAATCTAATCCAGCACTGAAAACGAATAATCTGAAGGTGTCTGCTGTTCCACATTGTCCCGTTACTAAACCGCTACTAACTGAACTCTCAAAATCGATCTTATATCGATCGTGTCATATCTAAACAAGTGACCAATTTCTGTTAATCAATACGTAACAGTGCGTTATTTGAAGTACTTATGCTCTAACGTTTAGATGAGAGTACGAAATAATGAAAAAATGAACTGGGTCATAGTTCCTTCCGTGTCTCCTATAAAATGGTAATTCGATAAAACATTCAATTCTTGTTCTTCGTTTTGACTTTTAATACCTGAGAAAAGTTTCAACCCCGAAAATATGTTCTCTTTAAACTTGGTTATTTTTATTCTCTTTCTTTCAGGAATTGTCTCTTTGCGCATTCTCATAAAAAATTTAAGAATTTCGCTTCACCATTTCTTCGTCGTCACCGGGTGCGACCACTCCCACAAGACAATGGGACATGACCATAGATTTTAGATAGCATCCATTCGAATATATGTTGTATGAGTTAAAATTAATATAATCATCTTTACATATTTTTCTTTCTTATTATTTTCCTTTCTCTTTTAATATACTTGAATAGAATATATTATTGACGTTAGAAAATCTGCAGACCTATCTATACTTTGGGAGTTTTTGTAATTGTTGGTTTTACGGCATATCAACCAATTTAGGAGGTCCTTTAATTCCGAAACACAACTATCATCATGGATTAAATTAGAAGTCAAAAATTAAAGTTAGAAGTTGAATTAACTTCAAAAATCCCCCTTTTGGCTAAGATCAGAGTGTAGTATCTGTTTTAATGGATGTTCACTCTGTAGATCGGTACCGTCTTGGCCTTCGGGCCTTGATTCCGCTGGTCTGAGGTACTGTCCTGTGCAGTTCTAGGATGTCCACCCCCCCAGGCTTTGCCTCCCCTCTTTGGGGAGGAGTAAGTTTATTGCTTACTGCCTGAGGCGCCCCTACCGGGAATGCCGACGGGGCTGCCCAGGTAATTTTTAATGGCCAGAGTGCTCACCTTCTCGGGCGCTGGCTTTTCAAGTCCCACTTTCCCGACCCGACATCGGGTCACATCTTAACTTGTGGGAGTAAGATAAAACTGGCCTTGTGTCTAACCTCCTGGGGTGGTAAATAAAAAGTTGACTAACCGGTTCTAGTTTAAGCGATGTTGAACTTGGTCAATACTAGATGGGTGATCATTTGGGGATACCAGGCGCTGTGGTATGTAGGAGGTCGGAGACAACTCATGCAAATAAAAATAAAAAATAACAAAAAAAAAACTAACACTTGGGCGGGATACACATGTTTGTGAATTTGATAATTCCTAGAAATTTCATCCTTCTGTGGAAGTCGGTTGAACCTACCTAGGGTGCGTGCCACACGAGGACAGGGTATATGTCATGAAATATGTCTTCAACAACCGATTGCCATTGCAAATAACACCCTACCTGACAGTCCAACGTTCAAACTCTTCGGCGTAACATTCACAGGTAATATTAATTTGAACAAATACATAGAAGACATTGCCAAAATTTCTGCAAAGAAAGTGGGCTCCCTCTACCGAGCTAGAAAACTTCTAACACCTGTCAGTATGCTATATATCTAGAAAGCCACCATCCGCCTATGCATGAAGTATTGTTGTCACATCTGGGCTGGTGCACCATCCACTAGTCTCCCTATTAGACAAGGTCCAAAAAAGAGTCGCTAATCTAATAGTTCCCTCACTATCCACCAAGCTCTAACCCCTGTCCCATCGCTGCAATGTTGCATCATTGTGTTTGTTTTACGAGTACTTTAATAGATTGTGTTCCGATGAACTTGCTGCCATGGTGCGCCATCGATGTAAAGACACTCGATCAACCCGACAATCAGATAAATTTCATCCATTCACTGTGGAGGTCTCCAGGTGGCGGAGAGTCTTCTACTCTAATGGCCTCTTTCCTTGATCTACCGACCTTTGGAACTCCCTCCCTGCTCCCTGTTACCTCGAATGTACCGACATGCAGAAATTTAAAATAATGTGAACAAACATCTCAGTGCACAGCTCCCAATTTAGGATGATTCCCTAAAATGTCACCCTGATTCTCAGTAGTCCATTACGTCTACAGTTGGAACTTGCCTTGTTTTGTAAAAAAGTAGTGACGTCATGGGAAGAAGTGTGTGCTATAAAAGCTGGAATGTTTCTGCCCAGGGACTTAGGCGTCTATGTTACAAAGTTAGGCTCGAGAGAAATGGCTATAGGGGAGGAATTCTTCCCGATAAGATGAATCTAATGTATTTTTGATGTTACATACACACATAAAAACGATTGTTGGCCCCCCGATTTATAAAATTGGGGGACTTATGTTTTGCGGCATGTCCGTCCGTCTGTCCGTCCGGTTTTTTCTCCGCAACCATCCATTGAATTTCTCTGAAATTTTGCATGAAGTTGTAACTTTTGTCAGGTTAGAAAGTGACATTCTCCGATTTTTGAAAATAAATCTGGTTAGCCCCCCAGGGGGTCAAAAGGCCCCGAAATGGCAAAAAATGACATTTTTTGCCCCATAACTTTTCATCCATCGATTCAATTTCTCTGAAACTTGTCTAAAATGTGGAGGCAATTGTTCTGGATATAAAATGAGCATCCTTCACCTCAGAAAATTATGGTTCGCGCCCCCAGGGGGTCAAAGGGGGGGGGGGTCAAAAATCCCCCAAATTGGCCAAATTTATTGCATTTTACACTCGCCACATCGAGTCACATACAGAGGGGGGCCACGTACGCTCGGCTTGTTAATTATTGGAATTTATAAAATCCTAACTAAAGAAGCTTTCCGCCGGATTGTAGATTTTGCAAGAAAGAAAATGCTTCCTTTTTGTCTGTACTTATGAAACCTGTCTTTTTTTTACGTTCGTTATTATCTTTCACAATCACATTTTTTTATGGAAATCGCTCCAGGCAAAGCACGAAACCACTTGGTTTAAGAAGTTAACAAGAACGAAATATATTTATTGCAAATAGAAGAGATGCCTATTGACCTTAGTCTTGAAAAGACTAAAGCTATTGGTAGGAGGAAAACAGTCAGCAGGAAGAGAATTCGCACAATCCTGCAATCCTTGAAACAAAGCTACAAATGTCAGCTCGTCTGATTGCCAAAGATGAAATGCAAAATAATAATTGAGCAATATTTAGTATCGCTGAGTCCCCCCCCCCCCACACACACCAAGAGATTTTACCAATTTCAAGACTACGGTTTCTATACAAGACATAAGGGAATTGAAGATGAAGCGTAGTGGCAAATATGGCGACTTACCTCATCAAATTGCGACTTTGCGTCGCGTGCGTGCATCTATCCGTAAAAGCGAAAAGTAAAAGGCTCGCGTGGATAATCTCTATGTAAATTTGAGTTCCTCCTCAATCAATCGCTATCCCCTCGAGTTAGATAAAAATGAGTGTCACGAACGGTCGGGAAATTGACGTTCAGCGAGGTGTATGTGAAGTAAGTCCATTTCATTTGATCAACGGATTTACGAACAACAAACTTATGATTACCGATTTACGACCAACGGTTTTTACGACCAACAGACAGGACCCTTCTTCATGAAATAAGACGTTCTTCTCAACGGTGTATAAACAGTGTCTCTATAAATTTTGTCGGATACTTTAATCGCCGTGAAACATCTCAAACGCGCATGGAACAGGAAATCTGTTTCTAAAACTATTACTTATAGTAATGGCTTATCTTTCAGGAGGATAATGTAGTATACATCCTCCCAGGCATCATCTTCTCTTTTAGACCTAGTGTATTATATATTCGTTCGTCATAATACAATCCTCCCTAATAGTATTTCCTTTTTTCAAACGGGGGCGGTTGCGTAGTATATGTTTGTTTGTCATGAAACTATCCTCCCAAGCATTACGTCCTCCTTCTGGAGAGATAGTGTCGTATCTGTTTTTATGTGACCATCCTCCTGGGCATTACCTACTATTTTGGACGCAGTGTATTATATGTTCATTCGTCATGAGACGATCTTCTCTGATAGTATTTTCTTCTTTTTTGCGGGGGCGGTTGCGTAGTATATGTTTGTTCGTCATGATACTATCCTCCCAGGCATTACTTCCTTCTTTTTGGGGGAATAGTGTAATATCTGTTCTGTGGTGATGATAGCATCCTCCCAGGTATTACTTCCTTCTTTTGGGGGGAATAGTGTAATATCTGTTCTGTGGTGATGATAGCATCCTCCCAGGTATTACTTCCTTCTTTTTGGGGGAATATTGTAATATCTGTTATGTGGTGATGATAGCATCCTCCCAGGTATTACTTCCTTCTTTTGGGGGGAATAGTGTAATATCTGTTATGTGGTGATGATAGCATCCTCCCAGGTATTACTTCCTTCTTTTTGGGGGAATAGTGTAATATCTGTTCTGTGGTGATGATAGCATCCTCCCAGGTATTACTTCCTTCTTTTTGGGGGAATAGTGTAATATCTGTTCTGTGGTGATGATAGCATCCTCCCAGGTATTACTTCCTTCTTTTTGGGGGAATAGTGTAATATCTGTTCTGTGGTGATGATAGCATCCTCCCAGGTATTACTTCCTTCTTTTGGGGGGAATAGTGTAATATCTGTTCTGTGGTGATGATAGAATCCTCCCAGGTATTACTTCCTTCTTTTTGGGGGAATAGTGTAATATCTGTTCTGTGGTGATGATAGCATCCTCCCACGTATTATTTCCTTCTTTTGGGGGGAATAGAGTAATATCTGTTCTGTGGTGATGATAGCATCCTCCCACGTATTACTTCCTTCTTTTTGGGGGAATAGTGTAATATCTGTTCTGTGGTGATGATAGCATCCTCCCACGTATTACTTCCTTCTTTTTGGGGGAATAGTGTAATATCTGTTCTGTGGTGATGATAGCATCCTCCCACGTATTACTTCCTTCTTTTTGGTGGTCCGAATGCCTCTACTGTTCTACATTGGCTTGCAACTAAACTGCTACTAACTGAACTCGCTTGATCTATATTTACAAGTTTCATCGCTAACACGTGGCCATCTCTGCCAAGCAACGATACATAAAATCTCGCCTTACTTACATTTGTATAATTGATTCATTAATATGTTGCAAAATAAACGTACTAATTATTCAGGTGAGCCTTAAATGTCATGTCGCGATTTATTCTGTAAGTTGTGTGTGGCATCATGCATATGTTGAAGATAGAGACATTATCAGATAAAAGAATGGCAAGGTCATACAAGATAAATGAAGGCAATAGACAATAAAGTGTTAGGTAAGAATGAGAGTTCAAAGACCTCGCCCACAAAACAATGGACATGCCCTGCTAAAAAGATGCTTTACAAAGATAACTGGATTTTTAATAGGATTCATTAATTATCTAGTCTAGGACGAAACGAAACTATGTTTATCTCCACATTCGCAGACTGCTAACGTTACAACAATTAGTGCTGCTACCAACGTGTTTATCAACACAGCTGTTTACGTACGCCGGCCATTTATTGCGAAGACGAAGATTCTCGTTGCGCCTTTGCAATATATATATATTAGACTATCTAGTTTAATTCTAAGCTGAAAACAAATAGTCCGAAGGTGTCTACTGTTCCACATTGGCTTGCAACTAAACTGCTACTAAGTAAACTCTCTTTATCTATATTTACAGGTGTCATCGCTATCACGTAGCTATCTCTGTCAATAAATACGTAACAGTGCATAATATAGATATCATTCATTCATTATCTAATCTAATCCAGCACTGAAAACGAATAATCTGAAGGTGTCTGCTGTTCCACATTGTCCCGTTACTAAACCGCTACTAACTGAACTCTCAAAATCGATCTTATATCGATCGTGTCATATCTAAACAAGTGACCAATTTCTGTTAATCAATACGTAACAGTACGTTATTTGAAGTACTTATGCTCTAACGTTTAGATGAGAGTACGAAATAATGAAAAAATGAACTGGGTCATAGTTCCTTCCGTGTCTCCTATAAAATGGTAATTCGATAAAACATTCCATTTTTGTTCTTCGTTTTGACTTTTAATACCTGAGAAAAGTTTCAACCCCGAAAATATGTTCTCTTTAAACTTGGTTATTTTTATTCTCTTTCTTTCATGAATTTTCTCTTTGCGCATTCTCATAAAAAATTTAAGAATTTCGCTTCACCATTGCTTCCCCGTCACCGAGTGCGACCACTCCCACAAGACAATGGGACATGACCATAGATTTTAGATAGCATCCATTCGAATATATATTGTATGAGTTAACATTAATATAATCATCTTTACATATTTTTCTTTCTTATTATTTTCCTTTCTCTTTTAATATACTTGAATAGAATATATTATTGACGTTAGAAAATCTGCAGACCTATCTATACTCTGGGAGTTTTTGTAATTGTTGGTTTTACGGCATATCAACCAATTTAGGAGGTCTTTTAATTCCGAAACACAACTATCATCATGGATTAAATTAGAAGTCAAAAATTAAAGTTAGAAGTTGAATTAACTTCAAAAATCCCCCTTTTGGCTAAGATCAGAGTGTAGTATCTGTTTTAATGTATGTTCACTCTGTAGATCGGTGCCGTCTTGGCATTCGGGCCTTGATTCCGCTGGTCTGAGGTACTGTCCTGTGCAGTTCTAGGATGTCCACCCTCCCAGGCTTTGCCTCCCCTCTTTGGGGAGGGGTAAGTTTATTGCTTACTGCCTGAGGCGCCCCTACCGGGAATGCCGACGGGGCTGCCCAGGTAATTTTTAATGGCCAGAGTGCTCACCTTCTCGGGCGCTGGCTTTTCAAGTCCCACTTTCCTGACCCGACATTGGGTCACATCTTAACTTGTGGGAGTAAGATAAAACTGGCCTTGTGCCTTACCTCATGGGGAGGTAAATAAAAAGTTGACTAACCGGTTCTCGTTTAAGCGATGTTGAGCTTGGTCAATACTAGATGGGTGACCATTTAGGGCTACCAGGCGCTGTATGTGGGAGGTCGGAGACAGCTCATGCAAATGAAAATAAAAAATAACAACAAAAAAAACTAACATCTGGGCGGGATACACATGTTTGTGAACTTGATAATTCCTAGAAATTTCCTCCTTCCGTGGAAGTCGGTTGAACCTACCTAGGGTGCGTGCCACACGAGGACAGGGTATATATCATGAAATATGTCTTCAACAACCGATTGCCATTGCAAATAACACCCTACCTGAGAGTCCAACGTTCAAACTCTTCGGCCTAACATTTACAGGTAACATTAATTTGAACAAATACATAGAAGACATTGCCAAGGCTGCTGCAAAAAATGGGCTCCCACTACCGAGTTAGAAAACTTCCTGTATCTCTACAAAGCCACCATCCGCCCATGCATAGAGTATTGTTGTCACATCTGGGCTGGTGCACCATCTACTAGTCTCCCATATAGACAAGGTCCAAATAAGTGTCGCTAATCTAATAGGTCCCTCACTATCCACCAAGCTCGAGCCTCTGTCCAATCGCTGCAATGTTGCATCTTTGTGCTTGTTTCACAAGCATTTCAATGGAATGTGCTCCGATGGACTTGCTGCTCTGGTGCGCCATCGATGTAAAGACACTCGATAAACCTGACAATTAGATAAATTCCATCCATTCACTGTGGAGGTCCCCAGATGGCGTAGAGTCTTCTACTCTAATGGCCTCTTTCCTTGATCTGCCGGCCTTTGGAACTCCCTCCCTGCTCCCTGGTACCCCGAATGTACCAACATGCAGAAATTAAAAATAATGTGAACAAACATCTCAGTGCACAGCTCCCAATTTAGGATGATCCTTTAAAATTTCACACTGATTCTCAGTAGTCCATTACGTCTACAGTTGCAACGTGCCTTGTTTTGTAAAAAAGTAGTGACGTCATGGGAAGAAGTGTGTGCTATAAAAGCTGAAATGTTTCTGCCCAGGGACTTAGGCGTCTATGCTACAAAGTTAGGCTCGAGAGAAATGGCTATAAGGGAGGAATTCTTCCCGATAAGATGAATCGAATGTATTTTTGATGTTACATACACACATAAAAACGATTGCTGGTCCCCCGATTTATAAATCGGGGGACTTATGTTTTGAGGCATGTCCGTCCGTATTTTTCTCCGCAACCATCCATTCAATTTCTCTGAAATTTTGCATGAAGTTGTAACTTTGGCTTGGTTAGAAAGTGACATTCTCCGAGTTTTGAAAGAAAATCTGGTTAGCCCCCCAGGGAGTCAAAAGGCCCCGAAATGGCAAAAAATGACATTTTTTGCCCCATAACTTTTCATCCATCTATTCAATTTCTCTGAAACTTGTCTAAAATGTGGAGGCAATTGTTTCTAATAGAAAATAAGTATCGCTGACCTTGGAAAAAATCTGGTTCGCACCCTCAGGGGGTCAAAAGCCCCCAAAATGGCAAAAAATTACCCTTTTCTCCCACAACGTTTGATCCATCCATTCAATTTTTCTGAAACTTGGCCAAAATGTAGAGGCAATTGTTCTGGATATAAAATGAGCATCCTTGACCTCAGAAACATTCTGGTTCGCGCCCCCAGGGGGTCAAAGGGGGGGTCAAAAATGCCCCAAATTGGCCAAATTCATTGCATTTTACACTCGCCACATCGAGTCACATACAGAGGGGGACCACGCACGCTCGGCTTGTTAATTATTGGAATTTATAAAATCCTAACTAAAGAAGCCTTCCGCCGGATTGTAGATTTTACAAGAAAGAAAATGCACCTTTTTGTCTGTACTTATGAAACCTGTCTTTTTTTTACGTTCGTTATTATCTTTCACAATCACATTTTTTTATGGAAATCGCTCCAGGCAAAGCACGAAACCACTTGGTTTAAGAAGTTAACAAGAACGAAATATATTTATCGCAAATAGAAGAGATGTCTATTGACCTTAGTCTTGAAAAGACTAAAGCTATTGGTAGGAGGAAAACAATCAGCAGGAAGAGAATTCGTACAAACCTGCAGTCCTTGAAAAAAAAAGCTACAAATATCAGCTCGTGTAGTTTCCAAAGATGAAATGCAAAATAGTAATTGAGCAATATTTAGTATCGCTAGACCCCCCCCCCCCACCCCGAGATTTTACCAATTTCAAGACTAGGGTTTCTATACAAGACATAAGGGAATTGGAGATGAAGCGTAGTGACAAATATGGCGACTTACCTCATCAAATTGCGACTTTGCGTCGCGTGCGTGCATCTATCCGTAAAAGCGAAAAGGAAAAGGCTCGCGTGGATAATCTCTATGTAAATTTGAGTTCCTCCTCAATCAATCGCTATCCCCTCGAGTGAGATAAAAATGAGTGTCACGAACGGTCGGGAAATTGGCGTTCAGCGAGGTGTATGTGAAGTAAGTCCATTTCATTTGATCAACGGATTAACGAGCAACAAACTTATGATTACCGATTTACGACCAACGGTTTTTACGACCAACAGACAGGCCCCTTCTTCATGAAATAAGACGTTCTTCTCAACGGTGTATAAACAGTGTCTCTATAAATTTTGTCGGATACTTTAATCGCCGTGAAACATCTGAAACGAGCACGGAACAAGAAATCTGTTTCTAATACTATTATTTATAGTAATGTCTTATCTTTCAGGAGGATAGTGTAGTATACACCCTCCCAGGCATCACCTTCTCTTTTAGACCTAGTGTATTATATATTCGTTCGTCATAATACAATCCTCCCTGATAGTATTTTCTTTTTTTCAGAGGGGGCGGTTGCGTAGTATATGTTTGTTTGTCATGTAACTATCCTCCCAAGCATTACGTCCTCCTTCTGGAGAGATAGTGTCGTATCTGTTGTTATGTGACCATCCTCCTGGGCGTTACCTCCTATTTTGGACGCAGTGTATTATATGTTCATTCGTCATGAGACGATCTTCTCTAATAGTATTTTCTTCTTTTTTTGCGGGGGCGGTTGCGTAGTATATGTTTGTTCGTCATGATACTATCCTCCCATGCATTACTTTCTTTCTTTTGAGGGAATAGTGTAATATCTGTTCTGTGGTGATGATAGCATCCTCCCAGGCATTACTTTCTTTCTTTTGGTGGAATAGTGTAATATCTGTTCTGTGGTGATGATAGCATCCTCCCGGGTATTACTTCCTTCTTTTTGGGGGAATAGTGTAATATCTGTTCTGTGGTGATGATAGCATCCTCCCAGGCATTACTTACTCCCCTTTTTGTGTGGTAGTGTAATGTCTCTTCTGTTGTCATTAGGCAGGTATTACCCCCTTCTTTTCTTTAGGGAGGGGGCATTAGTATACGCCTACAAGAAATTGTCACAATCATCGGATCATTAGTAAGCCTAACACTGACATTATTTATACTAGTTGAAATAATAAACACATTAAAGTTCATCGAACTTTGAAGGACTAAATTTTAAAAAAAGTGTTTATACTATTCACCTGTTTCGAACCGTTTCTCTAATCTTGATTGCTGCAATGTTCACAACGTTTCGACCGCTGCATCCTCACATTTTAAAATGACATTAATAAAGACACCTGAAGAAGACCGGAGAAAAAAAATGATCGAAACTTCCGAATTCTTTAGATGAGGATTTATAAATTGAATTATTTGAAGTATTCGAACTACTATTCTCATCTTGGTTATTATTTTCACAGCGTTTCGACCGATGTAACCTCCGAACTTCTTCAAGACATATTTTTGAACTCGGGAATCTTCATGCCGAACTCGGGAATCTATACGGACACCTTATTCAATCAACGGCGGTAGATTGTTCTGGTTCCGGCAGCTATGAATGAGTAAAAGTCCTCAGTAATTTTTATTTTATTATTAATCAATATCGACTATAGTGAGGATTGACCCTTTAACTTTCAACTGATTGTAACAACACGCCTTTATCCGTTGTGCCACATTGATGTTGATGGAAATATTCAAAAGCCTTTCCTTAATGTGAATAATATTGTTGGATAATGGCCCTATGGGAATGAACGTATCTGTTGGAAATCGTTGGTTTGACTTGTGCGAATTAACGCGGGGTGGACCGGCAGTCGAGTGCAGAATAGGGCCTGTTCTCACAGTCAGAAATCACAGACGTGACAAGTTCACCGTGTGACGAGACCCCAGATCAAGGGTCAGTGTGCACCTGCGAGAGGCTGTGACGTCACGGGCCCTTGCGTAAAAACAGAGGGATCCATGACGTCACTCGTTCTTCGTGAGAAGCGAGTTTCGTCAGTCTGGGTTTTGGAGGCGAACCTATCAGACAATAATTTGATTTAAGGGAAATATTTCCCTAAGAATATGCAAGCGAGAGATATCCTTTTCTCCCCTCTATGAATGGTTAAGAAAATAATTGTTAAGTAACTACGATAAGGTAGTAATTTGCTCTCTCTCTAAAATAACTTTGCTGTGACGCTTGAAATAAAAACTGAAGTTGACAGTTAAAAGGATTGTTTGTCTTCGGAGTCTGACCCGACTATGGGGCTTTTGTTGCGTGGTTCAGGGCAGGAAGGAAGGAAGAAAGAATTCATCCACTAGACGACACGACCCTCTACACGGCGAGGGAGAAAACTAAAGGTATGCAAACAATATATGAACTATGTGATTTATGATGTTTTAAAAATAGCGAGTAGTAAATGTGAACTGCCACGACCCTTTCAGGGACGAGTATACGAAACGAGTAAAGCCACGGCCCGTAGTGTGATCAGTGTACGAAACGTGTACTGCCGCGGTCCAGGCAGGAGTAAAGCAATGCAACAATATCACCGTATCTCAGAAATATCGTCAACAAATCCCCCTAAATATCCTCTTCGTAGCATTAAACATGTCTTTCTCTTCTAACCTGTGATATAAAAGGATTTTAAAACAGAACACATCATTGAACATATCATTGAACATATCATTGAACATATCATTGAACACATCATTGAACATATCATTGAACACATCATCGAACACATCATTGAACACATCATTGAACATATCATTGAACACATCATTGAACACATCATTGAACATATCATTGAACACATCATTGAACATATCATTGAACATATCATTGAACATATCATTGAACACATCATTGAACATATCATTGAACACATCATTGAACATATCATTGAACACATCATTGAACACATCATCGAACACATCATTGAACACATCATTGAACACATCATTGAACATATTATTGAACACATCATTGAACATATCATTGAACATATCATTGAACACATCATCGAACACATCATTGAACACATCATTGAACACATCATTGAACACATCATTGAACATATCTACATTGTTTACGCTTTTCTGCGTTTGAAAATAATCCGGTTTTGTTTCACTCGAATTGATACAAAGTTAGAAACCTTGCTTTAAAAATGAATCCATGTCGCCATGTTTAAGTCATATAAAATAAGATTGGTTTCATTCCAGCCGCTCAACATTCGTGTTCAGGTCGTTAATCTTTAATCTGTAAATCGTGCTATGACAATCGTTTTATAATCTTTAAATTCACTTCAGTCTCGATTCTTATATTTTAGCCCTGTGTCACATCTTACGTTATACAGAAAATTTACAATACTCTGAACTTTTTTTGTCAAATTTTAAAGATAAATTTATTCGTTAATATGTTGCAAAATCAACACATCCCGATTATTCAGGAAAGCCTTCAATTCTAATGTGATTTCGCGATTTATTCTGTAAGTTGTGCGTGGCATAATGTATATGTTGGAGATAGAGACATTATCAGATGAAAGAATGATTATGTCATGCAAGACAAATAAAGGTAATAGACAATAAAGTATCTGCTAAGAATGAGAGTTCAAAGAGCTCGCCCACAAAACAATGGGCATGTTCTGATATAAAGATGCTTTACAAAGATAACTGCATTTTAGATAGCATTCATTCATTATCTAGGACGAAACGCAACTATGTTTATCTCCACATTCGCAGACTGCCAACATTACAACTATTAGTGTAGCTACCAACGTGTTTACCAACACAGTTGTTTACGTACGCCAGCCATTTGTTGCGAAGACGAAGATTCGCGTTGCGCTTTTGCAAGATATATATTAGACTATGTAGTTTAATTCTAAGCTGAAAACAAATGGTCCGAAGGTGTCTACTGTTCCACATCGTCTCGCAACTAAACTGCTACTAACTAAACTCTCTTAATCTATATTTACAAGTTTCATCGCTAACACGTGGCCATCTCTGTCAATCAACGATACATAAAATCTCGCTTTACTTACATTTGTATAATTGATTCATTAATATGTTGCAAAATAAACATACTAATTATTCAGGTGAGCCTTAAATGTCATGTCGCAATTTATTCTGTAAGTTGTGTGTGGCATCATGCATATGTTGAAGATAGAAACATTATCAGATAAAAGAATGGCAAAGTCATACAAGATAAATGAAGGCAATAGACAATAAAGTGTTAGGTAAGAATGAGAGTTCAAAGACCTCGCCCACAAAACAATGGACATGCCCTGCTAAAAAGATGCTTTACAAAGATAACTGGATTTTTAATAGCATTCATTAATTATCTAGTCTAGGACGAAACGCAACTATGTTCATCTTCACATTCACAAACTGCCAACGTTACAACTATTTGTGCTGCTACCAACGTGTTTATCAACACAGCTGTTTACGTACGCCAGCCATTTGTTGCGAACACTATCTAGTTTAATCCTACGCTGAAAACAAATGGTCCGAAGGTGTCTGCTGTTCCACATTGTCCCGCAACTAAACTGCTACTAACTAAACTCTCTTAATCTATATTTACAAGTTTCATCGCTATCACGTGGCCATCTCTGTCAATAAATACGTAACAGCGCATAATATAGATATTATTCATTCATTATCTAGTCTAATCCAGCACTGAAAACGAATAATCCGAAGGTGTCTGCTGTTCCACGTTATCTCGCTACTAAACTGCTACTAAGTGAACTCTCAAAATCGATCTTATCTTTAGCCGTGTCATCTCTAAACAGGTGACTTATTTCTGCCAATCAATACGTAACAGTGCGTAATATAGTTTGTTTGAAATACTCGTGATCTAACGTTTAGATGAGAGTACAAAATAACGAAAAAATGAACTGGGTCATAGTTCCTTCCGTGTCTCTTATAAAATGGTAATTCGATAAAACATTCAATTTTTGTTCTTCGTTTTGACTTTCAATACCTAAGAAAAGTTTCAACGCCGAAAATATGTCCTCTTTAAACTTGGTTATTTTTATTCTCTTTCTTTCAGGAATTGTCTCTTTGCACACATTCTCATCATGGATTAAGAATTTCGCTTCACCATTTCTTCGTCGTCATCGGGTGCGACCACGCCCACAAGACAATGGGGCATGACCTCATATAAGGATGTGTTACAAAGATCCATAGATTTTAGATAGCATCCATTCGAATATATGTTGTATGAGTTAACATTAATATAATCATCTTTACATATTTTATCTTATAATTTTCCCTTTCTCTTTTAATATACTTGAATAGAATATATTATTGACTTTAGAAAATGTGCAGACCTATCTATACTGCGGGAGTTTTTGGAATTGTTGGTTTTACGGCATATCAACCAATTTAGGGGGTCATTTAATTCCGAAACACAGCAAGGAGCTATCGTGAGGACATAACGCCAAATGTTTCGATTCTTTTCCTATCTGTAATATCGTTACCGCATTTTACATTGTTTGGTTTATGACATACGTTGTAATGTCG
>OY744538.1:10349885-10392385 GCA_963556195.1 Sepiola atlantica
ATCCACGATGAACTTTTTCTCATCAACAAAAATGCGCACATTTCCTCCTTTGTGTTTCAGATGATTGATAAGTTTGAGGCATCTTTCGACTCTGATAGCTTTTGAACGGGCAATGAGGAGATTACGGCGTCTCCTAACGTAGGACTTCATCCCAAGGTCTTCGTTGATTGCTCTGCTGATAGTTCTGTGACTCACATTGCGCTTTTTTGACAGGTTCGACATCGACTGATTTGGGTCTGCCTTTATCGGCCCTTTTAGTCCCACCAGGAAAGTTTTTGTGCGCTTTCGATCACTACGAGTACTGTGCCGACTTCTCTCAACCTTACACTCGGCATCGAAATAAGCCACAACCCAATAGACAGTCATTTTTGCATAGCCATTGCTCTTAACAATGTCCGAAGGAGAACTCCCGGCGCGTCTCATTTCGCATATAGTTATTCTTCGTGCTAATTCCGTCATATTGAAACAAATTTGAATAAATATAATTATGCTATCTTGCAATAAAGTGTTTAAGGATCCTTAGTAAAAAAAACCGTAATCATATGATCAAAAATAAAAAAGATATTAGCATTTTAAATTAGTTCCAATTTATCTGCCCGACCCTGTATATATATATATATATATATATATATATATATATATATATATATATTAGAGAATGGTAGTTTGCTTGAAGCATTGCTAGGTATAGTCATAGTAAATTTTTAATAAAGGCTGTGGGCAATGCAAAAACTTACTAATATATATATATATATATATATATATATATAAAATAAAGTATAATAACACGAAATTACATAATCATCGATGCAATAATTTATTTCAACCTCGTGTTTTTTTCAAGCATCCGATCCAGACGATTACATTTCTGGATCAGATGCTTGAAAAAACCACAAGGTTGAAATAAATTATTGCATCGATGATTATGTAATTTCGTGTTATTATACTTCATTGTATTCTTGCTCTGTTTATCACATTGAGCTCTCATACCCGGATTTATTTCATTATAACACCCCCCACATATATATATATATATATATATATATATATATATATATATATATATATATATATATTATAATATAAAATGAAGTAATAAAATAAGGTGTCAATCACATTTTATTAGAATTCAAAGTTCAAGCAAAGTATCTTAAAGTCCTTAGCTCATGAGTTTTCAAAAATAATATATATATATATATATATATATATATATATATATATATATATATATATATAAACTGTGTTTCCGTTTGTGAGTTGTCTTTTTGTAATGGGTTAGCAAATGCGCGTCGAAGGTTAATAGCAGAGTCAACAGAAGAAGAGAACAATCGGCTGCAATTGATGGCCGATCGAAGTGACAATAAATTGGATCGAACACAAAAGCCTATTTGCGTACTGCAGGCCAATATTTCATTTCGTATCGATCGAAAGTGCCTTACTTATTCTCGTTTTGTGAATGTTGTTTATTCTCATTACGATGTTTGCTTGTGTTGTATAAGCAAGAGGATGCCGAGGACTAGCAGCAGAGTCAATGATTGATTGAGATACGTAATGTGATTTTCATTGGGACATGTTTGAAATAGACTTTATTAGCAGCTTGTGGCAGTTTCTGCTATTGTGCGAAGGCTGTGATTACCTACCTGGAAAGGGTGTTTCCATCGTGGCAGTAAAATGGATACAGGCGAAAAATGATGGCTTGATGAACCGTGTGCGAGTCTTGTTGGTTCAATGGCACCATTTCGACTATGGATGCTGGCAACCTTCCCGTGATTCCCTCTGTGTGTTCTTGATTTTACTTTAGGAGAGTTTACTTTAAGAACTACCTTGATGTTGTCAGCTAGATATCTTACCCATTGAGCTATTCAGATTTATGTTTATACACCTAACATGACGCTTATAAATAGATTAATTTCATTGTGTAACATGTAGAAAACTGCCATTAGCTTCTTTAAGCAGTAGCTTGAAACGCAGAACTACTTCCATTATATTCACATGAAAATTGTACATGTGAATACACTTACATTTAAGGTACACTCCGTAGTATGTATTGGCTTTTAGAGGCAGACCTGCATACAGACAGAGAGGTGTTCTCCTTTAATATATATATATATATATATATATATATATATATATATATATATTGATACAGAAAAAATAGTACAACATTCGTACTGTCGGTTTCAAACACGGAATGACTTAGCCATCCGGCTCTCTTTAGCTTCTGTTGTCATCTCTTTTGGAAATGTGAAGTCACGTGTCACTCTGGTTTCGACGCGTTATTTGCTTAGAGTGTTATGTTTGTTTGTTTAAATTTAGTGTAAGGAAGGTTTAATAAGGTTTGAAAAAAAAGGGGGAAGGTTGAAAATTAACAGTTGAGTTTTAAACCAGAGAAGATTTAAAGAGATATAAAAAAATATAAAATAAAAAAATATTTCTATACAAATCCCGTGAGCCAATATTATGAGTATTGTATATTTGGCCGTTACTGTTTTGGGGTTTAATTATGTGTCTTCTAAAGGAATTGAGGAGTGAAAATAGGTTTAAGGATTAAAAAGGTTAAAAGTAACGACATTAATTAAATTCAAGTTTAAATCCTGGATTAAAAGACTTTAAATCAATCCCAAAGGAATTTAAATAAAGATATCATCCGGGCGGTCTAAGGGCAGTAACTCTGCAGGGTTTTTGAATGATTTGTATTCGGGATTTAACATTATTAACTAAGGTATAATGAATAATTATGAAGGTGATAAAATTTGTATGCTGATTAAAACTGGTTTAAAGATAAAAGTAAGGATTTGGTCGGCAAGATTGGATCTGTTTGGGAGATAGGGGAGAATAGCATTATGACCGATAAATGGTGGGGGCTTATGGGAGTAATAATAATGTTGTGAAATGGGGGTGTTACCCTCTTAATGACTGGCGAAATACTTTTGGGAAAGTTATAATTATTGCTCTTGAAAAGTAGTGTGGATATGGGTTGATCAAGGTATTTGTTCGTATTTTTTAATTTTATTTATATTTATGACGGGTGGTGGTTGAGAAAATTTTCCGGAGTGGAAGTCGGTATTTAATGGGGCAATTATGGGGTTATGTATTTGGCAGAGGGGGTGTAGCTAGGCTTTTATGTGTATCGGTAAGTCCAGTTTAGGAGTAGTGCCTATCTCCTGTAGAAGCATCCCTTAAAGATTTCATCGCGAATATTCAAACAGACTGTATTTGGGTCAATGATGGCCCTTAATATATGGTATTTTTCAGCGTCACACAGAGGACATCTATTTATGGCTGGAGAGAAGGATGGTCTTCTCTCAATTACTTTCTATTTGATGGTGAAGGATGTCTTTTCATCTTTAAGTTGCCATATCCGGGTCGCGAGTGCTGTATTTGCCTTGTTTTTGTATCTGCAGGTGCTTCTGTGTGCGTATAATCTTTGCTTGAAGCTTCCCTGCGTCATGCCAATGTATTTTACTGCTCTACCGATAGTCTGGTTTGTGACGGTGGCTTCATATACGAGGGAATCGATTTTGCAATTCCTCTCTAGGGGGTAGTTGTTTTTGTCCTTGCATGAGCAGTCTGCGTTTGCAATTGCTTTAGGCTAAGCAGAGATGATTGTTCTTATGAATGAGGCAGTGGAGTAGCTAACTTTAATAGAATTTTTGTTAAAAGGTTTGTGCAGGTTGTGTGTGGGGGAAAGTGTTTGTCGAGAAAGTTGAGGCAAAGGGGGCCTTCTTTGTCTTGGTATTGGTGGAATAGGGTGGGGAAAACCAGATCATCGACCTCCTTCTATTGCGGCTCCCCCGTGGTTGGTCTCGGGTGGGGGTGTATGAGATCTTTACTCTGAACCTGCTGTCGCAGAGCGCTTTGTTGTAATAGGGTGCTGCCCCATGGAAAATTTCGGGACTGGATGAGAAGTTTCAAATTCTAATATTATTGACTAAATTTTTAAAAACAGTCGGGGTGACAAGATCCCTTGTTTATGTATTGGAGTGTTTCATTAGGTTTGTGGAGAGGTTTGTGTGTGTTGTTTATAAGGTTTAGTGTGCCATCTAGGAAATCTACTTGGTCTAAATTTGTTTTAATGGTGATTTTGAAACCGAGTTTTAGAAAGGTGTTTGTTAAATCTTTTCTAAATCTATCTAGTGTGTTCCTGTTGTGGTTGCGTAACCGGTAGAGTCTTTCATCTCTGTAAAGACCAATTTGGTGATTGAAACTGTAACTGATCTGCCGACCGCCCTATTCGAACCTCAGACCTTGAGTCTTGTAACGCGACATCTATAATCGTGCGGTCAGAAGATCATCTGTTCGACTTGATTAGTCGAAAAATGTGTAGCCACGTGTTCAGGAAACTTGGAAGAGTAGACTCTTCCAAGTTGCATAAACATGTGACGAAATAGATCACTGATAAAAATACTGAATTATTTTCCGTAAATTTCGGTGTACGCTGATATTTTTCAATCACAAGTAAGTACTTCTTAAATTGTTCATTTTATCTTATATTTAACTGTCATATTTCACTCGTGTGTCTACCAGTAGAAGCGCCACGGCAGTTCTATAACTATATATTACCAGGCGGTTATTATACTTCCTTATGATACACTTTTAAAGGCAGACCACATACTATAACGGAGACAGAATTTCATAGGCTACGTTCAATAATACTATATAGGTACCGAAAATATATCACGTATAAATCTTTTGCTTTGAGTTTTACTTCACTCGTGCTCTATAAATAAACAGAGCTTAGTAGTAATATAATTAAATAGCATTTAGCCGAACAAATTAATTCCGGAATGAGATACAATCCTTTCTGTGTATCTTGCTTGTCATAAGTATGTTTCAATACTATAAATATATTGCTTCAATCTATTAGTTATTATCGTCTTTTTAAACATTTCACACCTATCGTTAGTTTAGTATACAGCTAATTGTTTTTACTGCCTATATAAAACACGCATCTTCTCCTACTCTTAACGGCCTCTAAGTCTTGCGTTATGCCCACTAAATTATACATAAAACGTATAAGTATTTTTATATTTTGATTCTGTTTTTGTTTAGTTTTTACTCGAATTGTGAGTATAAAAAAAAACAATAAAAACAGTTGGATTAAAATTCTGTTGAAATAGCAATATTTTTCTTTTCTAAATAAATAAATATTTTTATATCTTTATTTTGTTTTTGCGGCGAATGGGCATAACAGGTGTATAAGTTGGCTTCCGCTAGAAAAGGGTTGAAGAAAGTGTCTACGGATGCCTGAAAGTGATACAATTTTTGTTATTCATATTAATTTCAGACTTTTCTTTTTTCATATAAATTTCAGACTTTCATTTCATCATATTCTAATAATTAACATAATACAAACTATTTGAAAAATAATTTATTTGATTGTTTTCAAAACTTAAAAAAAAATTTCATTGAAAAAAAACAACTAAATACAATAATTTTTCATTGAAAAAAATAAACTAAATACAATAAATTTTTTTTTTCAAGTAATGTTTTTGACCAAATATTTTATTAAACGTCATAATAATAGCGTATCCAATACAGTATATTGCCGAAGAAATTTGTTTTCATTCGGCGGCGCCACAGAAATTCCTGTAGGTGACCATGGAAGTTTTCCGGGCTAGTCCCGCTCATCAGTCCGTGGCGTGCCAACCACTTTATTGTGTTCAAATTATTAGTCGTTTTTAGTTAATTATTAGAAAAGTCTGAAATTAATATGAAGAAAAGGAAAGTCTGAAATTAATATGAATAAAAACATTGTTGTATCACTTTCAGGCATCCGTAGACTCTTTCTTCAACCCTTTTCCACCGGAAGCCAGCTTATACACCTGTTATGCCTATTCGCCGTTTTTGCTTATTTTTTTAACAGAATTGTTATCAACCGCCCCCTCCCCCCATCATAACAAAAAAAATCAGTTCGGGTCAAAAAATAAATGAAACGCAGAATTCTTTTTGTGTTGATTATTAAGTATTGGTTGTTTAATTTTTAAGCGACTTGTTAGTGAAATGTTTGTTTAAATATACGTATATTTAAATGAAAACGAACTTAATATCATTGATATTGAGGGTTAATAAACCGTAAAATATTATTTAGGTCACTCCTACTTACCTTATAATCATTACGTCTGTGAGAGGCGTAGTAAGAGTAGTGAATGTTGATTAGTCATCGTTTATTGTCTGGTTAGCGATTTCTGAAACCCGGTGTATTTTTTAAAATTTCTTTGTGAAATAATAGGACCGCTAACCCGACCGGTTTTTATGATAGTAGTGGGAGAACTATTTTGTTAGCGAGAATATAATTTGCTACCATCTCTTTGGCTGATTTATTTGGGAGAGGCTTAGAGGGGGGGGGGGGTAAAAACTAATTTATATGGTTTACGAGTCAAAAATAATTTTTATTTTCTGGAAGGACTGTCGAAGTTACTAAACGACTTACGTGGTGTGTTTCTATGCGTGTGATGCATTGGTTTTATAGTCTATTTCGAACTTATTTGGGAGGGGAAACATGTCTTTACTTTAAATAGAATATATTATATTTCTCCACTCCCATCAGTCACTAAAGTCCAATCAACTTTCGCTGATAGTTTGACGTCTCATTAAATATAAATAAAAAGTATAGAGCATTTTTTCCATTTTTTTATATTGTTTTTTGTTTTGTTTATTTGTTGTTGTTGCTGCTGAAAAGAATCTCTGAAAAGATGAGACCGATAAAAATTTTAAAAATACTTAAGTTTCAAAAAAAAAAAAAAGACAACGATAACAGCGAGATTCCTCTTTCTTAGCGATAAAACGAAACGCCAAATCGTCAATTCCATTTTCTACGTAGAAATAACCAATCCCCCTCCTTTTTAACATAGTTCACCCCAAACAAGGCAGGTCGCCACTGTAGACGTAAAGAGTAACTGAGAATTAAGGTGTAAGTTTTGGGGGTCATCTTCAGTTGAAGGCTGTGCAGCGAGATGTCTGTTTACATTAGTTCTAAATTTCTGCATGTAGGTACAGTCGAGGAAACAAGGAACAAGGAGGGAGTTCCAGGAACGGACAGCACGAGAAAAGAAGCTATTTGAGTAGAAGGCTCTCCGGCATCTGGCGACCTCCACAGTGAATGGCTGGGATTTAGCTGATTGTCGACTTGGTTGCGTGTATTTACGTCGAAGGAGCACCAAAACAGAAAGTTCATCGGAGCACATTCCATTGAAGTACTTGTAAAACACATACAACATTGCGGCGAGGGAACAGTGGCTGGGGCTTAGTGGATAGTGAGGGACCTATTAAGTAGGCCACTCTTTTTTGGAGCTTGTCTAAGAGGGAGAGACTAGTGGATGATGCACCAGCCCAGATGTGGCAACAATACTCCATGCAGTGGCGGATAGTGGCTGTGTACAGATATAGGATAATGTCAGGTGTGAGAAGTTTACTAGCACGGTAGAGGGGCCCCACTTTCTGTCTCCCCTCCAGCTACGGGTGGAATAGTAGGGTAGACTGGACTCGCAAACCTTTGTAAGGGAAACTGAATTCAGGAAAACTCCGAAATAACTCCGAGTTTTGTGGTAGTTCTGGGTGGGGTCTACCACCCCTATCAGCCGCCTGGTAAAATCTATGTACTGAAACGAAGCATAATTGTTTGGAGAGGCATGGTTATCAATCTTCAATTGTGAAGGGGGATAACAAGGAAAAGAAGGAATGTAGAATTTTGTATTAAAAGTTACAGCGATCATTATAGTAGTAGTCGCGTGCTGCTCATACTTATATATATATATATATATATATATATATATATATATATATATATATATATATATATATATATATATATATATATATATATATATATAGAAATTGGTAGTTTGCTGTAAGCATTGCTGGGAGTAATAATAAAAGTTTTTTAAAAGGTTTAAGGCAATGCGAAGATCCGGGTTGCTGGAAGCTGTGAAGAACAAAAACAGAACAAAACCGAAATAAGTCGGATATAGATCGAAAGGTTTGTTTATTTTTCTAGACAGCAAGGGTGTTAGTTTGTAATGTCCGGATTATCAAGAATCAATTTGATATATTTCGAGAGATTTTTTTTTTTTTTCCTTTTTTTTTTTTTTCTTTTTTTTTTTTTTTTTTCCTTCTTCCTCTCCTTGTAATTTGATATATTTTGAGAGATTTTTTTATTTTTTTATTTTTTTTTGACAAGGAGAGGAAGAAGGAAAAAAAAATCTCTCGAAATATATCAAATTGATTCTTGATAATCCGGACATTACAAACTAACACCCTTGCTGTCTAGAAAAATAAACAAACCTTTCGATCTATATCCGACTTATTTCGGTTTTGTTCTGTTTTTGTTCTTCACAGCTTCCAGCAACCCGGATCTTCGCATTGCCTTAAACCTTTTTAAAAACTTTTATTATATATATATATATATATATATATATATATATATATATATATATATTTACAATTTTCTCATTTTCTATAAAATATGTAAATATACATGTAAACAGACAGAATGATGCTGTATTGCAATGTATGTCTAAGACAGTTTTTTTCTTTGGGTTATAACATGCTTTTATTCCACAGTTAAATGCATTCATCATCAGACAAACGAGTCTCTGATCTGAGTGGTTGACACGCCGACCCTTGACTTCTATGCTAATAGGCCACTTGTTAGGTTCTTCTCTGCTCTTGGCGTCCACCGCGCACAAGGTAAATACCATTTTCTTACGTCATCCGATTTCGCCTCTAAGGTCAACAGTTGACCTATTACTCGCTCCCCGCTCTCCGCTCCCCGCTCTCCGCTCCCCGCTCCCCGCTTCTCGCTTTTTCGGACAATATCATTCTTTGTTGGCCGTGTTTTAAAATCTATTTACGTCATGGACCAGGAATGTTTTTCGCTTTGTTCGTTTCTTTCATAAATAATTCTTCGTTCTTATGTTCTGACGACGATCTGGATTTAAAACCCACACTCTGCCTCATTACGTTACGATGCCTTATTATTTGGCCAAGAAAAACTCAGTCTTACTGTAAGTCTCAGCATTGTTGAGTGTTGAGCTATACATCAAGTCTACTCATCATCAGTAAAACGGTGTTTAAGATGGTGGAAAAATATTTTGCTCAGAGTTTAATTACCAAAAATTTCATTTCTCCACTTGGAAAATTTGATTACTTTTTTAAATGGGGGTTCATGCTGCGAAATCAAGCAACTAAAATTCCTTGATAAATCAATGGGACATTAATTTTTTTTTTGAGGGGGGGGGAGTTAGTTTATGAAATTTCTTGCATTTTCTATTCCTTGGATTCATGGAGTGGTGTGTTTTGTAATTTTGTTTTCTTCCTATTGAAACTTCGACGTGACTGGTTAGCCTTCGTAGCTTATGTGGGTTGGTTTCCGCATTCAAGGATTTTCCTTAAGATTTCAGCTGTTTTCATCATTGCCGTCCGTTGTATGGTTTCAGTCTTCCTTTTTCTAAAAGCTGCTTACAGCACCTGGTATTCCCAAGCGGTTACCCGTCGAAGTACTGACCTAGCTCTACGTTGCTTAACTTCGGTGATCGGACGAGAACAGGTGTTTTCAACGTGATATAGCCGTAAGCATATTATTATTATTATTATTATTATTATTATTAGGCGTAGTAGTAGTAGTAGCTGCAGCGGTAGTAGTAGTAGTAGTAGTAGTAGTAGTAGTAGTACTAGAAAGAACGTGTTTCTGATAAAATGATAAAAAGAGTCGGTGAAAATTCAATTCTCTACTTCCAATCAGTTTGAAATATTTGTTAAGACATTTCATTGAAAATAACTTGGCACATCTCCTCTCTTCGCTGTCCATTTTCGAAACTCGAGTCCCTCGACAAATAACGGACGTTTTATTTTTCGTTCGTCATTTTATCCATTGAACAAGAAAAAACGGGTAAAATGTTGTGAAAATAAATTTCAAAAAAGTTTTGTCAAATTACGTTTTAGACCGGTAGAACGAAAGCGGAAGTTAAATAATCTAAGTGCAAATATTGGACGACATCTTGGATTTTCTTCGTCTGCTCTGGGTGATTGCAATTAAGACCCAAAATGGCGGACCTCATTTCTTTTTTTTTAATGTTTAAATATTTAATTTTATCTATTTATTTTAATTTAATTTAAATCTTTTGGTTTGTTTTTGTGTAACAATGTAAACAAAAGTGGCACCGGAAAAGTTTTCTATTCTTTTCGACATCGCAATTCGGAATGTCTCGTTATTTTTTGGTTTTAATTCTAGGATTTCTTTTTAGATTAAACCCAGTTTGGTTTACGTTAATTATAGTTGAAGAAGTGATAATTTTAAACAAATAGCAATAAAATTGGATAACTACTTTTGATTTAATTACGAAGAGGAACAAGTATTCTTAGATGCGTCCATTTAATCTGCGCGTTTAGCGATGAAAATGCTATTTGAAATGTAAGCGTGACACGCCGATGAAACTTCTATTTAGAAATGAAGCATGGTATATCAACGTAAATGCTATTTCAATCTTAGGCGTGACAGAGCGACACAAATACTATTTCAACCTGAAGCGTGACATACTGATGAAAATGCTATTTCAAAATTAAGCGTGACCGTCATTATTATTATTATCATCATCATTATTATCATTATTATTATAATCATCATCATTATTATCACTATTATTATTATCATCATTATCATTATTATTAGTAGTATAATTATTATTTTTGTTATTATAATTATCATCATTATTATCGTCATTATTATCATTATTATTATTATTATTATTATTATTATTATTATTGTCATTAGTATAATTATTATTTTTGTTATTATTATTAGTATAATTATTATTTTTGTTATTATTAGTAGTAGTATATTATTAGTAGTATAATTGTTATTATCATTATTATTATTATTGTTATTATCATTATTATTATTATTGTTATTGTTATTATTATTTTTGTTATTATTATCGTCATTATTATCGTCATTATTATCATTATTATTATTATTGTTATTAGTATAATTATTATTATTATTTTGATTATTATTATAATTTTATTATTATTTTTCTTATTCTTCTTTACCTCAATCGCCCCTATTTATTCCCACGCACTTTCTTGTCATTGTAAATTTTTTTTATATCAGTTCTTCACGCGAAAACACACCACTATTGAACAATATGTGAGTACGTATATATAATAAATATATTGTATATTATACTTTCAAAACATCTTTCATCCAGGATCAAATCGCTTTCCGATTTCCAAATTGTCCAAATGAGACTTTACTGATCATTGTTTTCTTTTCCGAACCGATTCTGTTTCTAACGAAACCGCAAATCTTCAACCGCGAACAAAACAAATACAACCATTAAATACTATTGGAATATCTCTGCCAAAGAAAATTGAATGAGCGAAAAAAGATGATGGAGTGTCGTATTATCCTTTGGCGTATTCTCGAAACTGTTTCTTTGAATAACAATGAAACCAGAATATGGTCGACTCTTAAGAACTTTGCTATGATTGTCCAGACAAAAAGGCTCCAGGATGATTCCACTTACCCAGAGGAACGACCCCCACCACCTCTGCATCTATTGGTATTTTAGTCACCTCCTCTCCACGAGGTTAGACACAAGGTCAAGTGTGGGTTTTGATTAAAGTGTTTCTGTGGAACGAACTGGATTCGAACCCTGTCCTCTGTGCGCGTCGTCAATCCACTTAGCACGACTAGACCACTATACTATTGGTATAGAGGTCTGGTCGTGCTCTCCACGCTCGTCTGATGCGGGTTGGAAAGCTGCTGTCTTTTCGGTGTTTATCTCCTAGATTTATTTCCTTCCTGACGAGTCTTGTCTGTCTTACTATTAAGCTAATAGCTGGAGGAAGATAGATGTGTTCATACCTTCCCCAAGGGTATCATAAAAGGTATGCAAGAGCCTTGACAAAACTCGAACCCGTCACGCAGAGTCCATAGTCCAGGGCCCGAGTCGCTAACTACTTAACCGCTGGCATTACCAACGCCACCAAAACATACTTCAAAGTGACTATGGCAGGTTGTATAATATCTATATTACTATTCGCTCCCTTCCAGTGGAGGTCTGATTAGTGCTATACGTCTTTCCATCCATCTTGACCATTATCTTCCATATATCAATACGATAGCGTGTGTGTTCGTGTGCCACACTTACATCAAAAGCTGTGCGCATGCGTGCCGCACCTAGAGTTCGAAAAGCATTCAAGTCACCTAATTTTCGTTATATTTTTAATTGTTTCCCTTTGGCGCAACGGTTAGCGACGTAGGATTTTGACGTCGCTTTTTGACGTCGGTCCGACTGGTTTATAGTTCGATCCCAACCAACCTCAAAGATTTGTTTTTCTTCATCGAAGGTGGGGGGGGGGGAGAATGAATTAGGGAGGGGACGACCGGGAAGACACATTAATACAATAGCGTCTGCGTTATTTTGTGTGTCACGCTTACATCAAAAGCAACGACCTTTCGAATCATTGTATGCTACTCATGAATTGGAGCTAAATTTAATTTAATCTAAAGCATTTACAAAGTAAGGTTTAGTCGTCGAAATATTACCTTCACTAGAAATATTGTATATAAAGAAGTTTTGTAAATTGTTTCATGTATTGTTCATTTTTTTTAAATAAATATACAAGTTAAATCTTATCATATTTTATTCAAACATGTATAGGTTAGGAACAAGATAATTAGTATTGAAAACATCATTCCGTGTAATTTACACGGGTCCCGCTAGTTACCAACTATTAGTCGAATACAGTATTGTTCTTTAAAGAGAGGGAGTAATGAAGAAGTATAAACGTGGTTGCGAAGAGAACAGAAGATTTTAGAAGCCATCAATGGATACATTTTAATAAGAAACTTTCTCACAGAAGAGAGGTTGCTAGTCTCTCTCTACTCTATCGTTATTTTCATGGTAGCCGCTCGACCGAGCTTTAATATATGATTCCCTCCGTAAAACATTCACAGCATGAACTCGTCTTACTACAACCACTGTAAATAATTTCCCTTTCTTCCTCTGTAAACCTAAATCTAAACGGATATTCCATGAGCAAAGTTTCTTTCCAAGAACTATCCATCTTTCGAACACATTACCACGGGGCTGCTTCCCAGCTGACTATAACATGGTCGTTTTCAAGTCAAATGTTAACAAGTTCTTGTTGAGCCGTCCTCTTTGATAATCAGGTTCAGCCCAGTTTAAATTATCGTTACCAATCCTCACGGTGTTATATTACTACCCTTGTCTCAATTACTCTTGTCCTCGAATGCCCCGTGGGCCTTGATACGCGGTGACTTGTTAGTACGTAAAAAAAATGTATGACTGTTAAAAACGATCAGTGTTAGCTTGCTAGTGTTTTAAAAAAATGTAATTACAAGCATTTATTTTATTTTTGGTAGGTTTTATGCCTTCTATATAAACTCACACAGATGTCTGTCCACTGTTCCACGATGCGTTCCACAATGGCGTTCATTCTGTATTTTGTATAGCGAGAAATGGCGGTTTCATCGATCTCAACGTCGAGACATGGACGCTACTTCTAACCCTAACCCTAACCCTAACCCTAACCCTATCCTAACCCTATCCTAACCCTAACCCTAACTCTAACCCTATCCTAACCCTAACCCTAACCCTATCCTAACCCTAACCCTAACTCTAACCCTATCCTAACCCTAACCCTAACCCTAACCCAACGCTACTTCTAACTCTAACCATAACCCTAACCCAACCCATGCCTAGACAGAACTTACAAAATAAATCAACGTGAGAACTGGGACCCTAACTCTAAAGCTCACCCGACGCATGTCAAGACAGGACGTAAAAAGGTAGATCATGGGCGTGTGCCCACACTGCGCATGACTGACCAGGGTTAATTTTTACAAAACTATTTTTCCGTTAGTGGCGGTCTCTTCTACAAAATATTCCATGTATTTTATAAGCAGTTTTTTTACGGGACCATCTGTCCGTTGGTCTGTCAAGCTTAAAATAGCATTTTCGTCGATCTGCACGTTTAAATTTGATACATCATTTTTGAATGCGTCCACGCAATTTTATAAGCGGCTAGGTCTGTCCGTCGATTTGTCACTTTTAAGTTTTAAATAGCATGTTTGTTGGTCTGTCACGTTTTAGTTGAAAAAAGATCCCATTTTTCTCTCGATCTGTAATGCTTTAATTTGAAATACCAGTTTTAGATGCGTCCACGCGGTCGGCCAGTCCGTCCATCCATTTGTCACGCTTTTATTTGAAATACCAGTTTTAGATGCGTTTACGCGGTCGGCCAGTCCGTCCATTTGTCACGCTTTAATTTGAAATACCAGTTTTAGATGCGTCCACGCGGTCGGCCAGTCCGTCCATCCATTTGTCACGCTTTTATTTGAAATACCAGTTTTAGATGCGTTTACGCGGTCGGCCAGTCCGTCCATTTGTCACGCTTTAATTTGAAATACCAGTTTTAGATGCGTCCACGCGGTCGGCCAGTCCGTCCATCCATTTGTCACGCTTTAATTTGAAATACCAGTTTTAGATGCGTCCACGCGGTCGGCCAGTCCGTCCATCCATTTGTCACGCTTTAATTTGAAATACCAGTTTTAGATGCGTCCACGCGGTCGGCCAGTCCGTCCATCCATTTGTCACGCTTTAATTTGAAATACCAGTTTTAGAAGCGTCTACGCGGTCGGCCAGTCCGTCAATTTGTCATGCTTTAATTTGAAATACCAGTTTTAGATGCGTCCACGCGGTCGGCCAGTCCGTCCATTTGTCACGCTTTAATTTGAAATACCAGTTTTAGATGCGTCCACGCGGTCGGCCAGTCCGTCTATTTGTCACGCTTTAATTTGAAATACCAGTTTTAGATGCGTCCACGCGGTCGGCCAGTCCGTCCATTTGTCACGCTTTAATTTGAAATACCAGTTTTAGATGCGTCCACGCGGTCGGCCAGTCCGCCCATTTGCGACGCTTTAATTTGAAATACCAGTTTTAGATGCGTCCACGCGGTCTGCCAGTCCGTCCATTTGTCACGCTTGAGTTTGAAATGGCTTTTTCATCGCTAACCGCGCAGATTGAATGGATGCATCTAAGAATATCCGTCCTCGTTTAGTAACGTAATGCCCTGAAGATCGCTATTATGTTCTCGTATCTAACTCTTCTGAATACTAGTCTGTGGCAGAAGGAAGGCAGAAGCGCCTTTTTGCATGACCCTGAACCAGACATGACTAAAAGATATATAGCCATAAGATCGTCACCAAGGCCGATTAAGGGGGCGCTGCGCTATGTATATGTAAAAACAACTTAAAATGAAAGAGGCTGTCAATTATCTCTCTCCCCTATGTTCCGTACTGTTATGTCACTTCTTGGCCTTTTTGTAGTGATAGTTTCGTAATTTTTGAAGTGATAGCTTCGTAATTTTTGTAGTGATAGCTTCGTAATTTTTGTAGTGATAGCTTCGTAATTTTTGAAGTGATAGCTTCGTAATTTTTGAAGTGATAGTTTCGTAATTTTTGTAGTGATAGTTTCGTAATTTTTGTAGTGATAGTTTCGTAATTTTTGTAGTGATAGTTTCGTAATTTTTGTAGTGATAGCTTCGTAATTTTTGTAGTGATAGCTTTGTAATTTTTGTAGTGATAGTTTCGTAATTTTTGTAGTGATAGTTTCGTAATTTTTGTAGTGATAGTTTCGTAATTTTTGAAGTGATAGCTTCGTAATTTTTGTAGTGATAGCTTCGTAATTTTTGTAGTGATAGCTTCGTAATTTTTGTAGTGATAGTTTCGTAATTTTTGTAGTGATAGCTTCGTAATTTTTGAAGTGATAGTTTCGTAATTTTTTAAGATGGCGTTTATCGCGTTTTGCATTCAAACATTTTAATTGATTTTCCATATATACAGATATCGGAAAAGTTCCTCGTCGTATTCCTTGCTACAGCGAATATACGTTTTTGTCATGTTTCCCTTCGTGTTCCGTTTTACTTGTAAAAGGAAACATTTAATCTGAACTGCTTCTGAATGATGTCTGTGTCTTTGTACAGACGACACTTTTTGGGGGGGGGGCTTTCATTGCGCAGAACAATGGAAACGTTAAAGCGGTTTTATTATTATTTTGCTTTTAAAGCCCGTTTAAAATTTTGTTCCCATATCATAAAAAAAAAGATCCACGTAGTTTTTGTCGCTGTTCATCGAAAAGCATTGCAATAAACTTATATTGCGCATGCGCCTGCGTCTGCGCATGCGTACAAGGTTAGTTAATGGCGGACAAGGCAGAAAAGCTTGATTCAATTTTGCACTTATTGTCTTCCTGCAATCCGCCATGTTTGTTGAGCATCGCAAAGCAGTCGTTACAGTTTGACCAAACGATTAATGAAAGTCGACTGGTCGAGTCGGAGCGCGATACAATCTACTTTAAACACTGATGAATGCATTGTCCGAAAGAAATGGACGATCCGCATTTTTTTTTGTGTGTGGCGCAACGGCAGATCTAATAAAAAGCTGGACACGCGTGAAACGGTGCGATACATGTAATTGGAGAAGAAAGGGAACGTCGATCAACATTGGCGTTACCTTGTGTGGAGCGATACATTATTGTATTTCGTTTGTGTCCATATTTCTCCAACAAATGATATCCAGTCCATTCAGGTTGCATATTATTGATAGTTTATCACTACCCCTAAAAGAGGGAATTTCTGTGAGGATTGTATCATGTCAACAGAACAGATACTAAACTACCCCTTCCCCTCAAATAAAGGAGAAGGCAATGCCTTGTAAGGTGGTGTCAAGACAAACTAACATATACTACACTACACTCAAAGAAGGAGGTAATGCCTGAAAGGAGGGTCTCATGACAACAGAACAGATACTACACTACCCTCCCTCTGAATCGAGCATTGAAATATGGTACATTAGTTTAAAATAGTATAGTAAACTGAATTGGGCATTAACAGTAATAGAAGTAATAGTATAGTTTCGGTTTCAGATACACAAGTACCAAATCTCCATTAGTAATTGATATAATCAACGTTTGTTTCCATAAGGCTTTTTATATACTTTAATAACACGAAATAGATGCTAAAATATACCAAAGAAGGTCATCTCTGCGTTGAATCATTACAACAAAGCAGATACTACACTACCTCTTCCCCTCAAATAAAGGAGAAGGTCATGCCTGGTAGGGTGGTATTCTGACGAACTAATATATACTACACTATCCTCAAAAAATGGCAATGCCTGGAAAGATAGTTACATGTACAGAACAGATACTACACTACCTCTCCCTCTGAATCGAGCACTGAACGATGTTACATTAGTCGTTAACTGGATTAAGAATTAAAAGTAACATTATACTTACGGCTTCAGACATACGCATACCAAATCTCCATTAGTAATTGAATTGAGTTAATCAACGTTTGTTTCGATAAGGCTTTTTTCTTATATACTTTAATAACACAAAATATAAGCTAAAATATACCTTAGTTCTAGGATTGAGTTATGTTTAAAAGATATGCTTCAATTGTTCGAGCTACCGGTGCCCAGGATTGATCATCTGGTATTGTACTGAATATGAGTTAATAAACGTTTAATAAAACTTTTATCCCTATATATTTTAATGCCATAAAGTATATGTTAAAATATACCTTAGTTCTGGGATTGATTTATGTTGGAATTATATGCTTCAATTGTTCGAACTATCGGTGCCCAGGATTAAGCAATGATTATTGTACTAAATATGAGTTAATCAACGTCAAATAAGGCTTTTATTCTTATATACTTTAATCGCACAAAGTATATGCTAAAATATAACTTAGTTCTGGGATTGATTTATGTTTGAATTATATTTTTTCTAAATAACCATAATTTATAAATAACTGAAAAAGTAACTACTCTCTCTTTACTATTTATCTATTTCTATCGCCCTCCCTAACTCTATGTTGATTCAACCATTCTCTAATATTTCTTACAAATGCTGTGAACATTTAGAGAAAGAATAGCTGTATTTCCAGCTTATGTACATAGTGTGTCCATACACACCACAAACACGTATGTAAATTAGATAGTAAAATGATAGGTCGATTTACTGATATATTATCAATAAAGAAAATAAAGAAATAAAAGAGACTTGTTCTTTGTATTTATGCAATAAAAATTTTTTTCGCAGATATATTACAGTTTATAAATTATTGCGTACGTATGACACATCGATGTCTGTAGGTAATAAATAATTAATATGTATTTATAAATATTGTTATATAGCCCCCTTTACTAAGGCCGGCCACTCTGAAACAGTTTAATAACAAGCAGTGCCACTAGCTTCATTGCGAGATCCAACACGGTTTGTTGTTGTTGATCACTCTTCGCTGCTTGCTGTGAATAATCGCCCACTTGATATTTACAAAGTTAAATTCCTCCTAAATTCTAAGCTGATTTCTGGTGGCCAACTGGTACGTCTCTTGACTGCGAATAAGTGGCGATTTATATATATATATATATATATATATATATATATATATATATATATATAAGAAAATGGGTCGTTCATTTCAAAGCATTGGTGGGTCAGTATTATAAAATTGAAAATAGAAGCCTTTATCAATGCAAGATTAATTTATTTAGTTTTTACTTTAATCGTATTAATTTCGGAATAATATTCCATCATCAGAGTTGACCAGTATTGTGTCATTTTTTTTCATCAAAAAACACAAAAACAAAAATAAACAAACTTTTTTCCTTTTCATTTTCTTAAACTTCTAGCATGCCAATGCTTTCTTCGTTCTACAACTAGAATTGAATTCATAACCGCCAATGACATCGGCGCGGATACACCCATAACAAGGACATTTTATTAAAAAAAAAGGAAAAAAGTTTGTTTATTTTTGTTTTGTGTTTTTTGATGAAAAAAAAATGACACAATACTGGTCAACTCTGATGATGGAATATTATTCCGAAATTAATAAGATTAAAGTAAAAAAAAATTAATTAATCTTGCATTGATGGTTAAACAGAAGCTGTCGCTTCTGTTTATTTATTTTTTGATTCGTTTTTCGATTCGTCGCACGACCGATTTGGTATTGTCATCCATGTTGAATAAAAAAAATCGCCATATTTTCGCGAACGTTTTCGACCGACGTCGGTCATCTTCAGGCGGATGAATGAGTATGCAAAATAAAAGATTGGTAAATTTTTTAAGAAGACGTTTTTAAAAAACATTTAAATACCACTTCAACAACACTTCAACATATATTCGCCCCCCCCCCCTCATGATTTACTTGAATAAACAACGCTTCCATTATGGGGAGACGAATACTGCAATATCAGATCCCAAGAATGGCCGTGTTCTTAGTTAAAATATTCCTGAATTCATTTTTGGGGATGCTATGTGTTATCAGGTGTTGGTAGAGGGAACTTTGAGGGGAGGTAAGATGGCAAGTTAGTCGGCGTGATATGCTAGTTCTAGTAATATATATATATATATATATATATATATATATATATATATATATATATATATATATATATATATATATATATTGTTACACCGGCCGTTCTTACACAGGAGAAACAACACCGGTTGTCACTATAAATAGTGCGAGTCACCAGAGACACAGAGAAGACAAAGCACAGTCTTGTAACTGTCTAGCCATGTGCTAGTCACTTTCTTACTTTGTTAATACACTTGTTAAACCAACCCTTGACTTGACTTCTTTTATTATTATTTACTGTTGGACAACTTCACAACATATATATATATATATATATATATATATATATATATATATATATATATATATATATATATATATATATATATATATATGAAGAAGAATGGAAAGGAATTAGAGAAGCAAAAGCCAAATAAAAATTCAATTCAATTGCTCAGAGCAAGGTATATTCCGCAAAAAAGGCAATTTATTCAAGTTAAATTTTCCTTAAGCCAGGCTTTTCAAAGATCAAAATCTTATCATCAGAGGAAGTCGCTGGGATAGATAAGTTGGCAAAGGCCAAGATTTAAAATTTGAAAAAATAAAATAAAAGTTGTAGGGAAAGAAACACAGGGCAAAATTCTGCCCGAATGCAAGCAAATGTCCGATTGCTAAAATATATATATATATATATATATATAGCATGTAGCCAGACTATTTCAACTGAGCATATGGTCGAACATTTTCAGCCATGCACATAGGCGGACTATTTCAACTGAGCATATGGGCGGACTCTTTTTATCTAGCATATGGTCAGATTCTTTCAACTTAGCAGATGAGCAGACTTTCAACTTTAACATCTAGCATATAAGCGCACTTTTACGACCTGGCATATGGGCGGAATTTAAACTTACAATATGGACGAACTCTTCTAATATAGTATATAGGAGGACTCTCTCAACCTAGCATATAGGAGGACATTCAACCATGCATATGGAGGGACTCTTTTAACGTAGCATATGGAGTACACTTTTAACTTAGCATATAGACGGACTCTTTCAATCTTGCATATCGGAGGACTCTTTAAACTTAGCATATTGGCGGACTCTTTCAACCAGGCATAGGATAAGACATATTCAACCTTGAATATGGGCGGATTCTTTCAACCCAACATATAGGCGCACTCTTTCAAGATGGCATGCGTTGATCTCTCTAAAACTTGGCATGCGTTTATCACTCTCAAACACGGTATGCGTTGATCTTTTTCAAACATGGCATGCGTTGATCTTTTTCAAACACGGTATGCATTGATCTTTTTCAAACATGGCATGCGTTGATCTTTTTCAAACACGGTATGCGTTGATCTTTTTCAAACACGGTATGCGTTGATCTTTTTCAAACATGGCATGCGTTGATCTTTTTCAAACACAGTATGCGTTGATCTTTTTCAAACATGGCATGCGTTGATCTTTTTCAAACACGGTATGCGTTGATCTTTTTCAAACATGGTATGCGTTGATCTTTTTCAAACATGGTATGCGTTGATCTTTTTCAAACATGGCATGCGTTGATCTTTTTCAAACACGGCATGCGTTGATCTTTTTCAAACATGGCATGCGTTGATCTTTTTCAAACATGGCATGCGTTGATCTTTTTCAAACACGGTATGCGTTGATCTTTTTCAAACACGGTATGCGTTGATCTTTTTCAAACACGGTATGCGTTGATCTTTTTCAAACATGGCATGCGTTGATCTTTTTCAAACACGGTATGCGTTGATCTTTTTCAAACACGGTATGCGTTGATCTTTTTCAAACACGGTATGCGTTGATCTTTTTCAAACATGGCATGCGTTGATCTTTTTCAAACACGGTATGCGTTGATCTTTTTCAAACATGGCATGCGTTGATCTTTTTCAAACACGGTATGCGTTGATCTTTTTCAAACACGGTATGCGTTGATCTTTTTCAAACATGGCATGCGTTGATCTTTTTCAAACACGGTATGCGTTGATCTTTTTCAAACACGGTATGCGTTGATCTTTTTCAAACACGGTATGCGTTGATCTTTTTCAAACACGGTATGCGTTGATCTTTTTCAAACATGGCATGCGTTGATCTTTTTCAAACACGGTATGCGTTGATCTTTTTCAAACACGGTATGCGTTGATCTTTTTCAAACACGGTATGCGTTGATCTTTTTCAAACATGGCATGCGTTGATCTTTTTCAAACACGGTATGCGTTGATCTTTTTCAAACACGGTATGCGTTGATCTTTTTCAAACACGGTATGCGTTGATCTTTTTCAAACATGGCATGCGTTGATCTTTTTCAAACACAGTATGCGTTGATCTTTTTCAAACATGGCATGCGTTGATCTTTTTCAAACACGGTATGCGTTGATCTTTTTCAAACATGGTATGCGTTGATCTTTTTCAAACATGGTATGCGTTGATCTTTTTCAAACATGGCATGCGTTGATCTTTTTCAAACACGGCATGCGTTGATCTTTTTCAAACATGGCATGCGTTGATCTTTTTCAAACATGGCATGCGTTGATCTTTTTCAAACACGGTATGCGTTGATCTTTTTCAAACACGGTATGCGTTGATCTTTTTCAAACACGGTATGCGTTGATCTTTTTCAAACATGGCATGCGTTGATCTTTTTCAAACACGGTATGCGTTGATCTTTTTCAAACACGGTATGCGTTGATCTTTTTCAAACACGGTATGCGTTGATCTTTTTCAAACATGGCATGCGTTGATCTTTTTCAAACACGGTATGCGTTGATCTTTTTCAAACATGGCATGCGTTGATCTTTTTCAAACACGGTATGCGTTGATCTTTTTCAAACACGGTATGCGTTGATCTTTTTCAAACATGGCATGCGTTGATCTTTTTCAAACACGGTATGCGTTGATCTTTTTCAAACACGGTATGCGTTGATCTTTTTCAAACACGGTATGCGTTGATCTTTTTCAAACACGGTATGCGTTGATCTTTTTCAAACATGGCATGCGTTGATCTTTTTCAAACACGGTATGCGTTGATCTTTTTCAAACACGGTATGCGTTGATCTTTTTCAAACACGGTATGCGTTGATCTTTTTCAAACACGGTATGCGTTGATCTTTTTCAAACACGGTATGCGTTGATCTTTTTCAAACACGGTATGCGTTGATCTTTTTCAAACATGGCATGCGTTGATCTTTTTCAAACACGGTATGCGTTGATCTTTTTCAAACATGGCATGCGTTGATCTTTTTCAAACACGGTATGCGTTGATCTTTTTCAAACACGGTATGCGTTGATCTTTTTCAAACATGGCATGCGTTGATCTTTTTCAAACACGGTATGCGTTGATCTTTTTCAAACACGGTATGCGTTGATCTTTTTCAAACACGGTATGCGTTGATCTTTTTCAAACACGGTATGCGTTGATCTTTTTCAAACATGGCATGCGTTGATCTTTTTCAAACACGGTATGCGTTGATCTTTTTCAAACACGGTATGCGTTGATCTTTTTCAAACACGGTATGCGTTGATCTTTTTCAAACATGGCATGCGTTGATCTTTTTCAAACACAGTATGCGTTGATCTTTTTCAAACATGGCATGCGTTGATCTTTTTCAAACACGGTATGCGTTGATCTTTTTCAAACACGGTATGCGTTGATCTTTTTCAAACACGGTATGCGTTGATCTTTTTCAAACACAGTATGCGTTGATCTTTTTCAAACACGGTATGCGTTGATCTTTTTCAAACACGGTATGCGTTGATCTTTTTCAAACACGGTATGCGTTGATCTTTTTCAAACACGGTATGCGTTGATCTTTTTCAAACACGGTATGCGTTGATCTTTTTCAAACATGGCATGCGTTGATCTTTTTCAAACACAGTATGCGTTGATCTTTTTCAAACATGGCATGCGTTGATCTTTTTCAAACACGGTATGCGTTGATCTTTTTCAAACATGGTATGCGTTGATCTTTTTCAAACATGGTATGCGTTGATCTTTTTCAAACATGGCATGCGTTGATCTTTTTCAAACACGGCATGCGTTGATCTTTTTCAAACATGGCATGCGTTGATCTTTTTCAAACATGGCATGCGTTGATCTTTTTCAAACACGGTATGCGTTGATCTTTTTCAAACACGGTATGCGTTGATCTTTTTCAAACACGGTATGCGTTGATCTTTTTCAAACATGGCATGCGTTGATCTTTTTCAAACACGGTATGCGTTGATCTTTTTCAAACACGGTATGCGTTGATCTTTTTCAAACACGGTATGCGTTGATCTTTTTCAAACATGGCATGCGTTGATCTTTTTCAAACACGGTATGCGTTGATCTTTTTCAAACATGGCATGCGTTGATCTTTTTCAAACACGGTATGCGTTGATCTTTTTCAAACACGGTATGCGTTGATCTTTTTCAAACATGGCATGCGTTGATCTTTTTCAAACACGGTATGCGTTGATCTTTTTCAAACACGGTATGCGTTGATCTTTTTCAAACACGGTATGCGTTGATCTTTTTCAAACACGGTATGCGTTGATCTTTTTCAAACATGGCATGCGTTGATCTTTTTCAAACACGGTATGCGTTGATCTTTTTCAAACACGGTATGCGTTGATCTTTTTCAAACACGGTATGCGTTGATCTTTTTCAAACATGGCATGCGTTGATCTTTTTCAAACACGGTATGCGTTGATCTTTTTCAAACACGGTATGCGTTGATCTTTTTCAAACACGGTATGCGTTGATCTTTTTCAAACATGGCATGCGTTGATCTTTTTCAAACACGGTATGCGTTGATCTTTTTCAAACACGGTATGCGTTGATCTTTTTCAAACACGGTATGCGTTGATCTTTTTCAAACATGGCATGCGTTGATCTTTTTCAAACACGGTATGCGTTGATCTTTTTCAAACATGGCATGCGTTGATCTTTTTCAAACATGGTATGCGTTGATCTTTTTGAAACATGGTATGCGTTGATCTTTTTCAAACATGGTATGCGTTGATCTTTTTCAAACATGGCATGCGTTGATCTTTTTCAAACACGGTATGCGTTGATCTTTTTCAAACATGGCATGCGTTGATCTTTTTCAAACACGGTATGCGTTGATTTTTTTCAAACACGGTATGCGTTGATCTTTTTCAAACACGGTATGCGTTGATCTTTTTCAAACATGGTATGCGTTGATCTTTTTCAAACACGGTATGCGTTGATCTTTTTCAAACATGGCATGCGTTGATCTTTTTCAAACACGGTATGCGTTGATCTTTTTCAAACACGGTATGCGTTGATCGATTTCAAACATGGCATGCGTTGATCTTTTTCAAACACGGTATGCGTTGATCTTTTTCAAACACGGTATGCGTTGATCTTTTTCAAACACGGTATGCGTTGATCTTTTTCAAACATGGCATGCGTTGATCTTTTTCAAACACGGTATGCGTTGATCTTTTTCAAACACGGTATGCGTTGATCTTTTTCAAACACGGTATGCGTTGATCTTTTTCAAACACGGTATGCGTTGATCTTTTTTCAACCACGGTATGCGTTGATCTTTTTCAAACATGGCATGCGTTGATCTTTTTCAAACACGGTATGCGTTGATCTTTTTCAAACATGGCATGCGTTGATCTTTTTCAAACACGGTATGCGTTGATCTTTTTCAAACACGGTATGCGTTGATCTTTTTCAAACACGGTATGCGTTGATCTTTTTCAAACACGGTATGCGTTGATCTTTTTCAAACATGGCATGCGTTGATCTTTTTCAAACACGGTATGCGTTGATCTTTTTCAAACACGGTATGCGTTGATCTTTTTCAAACATGGCATGCGTTGATCTTTTTCAAACACGGTATGCGTTGATCTTTTTCAAACACGGTATGCGTTGATCTTTTTCAAACACGGTATGCGTTGATCTTTTTCAAACACGGTATGCGTTGATCTTTTTCAAACATGGCATGCGTTGATCTTTTTCAAACACGGTATGCGTTGATCTTTTTCAAACACGGTATGCGTTGATCTTTTTCAAACACGGTATGCGTTGATCTTTTTCAAACATGGCATGCGTTGATCTTTTTCAAACACGGTATGCGTTGATCTTTTTCAAACACGGTATGCGTTGATCGATTTCAAACATGGCATGCGTTGATCTTTTTCAAACACGGTATGCGTTGATCTTTTTCAAACACGGTATGCGTTGATCTTTTTCAAACACGGTATGCGTTGATCTTTTTCAAACATGGCATGCGTTGATCTTTTTCAAACACGGTATGCGTTGATCTTTTTCAAACACGGTATGCGTTGATCTTTTTCAAACACGGTATGCGTTGATCTTTTTCAAACACGGTATGCGTTGATCTTTTTCAAACACGGCATGCGTTGATCTTTTTCAAACACGGTATGCGTTGATCTTTTTCAAACACGGTATGCGTTGATCTTTTTCAAACACGGTATGCGTTGATCTTTTTCAAACATGGCATGCGTTGATCTTTTTCAAACACGGTATGCGTTGATCTTTTTCAAACATGGCATGCGTTGATCTTTTTCAAACATGGTATGCGTTGATCTTTTTCAAACATGGTATGCGTTGATCTTTTTCAAACATGGTATGCGTTGATCTTTTTCAAACATGGCATGCGTTGATCTTTTTCAAACACGGTATGCGTTGATCTTTTTCAAACATGGCATGCGTTGATCTTTTTCAAACACGGTATGCGTTGATTTTTTTCAAACACGGTATGCGTTGATCTTTTTCAAACACGGTATGCGTTGATCTTTTTCAAACATGGTATGCGTTGATCTTTTTCAAACACGGTATGCGTTGATCTTTTTCAAACATGGCATGCGTTGATCTTTTTCAAACACGGTATGCGTTGATCTTTTTCAAACACGGTATGCGTTGATCTTTTTCAAACATGGCATGCGTTGATCTTTTTCAAACACGGTATGCGTTGATCTTTTTCAAACACGGTATGCGTTGATCTTTTTCAAACACGGTATGCGTTGATCTTTTTCAAACATGGCATGCGTTGATCTTTTTCAAACACGGTATGCGTTGATCTTTTTCAAACACGGTATGCGTTGATCTTTTTCAAACACGGTATGCGTTGATCTTTTTTCAACCACGGTATGCGTTGATCTTTTTCAAACATGGTATGCGTTGATCTTTTTCAAACACGGTATGCGTTGATCTTTTTCAAACATGGCATGCGTTGATCTTTTTCAAACACGGTATGCGTTGATCTTTTTCAAACACGGTATGCGTTGATCTTTTTCAAACACGGTATGCGTTGATCTTTTTCAAACACGGTATGCGTTGATCTTTTTCAAACACGGTATGCGTTGATCTTTTTCAAACACGGTATGCGTTGATCTTTTTCAAACACGGCATGCGTTGATCTTTTTCAAACACGGTATGCGTTGATCTTTTTCAAACACGGCATGCGTTGATCTTTTTCAAACACGGTATGCGTTGATCTTTTTCAAACACGGTATGCGTTGATCTTTTTCAAACATGGTATGCGTTGATCTTTTTCAAACATGGCATGCGTTGATCTTTTCAAACACGGTATGCGTTGATCTTTTTCAAACACGGTATGCGTTGATCTTTTTCAAACACGGTATGCGTTGATCTTTTTTCAACCACGGTATGCGTTGATCTTTTTCAAACATGGCATGCGTTGATCTTTTTCAAACACGGTATGCGTTGATCTTTTTCAAACATGGCATGCGTTGATCTTTTTCAAACACGGTATGCGTTGATCTTTTTCAAACACGGTATGCGTTGATCTTTTTCAAACACGGTATGCGTTGATCTTTTTCAAACACGGTATGCGTTGATCTTTTTCAAACACGGTATGCGTTGATCTTTTTCAAACACGGTATGCGTTGATCTTTTTCAAACACGGTATGCGTTGATCTTTTTCAAACATGGCATGCGTTGATCTTTTTCAAACACGGTATGCGTTGATCTTTTTCAAACATGGCATGCGTTGATCTTTTTCAAACACGGTATGCGTTGATCTTTTTCAAACACGGTATGCGTTGATCTTTTTCAAACACTGTATGCGTTGATCTTTTTCAAACACGGTATGCGTTGATCTTTTTCAAACACGGTATGCGTTGATCTTTTTCAAACACGGTATGCGTTGATCTTTTTCAAACATGGCATGCGTTGATCTTTTTCAAACACGGTATGCGTTGATCTTTTTCAAACATGGCATGCGTTGATCTTTTTCAAACACGGTATGCGTTGATCTTTTTCAAACACGGTATGCGTTGATCTTTTTCAAACACAGTATGCGTTGATCTTTTTGAAACATGGCATGCGTTGATCTTTTTCAAACACGGTATGCGTTGATCTTTTTCAAACACGGTATGCGTTGATCTTTTTCAAACACGGTATGCGTTGATCTTTTTCAAACACAGTATGCGTTGATCTTTTTCAAACACGGTATGCGTTGATCTTTTTCAAACACGGTATGCGTTGATCTTTTTCAAACATGGCATGCGTTGATCTTTTTCAAACACGGTATGCGTTGATCTTTTTCAAACACGGTATGCGTTGATCTTTTTCAAACACGGTATGCGTTGATCTTTTTCAAACACGGTATGCGTTGATCTTTTTCAAACACGGTATGCGTTGATCTTTTTCAAACATGGCATGCGTTGATCTTTTTCAAACACGGTATGCGTTGATCTTTTTCAAACACGGTATGCGTTGATCTTTTTCAAACACGGTATGCGTTGATCTTTTTCAAACACGGTATGCGTTGATCTTTTTCAAACATGGCATGCGTTGATCTTTTTCAAACACGGTATGCGTTGATCTTTTTCAAACATGGCATGCGTTGATCTTTTTCAAACACAGTATGCGTTGATCTTTTTCAAACATGGCATGCGTTGATCTTTTTCAAACACAGTATGCGTTGATCTTTTTCAAACACGGTATGCGTTGATCTTTTTCAAACATGGCATGCGTTGATCTTTTTCAAACACGGTATGCGTTGATCTTTTTCAAACACGGTATGCGTTGATCTTTTTCAAACACGGTATGCGTTGATCTTTTTCAAACACGGTATGCGTTGATCTTTTTCAAACACGGTATGCGTTGATCTTTTTCAAACACGGTATGCGTTGATCTTTTTCAAACACGGTATGCGTTGATCTTTTTCAAACACAGTATGCGTTGATCTTTTTCAAACATGGCATGCGTTGATCTTTTTCAAACACGGTATGCGTTGATCTTTTTCAAACACGGTATGCGTTGATCTTTTTCAAACACGGTATGCGTTGATCTTTTTCAAACATGGCATGCGTTGATCTTTTTCAAACACGGTATGCGTTGATCTTTTTCAAACACGGTATGCGTTGATCTTTTTCAAACACGGTATGCGTTGATCTTTTTCAAACACGGTATGCGTTGATCTTTTTCAAACACGGTATGCGTTGATCTTTTTCAAACACGGTATGCGTTGATCTTTTTCAAACATGGCATGCGTTGATCTTTTTCAAACACGGTATGCGTTGATCTTTTTCAAACACGGTATGCGTTGATCTTTTTCAAACACGGTATGCGTTGATCTTTTTCAAACACAGTATGCGTTGATCTTTTTCAAACACGGTATGCGTTGATCTTTTTCAAACACGATATGCGTTGATCTTTTTCAAACACGGTATGCGTTGATCTTTTTCAAACACGGCATGCGTTGATCTTTTTCAAACACGGTATGCGTTGATCTTTTTCAAACACGGCATGCGTTGATCTTTTTCAAACACGGTATGCGTTGATCTTTTTCAAACACGGTATGCGTTGATCTTTTTCAAACACGGTATGCGTTGATCTTTTTCAAACACGGTATGCGTTGATCTTTTTCAAACATGGCATGCGTTGATCTTTTTCAAACACGGTATGCGTTGATCTTTTTCAAACACGGTATGCGTTGATCTTTTTCAAACACGGTATGCGTTGATCTTTTTCAAACACGGTATGCGTTGATCTTTTTCAAACAAGGTATGCGTTGATCTTTTTCAAACACGGTATGCGTTGATCTTTTTCAAACACGGTATGCGTTGATCTTTTTCAAACACGGTATGCGTTGATCTTTTTCAAACATGGCATGCGTTGATCTTTTTCAAACACGGTATGCGTTGATCTTTTTCAAACACGGTATGCGTTGATCTTTTTCAAACACAGTATGCGTTGATCTTTTTGAAACATGGCATGCGTTGATCTTTTTCAAACACGGTATGCGTTGATCTTTTTCAAACACGGTATGCGTTGATCTTTTTCAAACACGGTATGCGTTGATCTTTTTCAAACACAGTATGCGTTGATCTTTTTCAAACATGGCATGCGTTGATCTTTTTCAAACACGGTATGCGTTGATCTTTTTCAAACACGGTATGCGTTGATCTTTTTCAAACACGGTATGCGTTGATCTTTTTCAAACATGGCATGCGTTGATCTTTTTCAAACACGGTATGCGTTGATCTTTTTCAAACACGGTATGCGTTGATCTTTTTCAAACACGGTATGCGTTGATCTTTTTCAAACACGGTATGCGTTGATCTTTTTCAAACACGGTATGCGTTGATCTTTTTCAAACACGGTATGCGTTGATCTTTTTCAAACATGGCATGCGTTGATCTTTTTCAAACACGGTATGCGTTGATCTTTTTCAAACACGGTATGCGTTGATCTTTTTCAAACACGGTATGCGTTGATCTTTTTCAAACACAGTATGCGTTGATCTTTTTCAAACACGGTATGCGTTGATCTTTTTCAAACACGATATGCGTTGATCTTTTTCAAACACGGTATGCGTTGATCTTTTTCAAACACGGCATGCGTTGATCTTTTTCAAACACGGTATGCGTTGATCTTTTTCAAACACGGCATGCGTTGATCTTTTTCAAACACGGTATGCGTTGATCTTTTTCAAACACGGTATGCGTTGATCTTTTTCAAACACGGTATGCGTTGATCTTTTTCAAACACGGTATGCGTAGATCTTTTTCAAACACGGTATGCGTTGATCTTTTTCAAACATGGCATGCGTTGATCTTTTTCAAACACGGTATGCGTTGATCTTTTTCAAACACGGTATGCGTTGATCTTTTTCAAACACGGTATGCGTTGATCTTTTTCAAACACGGTATGCGTTGATCTTTTTCAAACAAGGTATGCGTTGATCTTTTTCAAACACGGTATGCGTTGATCTTTTTCAAACACGGTATGCGTTGATCTTTTTCAAACACGGTATGCGTTGATCTTTTTCAAACACGGTATGCGTTGATCTTTTTCAAACATGGCATGCGTTGATCTTTTTCAAACACGGTATGCGTTGATCTTTTTCAAACACGGTATGCGTTGATCTTTTTCAAACACGGTATGCGTTGATCTTTTTCAAACACAGTATGCGTTTATCTTTTTCAAACACGGTATGCGTTGATCTTTTTCAAACACGGTGTGCGTTGATCTTTTTCAAACATGGCATGCGTTGATCTTTTTCAAACACGGTATGCGTTGATCTTTTTCAAACACGGTATGCGTTGATCTTTTTCAAACACGGTATGCGTTGATCTTTTTCAAACATGGTATGCGTTGATCTTTTTCAAACACGGTATGCGTTGATCTTTTTTCAACCACGGTATGCGTTGATCTTTTTCAAACATGGCATGCGTGATCTTTTTCAAACACGGTATGCGTTGATCTTTTTTCAACCACGGTATGCGTTGATCTTTTTCAAACATGGCATGCGTGATCTTTTTTCAAACACGGTATGCATTGATCTTTTTCAAACATGGCATGCGTTGATCTTTTTCAAACACGGTATGCGTTGATCTTTTTCAAACACGGTATGCGTTGATCTTTTTCAAACATGGCATGCGTTGATCTTTTTCAAACACGGTATGCGTTGATCTTTTTCAAACATGGCATGCGTTGATCTTTTTCAAACACGGTATGCGTTGATCTTTTTCAAACACGGTATGCGTTGATCTTTTTCAAACACGGTATGCGTTGATCTTGTTCAAACACGGTATGCGTTGATCTTTTTCAAACACGGTATGCGTTGATCTTTTTCAAACATGGCATGCGTTGATCTTTTTCAAACACGGTATGCGTTGATCTTTTTCAAACACGGTATGCGTTGATCTTTTTCAAACACGGTATGCGTTGATCTTTTTCAAACACGGTATGCGTTGATCTTTTTCAAACACGGTATGCGTTGATCTTTTTCAAACACGGTATGCGTTGATCTTTTTCAAACATGGCATGCGTTGATCTTTTTCAAACACGGTATGCGTTGATCTTTTTCAAACACGGTATGCGTTGATCTTTTTCAAACATGGCATGCGTTGATCTTTTTCAAACACGGTATGCGTTGATCTTTTTCAAACACGGTATGCGTTGATCTTTTTCAAACATGGCATGCGTAGATCTTTTTCAAACACGGTATGCGTTGATCTTTTTCAAACACGGTATGCGTTGATCTTTTTCAAACATGGCATGCGTTGATCTTTTTCAAACACGGTATGCGTTGATCTTTTTCAAACACGGTATGCGTTGATCTTTTTCAAACATGGCATGCGTTGATCTTTTTCAAACACGGTATGCGTTGATCTTTTTCAAACACGGTATGCGTTGATCTTTTTCAAACATGGCATGCGTTGATCTTTTTCAAACACGGTATACGTTGATCTTTTTCAAACACGGTATGCGTTGATCTTTTTCAAACATGGCATGCGTTGATCTTTTTCAAACACGGTATGCGTTGATCTTTTTCAAACACGGTATGCGTTGATCTTTTTCAAACACGGCATGCGTTGATCTTTTTCAAACACGGTATGCGTTGATCTTTTTCAAACACGGTATGCGTTGATCTTTTTCAAACATGGCATGCGTTGATCTTTTTCAAACACGGCATGCGTTGATCTTTTTCAAACACGGTATGCGTTGATCTTTTTCAAACACGGCATGCGTTGATCTTTTTCAAACACGGTATGCGTTGATCTTTTTCAAACACGGTATGCGTTGATCTTTTTCAAACACGGTATGCGTTGATCTTTTTCAAACACGGTATGCGTAGATCTTTTTCAAACACGGTATGCGTTGATCTTTTTCAAACATGGCATGCGTTGATCTTTTTCAAACACGGTATGCGTTGATCTTTTTCAAACACGGTATGCGTTGATCTTTTTCAAACACGGTATGCGTTGATCTTTTTCAAACAAGGTATGCGTTGATCTTTTTCAAACACGGTATGCGTTGATCTTTTTCAAACACGGTATGCGTTGATCTTTTTCAAACACGGTATGCGTTGATCTTTTTCAAACACGGTATGCGTTGATCTTTTTCAAACATGGCATGCGTTGATCTTTTTCAAACACGGTATGCGTTGATCTTTTTCAAACACGGTATGCGTTGATCTTTTTCAAACACGGTATGCGTTGATCTTTTTCAAACACAGTATGCGTTTATCTTTTTCAAACACGGTATGCGTTGATCTTTTTCAAACACGGTGTGCGTTGATCTTTTTCAAACATGGCATGCGTTGATCTTTTTCAAACACGGTATGCGTTGATCTTTTTCAAACACGGTATGCGTTGATCTTTTTCAAACACGGTATGCGTTGATCTTTTTCAAACATGGTATGCGTTGATCTTTTTCAAACACGGTATGCGTTGATCTTTTTTCAACCACGGTATGCGTTGATCTTTTTCAAACATGGCATGCGTGATCTTTTTCAAACACGGTATGCGTTGATCTTTTTTCAACCACGGTATGCGTTGATCTTTTTCAAACATGGCATGCGTGATCTTTTTCAAACACGGTATGCGTTGATCTTTTTCAAACATGGCATGCGTTGATCTTTTTCAAACACGGTATGCGTTGATCTTTTTCAAACACGGTATGCGTTGATCTTTTTCAAACATGGCATGCGTTGATCTTTTTCAAACACGGTATGCGTTGATCTTTTTCAAACATGGCATGCGTTGATCTTTTTCAAACACGGTATGCGTTGATCTTTTTCAAACACGGTATGCGTTGATCTTTTTCAAACACGGTATGCGTTGATCTTGTTCAAACACGGTATGCGTTGATCTTTTTCAAACACGGTATGCGTTGATCTTTTTCAAACATGGCATGCGTTGATCTTTTTCAAACACGGTATGCGTTGATCTTTTTCAAACACGGTATGCGTTGATCTTTTTCAAACACGGTATGCGTTGATCTTTTTCAAACACGGTATGCGTTGATCTTTTTCAAACACGGTATGCGTTGATCTTTTTCAAACATGGCATGCGTTGATCTTTTTCAAACACGGTATGCGTTGATCTTTTTCAAACACGGTATGCGTTGATCTTTTTCAAACATGGCATGCGTTGATCTTTTTCAAACACGGTATGCGTTGATCTTTTTCAAACACGGTATGCGTTGATCTTTTTCAAACATGGCATGCGTAGATCTTTTTCAAACACGGTATGCGTTGATCTTTTTCAAACACGGTATGCGTTGATCTTTTTCAAACATGGCATGCGTTGATCTTTTTCAAACACGGTATGCGTTGATCTTTTTCAAACACGGTATGCGTTGATCTTTTTCAAACATGGCATGCGTTGATCTTTTTCAAACACGGTATGCGTTGATCTTTTTCAAACACGGTATGCGTTGATCTTTTTCAAACATGGTATGCGTTGATCTTTTTCAAACATGGCATGCGTTGATCTTTTTCAAACACGGTATGCGTTGATCTTTTTCAAACACGGTATGCGTTGATCTTTTTCAAACACGGTATACGTTGATCTTTTTCAAACACGGTATGCGTTGATCTTTTTCAAACATGGCATGCGTTGATCTTTTTCAAACACGGTATGCGTTGATCTTTTTCAAACACGGTATGCGTTGATCTTTTTCAAACACGGCATGCGTTGATCTTTTTCAAACACGGTATGCGTTGATCTTTTTCAAACACGGTATGCGTTGATCTTTTTCAAACATGGCATGCGTTGATCTTTTTCAAACACGGTATGCGTTGATCTTTTTCAAACACGGTATGCGTTGATCTTTTTCAAACATGGCATGCGTTGATCTTTTTCAAACACGGTATGCGTTGATCTTTTTCAAACATGGCATGCGTTGATCTTTTTCAAACATGGCATGCGTTGATCTTTTTCAAACACGGTATGCGTTGATCTTTTTCAAACACGGTATGCGTTGATCTTTTTCAAACACGGTATGCGTTGATCTTTTTCAAACATGGCATGCGTTGATCTTTTTCAAACACGGTATGCGTTGATCTTTTTCAAACACGGTATGCGTTGATCTTTTTCAAACACGGTATGCGTTGATCTTTTTCAAACACGGTATGCGTTGATCTTTTTCAAACACGGTATGCGTTGATCTTTTTCAAACACGGTATGCGTTGATCTTTTTCAAACACGGTATGCGTTGATCTTTTTCAAACACGGTATGCGTTGATCTTTTCAAACACGGTATGCGTTGATCTTTTTCAAACACGGTATGCGTTGATCTTTTTCAAACACGGTATGCGTTGATCTTTTTCAAACACGGTATGCGTTGATCTTTTTCAAACACGGTATGCGTTGATCTTTTTCAAACATGGCATGCGTTGATCTTTTTCAAACACGGTATGCGTTGATCTTTTTCAAACACGGTATTCCTTGATCTTTTTCAAACACGGTATGCGTTGATCTTTTTCAAACACGGTATGCCTTGATCTTTTTCAAACACGGTATGCGTTGATCTTTTTCAAACACGGTATGCGTTGATCTTTTTCAAACACGGTATGCGTTGATCTTTTTCAAACACGGTATGCGTTGATCTTTTTCAAACATGGCATGCGTTGATCTTTTTCAAACACGGTATGCGTTGATCTTTTTCAAACATGGCATGCGTTGATCTTTTTCAAACACGGTATGCGTTGATCTTTTTCAAACATGGCATGCGTTGATCTTTTTCAAACACGGTATGCGTTGATCTTTTTCAAACATGGCATGCGTTGATCTTTTTCAAACACGGTATGCGTTGATCTTTTTCAAACACGGTATGCGTTGATCTTTTTCAAACACGGTATACGTTGATCTTTTTCAAACACGGTATGCGTTGATCTTTTTCAAACACGGTATGCGTTGATCTTTTTCAAACACGGTATGCGTTGATCTTTTTCAAACACGGTATGCGTTGATCTTTTTCAAACACGGTATGCGTTGATCTTTTTCAAACACGGTATGCGTTGATCTTTTCAAACACGGTATGCGTTGATCTTTTTCAAACACGGTATGCGTTGATCTTTTTCAAACACGGTATGCGTTGATCTTTTTCAAACACGGTATGCGTTGATCTTTTTCAAACATGGCATGCGTTGATCTTTTTCAAACACGGTATGCGTTGATCTTTTTCAAACACGGTATGCGTTGATCTTTTTCAAACATGGCATGCGTTGATCTTTTTCAAACACGGTATGCGTTGATCTTTTTCAAACACGGTATTCCTTGATCTTTTTCAAACACGGTATGCGTTGATCTTTTTCAAACACGGTATGCCTTGATCTTTTTCAAACACGGTATGCGTTGATCTTTTTCAAACACGGTATGCGTTGATCTTTTTCAAACACGGTATGCGTTGATCTTTTTCAAACACGGTATGCGTTGATCTTTTTCAAACATGGCATGCGTTGATCTTTTTCAAACACGGTATGCGTTGATCTTTTTCAAACATGGCATGCGTTGATCTTTTTCAAACACGGTATGCGTTGATCTTTTTCAAACATGGCATGCGTTGATCTTTTTCAAACATGGCATGCGTTGATCTTTTTCAAACATGGCATGCGTTGATCTTTTTCAAACACGGTATGCGTTGATCTTTTTCAAACATGGCATGCGTTGATCTTTTTCAAACACGGTATGCGTTGATCTTTTTAAACACGGTATGCGTTGGTCTTTTTCAAACACGGTATGCGTTGATCTTTTTCAAACACGGTATGCGTTGATCTTTTTCAAACACGGTATGCCTTGATCTTTTTCAAACACGGTATGCCTTGATCTTTTTCAAACACGGTATGCGTTGATCTTTTTCAAACACGGTATGCGTTGATCTTTTTCAAACATGGCATGCGTTGATCTTTTTCAAACACGGTATGCGTTGATCTTTTTCAAACATGGCATGCGTTGATCTTTTTCAAACACGGTATGCGTTGATCTTTTTCAAACACGGTATGCGTTGATCTTTTTCAAACACGGTATGCGTTGATCTTTTTCAAACACGGTATGCGTTGATCTTTTTCAAACACGGTATGCGTTGATCTTTTTCAAACACGGTATGCGTTGATCTTTTTCAAACATGGCATGCGTTGATCTTTTTCAAACACGGTATGCGTTGATCTTTTTCAAACATGGCATGCGTTGATCTTTTTCAAACACGGTATGCGTTGATCTTTTTAAACACGGTATGCGTTGATCTTTTTCAAACATGGCATGCGTTGATCTTTTTCAAACACGGTATGCGTTGATCTTTTTCAAACACGGTATGCGTTGATCTTTTTCAAACATGGCATGCGTTGATCTTTTTCAAACACGGTATGCGTTGATCTTTTTCAAACACGGTATGCGTTGATCTTTTTCAAACATGGCATGCGTTGATCTTTTTCAAACACAGTATGCGTTGATCTTTTTCAAACACGGTATGCGTTGATCTTTTTCAAACATGGCATGCGTTGATCTTTTTCAAACACGGTATGCGTTGATCTTTTTCAAACACGGTATGCGTTGATCTTTTTCAAACACGGTATGCGTTGATCTTTTTCAAACACGGTATGCGTTGATCTTTTTCAAACACGGTATGCGTTGATCTTTTTCAAACACGGTATGCGTTGATCTTTTTCAAACACGGTATGCGTTGATCTTTTTCAAACACGGTATGCGTTGATCTTTTCAAACACGGTATGCGTTGATCTTTTTCAAACACGGTATGCGTTGATCTTTTTCAAACACGGTATGCGTTGATCTTTTTCAAACACGGTATGCGTTGATCTTTTTCAAACATGGCATGCGTTGATCTTTTTCAAACACGGTATGCGTTGATCTTTTTCAAACACGGTATGCGTTGATCTTTTTCAAACATGGCATGCGTTGATCTTTTTCAAACACGGTATGCGTTGATCTTTTTCAAACACGGTATTCCTTGATCTTTTTCAAACACGGTATGCGTTGATCTTTTTCAAACACGGTATGCCTTGATCTTTTTCAAACACGGTATGCGTTGATCTTTTTCAAACACGGTATGCGTTGATCTTTTTCAAACACGGTATGCGTTGATCTTTTTCAAACACGGTATGCGTTGATCTTTTTCAAACACGGTATGCGTTGATCTTTTTCAAACACGGTATGCGTTGATCTTTTTCAAACATGGCATGCGTTGATCTTTTTCAAACACGGTATGCGTTGATCTTTTTCAAACATGGCATGCGTTGATCTTTTTCAAACATGGCATGCGTTGATCTTTTTCAAACACGGTATGCGTTGATCTTTTTCAAACACGGTATGCGTTGATCTTTTTCAAACACGGTATGCGTTGATCTTTTTCAAACACGGTATGCGTTGATCTTTTTCAAACACGGTATGCGTTGATCTTTTTCAAACACGGTATGCGTTGATCTTTTTCAAACATGGCATGCGTTGATCTTTTTCAAACACGGTATGCGTTGATCTTTTTCAAACATGGCATGCGTTGATCTTTTTCAAACACGGTATGCGTTGATCTTTTTAAACACGGTATGCGTTGATCTTTTTCAAACATGGCATGCGTTGATCTTTTTCAAACACGGTATGCGTTGATCTTTTTCAAACACGGTATGCGTTGATCTTTTTCAAACATGGCATGCGTTGATCTTTTTCAAACACGGTATGCGTTGATCTTTTTCAAACACGGTATGCGTTGATCTTTTTCAAACATGGCATGCGTTGATCTTTTTCAAACACAGTATGCGTTGATCTTTTTCAAACACGGTATGCGTTGATCTTTTTCAAACATGGCATGCGTTGATCTTTTTCAAACACGGTATGCGTTGATCTTTTTCAAACACGGTATGCGTTGATCTTTTTCAAACACAGTATGCGTTGATCTTTTTCAAACACGGTATGCGTTGATCTTTTTCAAACACGGTATGCGTTGATCTTTTTCAAACACAGTATGCGTTGATCTTTTTCAAACACGGTATGCGTTGATCTTTTTCAAACACGGTATGCGTTGATCTTTTTCAAACACGGTATGCGTTGATCTTTTTCAAACACGGTATGCGTTGATCTTTTTCAAACATGGCATGCGTTGATCTTTTTCAAACACGGTATGCGTTGATCTTTTTCAAACACGGTATGCGTTGATCTTTTTGAAACATGGCATGCGTTGATCTTTTTCAAACACGGTATGCGTTGATCTTTTTCAAACACGGTATGCGTTGATCTTTTTCAAACACAGTATGCGTTGATCTTTTTCAAACATGGTATGCGTTGATCTTTTTCAAACACGGTATGCGTTGATCTTTTTCAAACATGGCATGCGTTGATCTTTTTCAAACACGGTATGCGTTGATCTTTTTCAAACACGGTATGCGTTGATCTTTATCAAACACGGTATGCGTTGATCTTTTTCAAACACGGTATGCGTTGATCTTTTTCAAACACGGTATGCGTTGATCTTTTTGAAACATGGCATGCGTTGATCTTTTTCAAACACGGTATGCGTTGATCTTTTTCAAACACGGTATGCGTTGATCTTTTTCAAACACAGTATGCGTTGATCTTTTTCAAACATGGTATGCGTTGATCTTTTTCAAACACGGTATGCGTTGATCTTTTTCAAACATGGCATGCGTTGATCTTTTTCAAACACGGTATGCGTTGATCTTTTTCAAACACGGTATGCGTTGATCTTTTTCAAACACGGTATGCGTTGATCTTTTTCAAACACGGTATGCGTTGATCTTTTTCAAACATGGCATGCGTTGATCTTTTTCAAACATGGTATGCGTTGATCTTTTTCAAACACGGTATGCGTTGATCTTTTTCAAACATGGCATGCGTTGATCTTTATCAAACACGGTATGCGTTGATCTTTTTCAAACACGGTATGCGTTGATCTTTTTCAAACACGGTATGCGTTGATCTTTTTCAAACACGGTATGCGTTGATCTTTATCAAACACGGTATGCGTTGATCTTTTTCAAACACGGTATGCGTTGATCTTTTTCAAACACGGTATGCGTTGATCTTTTTCAAACACAGTATGCGTTGATCTTTTTCAAACATAGTATGCGTTGATCTTTTTCAAACACGGTATGCGTTGATCTTTTTCAAACATGGCATGCGTTGATCTTTTTCAAACACGGTATGCGTTGATCTTTTTCAAACACGGTATGCGTTGATCTTTTTCAAACATGGCATGCGTTGATCTTTTTCAAACACGGTATGCGTTGATCTTTTTCAAACACGGTATGCGTTGATCTTTTTCAAACATGGCATGCGTTGATCTTTTTCAAACACGGTATGCGTTGATCTTTTTCAAACACGGTATGCGTTGATCTTTATCAAACACGGTATGCGTTGATCTTTTTCAAACATGGCATGCGTTGATCTTTTTCAAACACGGTATGCGTTGATCTTTTTCAAACACGGTATGCGTTGATCTTTTTCAAACACGGTATGCGTTGATCTTTTTCAAACACGGTATGCGTTGATCTTTTTCAAACACAGTATGCGTTGATCTTTTTCAAACATGGTATGCGTTGATCTTTTTCAAACACGGTATGCGTTGATCTTTTTCAAACATGGCATGCGTTGATCTTTTTCAAACACGGTATGCGTTGATCTTTTTCAAACACGGTATGCGTTGATCTTTATCAAACACGGTATGCGTTGATCTTTTTCAAACACGGTATGCGTTGATCTTTTTCAAACACGGTATGCGTTGATCTTTTTCAAACACGGTATGCGTTGATCTTTTTCAAACACGGTATGCGTTGATCTTTATCAAACACGGTATGCGTTGATCTTTTTCAAACACGGTATGCGTTGATCTTTTTCAAACACGGTATGCGTTGATCTTTTTCAAACACGGTATGCGTTGATCTTTTTCAAACACGGTATGCGTTGATCTTTTTCAAACACGGTATGCGTTGATCTTTTTCAAACACGGTATGCGTTGATCTTTTTTCAACCACGGTATGCGTTGATCTTTTTCAAACATGGCATGCGTTGATCTTTTTCAAACACGGTATGCGTTGATCTTTATCAAACACGGTATGCGTTGATCTTTTTCAAACATGGCATGCGTTGATCTTTTTCAAACACGGTATGCGTTGATCTTTTTCAAACACGGTATGCGTTGATCTTTTTCAAACACGGTATGCGTTGATCTTTTTCAAACACGGTATGCGTTGATCTTTTTCAAACACAGTATGCGTTGATCTTTTTCAAACATGGTATGCGTTGATCTTTTTCAAACACGGTATGCGTTGATCTTTTTCAAACATGGCATGCGTTGATCTTTTTCAAACACGGTATGCGTTGATCTTTTTCAAACACGGTATGCGTTGATCTTTTTCAAACACGGTATGCGTTGATCTTTTTCAAACACGGTATGCGTTGATCTTTTTCAAACATGGCATGCGTTGATCTTTTTCAAACACGGTATGCGTTGATCTTTTTCAAACACGGTATGCGTTGATCTTTTTCAAACATGGCATGCGTTGATCTTTTTCAAACACGGTATGCGTTGATCTTTTTCAAACACGGTATGCGTTGATCTTTTTCAAACACGGTATGCGTTGATCTTTTTCAAACACGGTATGCGTTGATCTTTATCAAACACGGTATGCGTTGATCTTTTTCAAACACGGTATGCGTTGATCTTTTTCAAACACGGTATGCGTTGATCTTTTTCAAACACAGTATGCGTTGATCTTTTTCAAACATGGTATGCGTTGATCTTTTTCAAACACGGTATGCGTTGATCTTTTTCAAACATGGCATGCGTTGATCTTTTTCAAACACGGTATGCGTTGATCTTTTTCAAACACGGTATGCGTTGATCTTTTTCAAACATGGCATGCGTTGATCTTTTTCAAACACGGTATGCGTTGATCTTTTTCAAACACGGTATGCGTTGATCTTTTTCAAACATGGCATGCGTTGATCTTTTTCAAACACGGTATGCGTTGATCTTTTTCAAACACGGTATGCGTTGATTTTTATCAAACACGGTATGCGTTGATCTTTTTCAAACATGGCATGCGTTGATCTTTTTCAAACACGGTATGCGTTGATCTTTTTCAAACACGGTATGCGTTGATCTTTTTCAAACACGGTATGCGTTGATCTTTTTCAAACACGGTATGCGTTGATCTTTTTCAAACACGGTATGCGTTGATCTTTTTCAAACACGGTATGCGTTGATCTTTTTCAAACACGGTATGCGTTGATCTTTTTCAAACACGGCATGCGTTGATCTTTTTCAAACACGGTATGCGTTGATCTTTTTCAAACATGGCATGCGTTGATCTTTTTCAAACACGGTATGCGTTGATCTTTTTCAAACACGGTATGCGTTGATCTTTTTCAAACACGGTATGCGTTGATCTTTTTCAAACACGGTATGCGTTGATCTTTTTCAAACACGGTATGCGTTGATCTTTTTCAAACACGGTATGCGTTGATCTTTTTCAAACACGGTATGCGTTGATCTTTTTCAAACACGGTATGCGTTGATCTTTTTCAAACACGGCATGCGTTGATCTTTTTCAAACACGGCATGCGTTGATCTATCTGAAAAGGACCATAAATAGTGTTGTTAGAGAGAGAGAGAGAGAACCTATATATATATATATATATATATATATATATATATATATATATATATATATATATATATATACATACATGGAAAAAAGTTTGGCTTTCAATTGATCATATATATATATAGGCAGCACCTTCTCTTGGGTTCGAAAGTACTTAGGAGACAAATCCAAATTATGACAAATTCATCAGCTAATTCCCCTCCGAAAC
>OY744538.1:10397385-10402385 GCA_963556195.1 Sepiola atlantica
TCAACTCATATGAATCAAAGGCCTGTTACCATTAGAATGCGATTAAACTCATATGAATCAAAGGCCTGTTACCATTTGAATGCAATTCAACTCATATGAATCAAAGGCCTGTTACCATTTGAATACGATTCAAAGCATATGAATCTAAGGCCTGTTACCATTAGAATGCGATTCAACTCATATGAATCAAAGGCCTGTTACCATTAGAATGCGATTTAACTCATATGAATCAAAGGTCCGTTACCATTTGAATGCGCTTTAGCTCATATGAATCAAAGGCCTGTTACCATTTGAATGCGATTCAACTCATATGAATCAAAGCCTGTTACCATTAGAATGCGATTCAACTCATGAATCACAGGTCCGTTACCATTTGAATGCGATTTACCTCATATGAATCAAATGCCTGTTACCATTTGAATGTGAGTTAGCTCATATGAATAAAACGCCTGTTACCATTAGCATGCGATTCAACTCATATGAATCAAAGGTCTGTTACCATTTGAATGCGATTTAGCTCATATGCATCAAAGGTATCTTACCATTTGAATGCGATTTACCTCATATGAATCAAATGCCTGTTACCATTTGAATGTGAGTTAGCTCATATGAATAAAACGCTTGTTACCATTAGCATGCGATTCAACTCATATGAATCAAAGGTCCGTTACCATTTGAATGCGATTTACCTCATATGAATCAAATGACTGTTACCATTTGAATGCGATTTACCTCATATGAATAAAAGGCCTGTTACCATTTGAATGCGATTTACCTACTATGAATCAAAGGCCTGTTACCATTAGAATGCGATTCAACTCATGAATCACAGGTCCGTTAACATTTGAATGCGATTTACCTCATATGAATAAAAGGCCTGTTACCATTTGAATGCGATTTACCTCATATGAATCAAATGCCTGTTACCATTAGAATGCGATTTGACTCATATGAATCAAAGGTCTGTTACCATTAGAATGCGATTTAACTCATATGAATCAAAGGTCTGTTACCATTAGAATGCGATTCAACTCATATGATTCAAAGGCCTGTTACCATTAGAATGCGATTTAACTCATATGAATCAAAGGTCCGTTACCATTAGAATGCGATTTAGCTCATATGAATCAAAGGCCTGTTACCATTTGAATGCGATTCAACTCATATGAATCAAAGGCCTGTTACCATTTGAATGCGATTCAACTCATATGAATCAAAGGTCTGTTACCATTTGAATGCGATTCAACTCATATGAATCAAAGGCCTGTTACCATTTGAATGCGATTCAACTCATATGAATCAAAGGTCTGTTACCATTAGAATGCGATTCAACTCATATGAATCAAAGGCCTGTTACCATTTGAATGCGATTTAACTCATATGAATCAAAGGTCCGTTACCATTTGAATGCGCTTTAGCTCATATGAATCAAAGGCTTGTTACCATTTGAATGCGATTCAACTCATATGAATCAAAGGCCTGTTACCATTAGAATGCGATTCAACTCATATGAATCAAAGGCCTGTTACCATTAGCATGCGATTTAACTCATATGAATCAAAGGCTTGTTACCATTACAATGCGATTCAACTCATATGAATCAAAGGCCTGTTACAATTAGAATGCGATTCAACTCATATGAATCAAAAGCCTGTTACCATTAGAATGCGATTCAACTCATATGAATCAAAGGCCTGTTACCATTAGAATGCAATTCAACTCATATGAATCAAAGGCCTGTTACCATTAGAATGCGATTTAGCTCATATGAATCAAAGGTCTGTTACCATTTGAATGCAATTCAACTCATATGAATCAAAGGCCTGTTACCATTTGAATGCGATTCAACTCATATGAATCAAAGGCCTGTTACCATTAGAATGCGATTAAACTCATATGAATCAAAGGCCTGTTACCATTAGAATGCGATGAAACTCATATGAATCAAAGGCCTGTTACCATTAGAATGCGATTTAACTCATATGAATCAAAGGTCCGTTACCATTTGAATGCGCTTTAGCTCATATGAATCAAAGGCCTGTTACCATTTGAATGCGATTCAACTCATATGAATCAAAGCCTGTTACCATTAGAATGCGATTCAACTCATGAATCACAGGTCCGTTACCATTTGAATGCGATTTACCTCATATGAATCAAATGCCTGTTACCATTTGAATGTGAGTTAGCTCATATGAATAAAACGCCTGTTACCATTAGCATGCGATTCAACTCATATGAATCAAAGGTCTGTTACCATTTGAATGCGATTTAGCTCATATGCATCAAAGGTATCTTACCATTTGAATGCGATTTACCTCATATGAATCAAATGCCTGTTACCATTCGAATGTGAGTTAGCTCATATGAATAAAACGCCTGTTACCATTAGCATGCGATTCAACTCATATGAATCAAAGGTCCGTTACCATTTGAATTCGATTTACCTCATATGAATCAAATGACTGTTACCATTTGAATGCGATTTACCTCATATGAATAAAAGGCCTGTTACCATTTGAATGCGATTTACCTACTATGAATCAAAGGCCTGTTACCATTAGAATGCGATTCAACTCATGAATCACAGGTCCGTTACCATTTGAATGCGATTTACCTCATATGAATAAAAGGCCTGTTACCATTTGAATGCGATTTACCTCATATGAATCAAATGCCTGTTACCATTTGAATGTGAGTTAGCTCATATGAATTACACAGAAAGATCAAGGAGAATAATAAAAGAGAGTAAAGAGATAAAAAAAGAGGAACAGCAAGACGAATTAACACGCTATTTCAAACTTATCCGTGTCAGAGGTACAGACAGACAAAGCGCCTGATAGAGATGCTTGGATTGCCATGAAACAAGATGCGTCCATTCAATCTGTCTGTCCATCGATGACCATTCTTTCTCAAACGTAGGCGTGACAGACAGGCCAACCAACCGACCGATGGACAGATCTTCGTCTAGAGATAGTCGTAGATGCATGTAAAATAAAATGTCGGCATTCAATATGCACGTTTAGGTATGAAAAATGCCCCCTCCCCCCCAAAAAAAAACTTAAGCGTGACACACCGACTGACGCAAAGATTCTCTTATAGAGATGTTTGAACGCAGCGTAGCAAACCGACGGACGTAGCCTTTTATTGAGATTCGTGGACACGTGTAATGATGGAAAAACAAACAAACAAACAAACAAACAAGGCAGCATCGTGTAAAACAAATCATATATGTACGAGGTGTTGTTGACAAGATGATTTGAGTTAAAAACGTTGTTGGTGAGAAGAAAAAAACCGTTTGTCGTGTTGTATTCACAAAAATACGAAGTGTCGATGAAAGAGCGAAATGACAGCTTTTTGCAAGAAAAGAAGTGGGCGACGGAAAAGGACGAAAGACGCGGGAAAAGTCGCCAGTAATTGCTAACTTGCGTGATGCGGCTTATTTGCAAGATTCACTTGGCAGCATTTTGCTATGATGAGCTGAACGGAAGTCAATGCAATCTGGGATGGACGAACCAATACATATATCAATTGAGAGGAGGTAGCATATATAATAATATATATATATATATATATATATATATATATATATATATATATATATATATATATATATATATTCGCTTCTATCAAAGTGGTGCTTAATTGTGTATATACCGTTTTTACCGAGTTGCAAAAACTTTCCTTCGTAGGAAGAAAAGTCAATATAGGTTAATAACTCGCAGAGGAGTTTTTATGACCGATGCAAAAACTATTGGTAGACATAAGAGTAAGGTAGGTAAGTAGGTATATTGAACGATGAATAGGTGCATAGATAAATAAATAAATAAATAAATAAGTACATAAATGTATATATATATATATATATATATATATATATATATATATATATATATATATATATATATATATATATATATATATATATATATATATATATATATATATATATATATATATGTAAGTACATTTCGCGTACAACAAAATCGTAGGATAAATTTCAGAGGAAACATTTTTTTAATCAATGAAACGGGCGGGTGGGAAAAAAAAGAAAAATTGCTAACATTTTTCTTAAGGCCTTATCGTCTGACCCTCTAAGAGGAAACTTCAGAATGGTAAATTAAAAACTAAGAAAATCGAATGAGATATGAGGGGAAACAATTGTTTCAGTTGGAGAAAACGATTAAGAAAAAAAAGTAACTCTCAACGTTATGGTGGCTTTGAATCATTAAAGATCTCCAACTAATGCTTCAAAATCTTTTGTCTACACAGGCTAGGTCGAGAGTTGTTAATAACTAACACCATAACGTTGAGAGATCTACGTTTTTTCTCTCAATCGTTTTCTTCAACTGAAACAATTTTTTCCCCTCATACCTCATTCGATTTTCTTAGTTTTTAATTTATCATGACAATGAACAGAACGTATATGGAAAATCTTTGGTTTTCTTTATTTCCCATCACCGGATGGTTTATGTCGACTACGCACACAATCTTTTGGCATACTTTTGTCTCATGAAAGTCTTTTTCTTGCTTAGGTCACAGACTTGGTTTCCGCTAGAAACTCGTCTATATATACATCCGATTGGAAAGCAATTTGCTCTGCATTGTCTATCCGAGCGTGAACTGAAGCAATTTTTCCACAAACACTTCCAATTGTCCGTTTGATGAAATACAAATCAGGGGATTCCTTCACAGTACCAACTTGCTTATCAGTTGCATTTTTAGTCATCGGACACGAAAGCCTAACAGCAAGACGGGCTTGAGTACCATAGCCAATAAACATCGGTAAACTCCCATTCTTCCGGTACTTCGATTCTCCGATCACCAAGCGCTCCGGCTCTTCGTGTTTCTGAAACCGCCACCTTTCAAGTATCGCTTGCACTGCGGAACCTTCTCCTTTTTAACAGTTATCAAGTCGCTTTCTTTCTTTCTCGACGTCCCACCCACAATGGACTCGTCCACAATTCATTTTTGCCACTCTTACGCACCGAAGAGCTGTG
>OY744538.1:10409885-10412385 GCA_963556195.1 Sepiola atlantica
ACCAATCAGATTCTTTGGTGTTCTCATAGCCAATCGTTGGGCTTACCACGAACAACTCTCTCTCTCTCTCTCTCTCTCTCTCTCTCTATATATATATATATATATATATATATATATATATATATATATATATATATGACAGATCAAAGATATATCACACTGTAATTTAATGTCAATTTCGGAGCAAAATAATCTTACACATCTTTCTGGAAAAAAAAAACAGAGCATAATTGAAAAAATCCAAGTTAGAACATGAAAATCCAGTCTTTAGAGTCAATTATCAGATGAAAACCTTACAATATCAAGACGAACATAAGCTGTCAGAAAAGTGTTTAGAAAAGTTCCAGAAAACGTCAATGGCGATATGGAGGTTATATAGACTAAAACTTGATTCTCGAAACATAAAAAATCAAATATCCAGAAAAAGCTCGGATGCATATCAAGAAGGCTCCCCAAGCAAGCTTAACAGAAGTCAACCCAAGTTTAATCAAAACAATCCAGAATCACCAGAAAGAATAATTACATAGGGCCTGTAGAGCCGAAATTCCTTTCATATTGGTAGACTTTTCTTTTGCTCCGAAACTGACATTAAATCATTGTATCATATAACTCTGATCTGTAATTTAATTTATTTATAGCTTTATTTCAATTTTTGACATTTAATGATTTGGTCTGAAGAGGTTGCCTCTCTGTGAAGAGTACAACCGAAACATGTATGCACATATGTAACCAATAATGTTTGTATAAATAAAAAATTATACTTAAGAACAGCTATACTTATTATTGAGCACTTTTTATAAACACTGGAGTTTCAACGGATTTACATCTACAGAAACTAATACAATACGTGTACTAATATATATATATATATATGAATATTAAATTATTAATACCTACAGACGCTAGCGTTTCAAGCTTATTGCTCTCATCAGTGCAGGAAAGTAACAATTTCAGACGGTCGGGAAGCGCGAACTCGGTTCACAGAATCAGCCTAGAATCTGCAAGCAGTCGCCATATTCACTCGGTCATCGGAAACTGTCACATGATTAAGGGAAATTAAGATCTATATGTACCTAGAAGCGGGTACAGATAGAAGACTAGTCGAGAGTGTTCGACGAACGTATTCGGAACCTTGCATTAAAGCTTTTTGACAGTCTATTTTTAACATACCGAAAGTGCTCAACTTTAATTTCTTAAAGGGGCTTAGTATAATATATATATATATATATATATATATATATATATATATATATATATATATATATATATATATATATATATAGTTTTTCATGGTAAACAACTGATGATCCCTTAAAATAGTGTTAGGTTGTTTGGTTGTTTTGTTTTACGGCATATCAACCCTTTTGGGGTTATTTAATGCCGAATCTGGTCATTATAGTGAAAGTTTTTATGTTTCAAGTTCTTTATATCTTCAAATGTTTAATCATGGTTTTTGGTTTGGTAGTTTTGTTTTACGGCATATCAACCCTTTTTGGGTTATTTAATGCCGAATCTGGTCATTATAGTGAAAGTTTTTATGCTTCAAGTTCTTTATATCTTCAAATGTTTAATCAGGGTTTTTGGTTTGGTAGTTTTGTTTTACGGCATATCAACCCTTTTTGGGAATCTGGTCTTGTTTTCTTCTCTTTTTTGTTTCTTTCCCCTTTTAATATCTGTTTCTATTTAACCCATAGTTGGGACCATAACAGGTACTACCACTCCGGGTCAGGGTGGACCTGGGAGCAATGGTAATTAAGAGGAGGCTCCACATTCCCCAAAGTCCGTAAGCCGGATCTCACCATCGGATGTAGTTTAAGGTCATATCCAGGACCGGGAGTAGGGTAGGAAAAATAAAAATAAAAAAGGGGAGGGAGAAAGGGAGAGGGGCTGTTGTTTTTGGTTTTGGTTTTGTAGAACATAATTAAGTTTTACAAACAAACAAAAAAAAAACAAAAAAAACGTCAATGTAGGTGAATTTCGTCTCAGGGAGCCACAGGGCAGCCTGATCTGGTATCACCAGAAATAGTGTTAGAAACTAACTAATATAATAACTGTAAAAAATAAATTGACTTACATGAGTGATTTTCCACTGGAAAACTTGAGACTATAAGTTTGTTTTTTTTATATATTTTTTAGTTTTTTTTTTTGTTTTGTTTATATAGTTTTAATGGTTGAGAAACTTCCGAGGCATATATATATATATATATATATATATATATATATATATATATATATATATATTAATTTCAAATAAATAATATTAAATTATTTTTACCTACATACGCCAGTGTTTCTTGCTTTCGCTGTCATCAGTGTAGGGAATAATAATCTTAGATGGTCGCAAGGTTCGAACCCCTGCTACCGAATCAACACTAGACTCCGCAAGTAAGCGTCATAACCATACGGTCACGAGACATTACCACGTCGAGAAGTGAATTTAAGTTCTATTTATGTGAAGGGAGGCCCATACAGAAAGACTGACTAGAGAATTCAACGAACG
>OY744538.1:10414885-10447385 GCA_963556195.1 Sepiola atlantica
TTAGGATTAGGATTAGGATTAGGGTTGGGATAAAGGTTAGGGTTAAGATTAGGGTTAGGGTTAGGATTATGGTTAGGATTATGTTTAAGGTTAGGGTAAGTATTAGGGTTAGGATTAGGGTTAGGGTTAGGATACGGGTTGGGATTAGGGTTAGGGTTAGGATAAGGATTAGGGTTAGGGTTAGGATTAGGGTTAGGGTTAGAGTTAAGATTAGGGTTGGGATTAGGGTTAGGGTTAGTGTTAGGGTTAGGGTTAGGGTTGAGGTTGGGAATAAGGTTAGGGTTAGGGTTAGGGTTAGGATTAGGGTTAGGGTTAGATTTGGGGTTGGGGTTGGGAATAGGGTTAGGGTTAAAGTTAGGGTTAGGGTTAGGGTTAGGATTAGAGTTAGGGTTAGGGTTAGGATTAGGGTTAGGGTTAGGGTTAGGGTTAGGGTTAGGGTTAGGGTTAAGGTTAGGATTAGGGTTGGGAATAGGGTTAGGATTAGGGTTAGGGTTAGGGTTAGGGTTAGGGTTAGGATTAGGGTTAGGGTTAGGGTTAGGGTAAGGGTTATGGTTAAGGTTAGGGTTAGGGTTGGGAATAGGGTTAGGATTAGGGTTAGGGTTAGGGTTAGGATTAGGATTAGGGTTAGGGTTAGGATACGGGTTGGGATTAGGGTTAGGGTTAGGATTAGGGTTAGGGTTAGGAGTAGGGTTAGGATTAGGATTAGGGTTGGGATTAGGGTTAGGGTTAGTGTTAGGGTTAGGGTTAGGGTTGGGGTTGGGAATAGGGTTAGGGTTAGGGTTAGGATTAGATTTGGGGTTGGGGTTGGGAATAGGGTTACGGTTAGGGTTAGTGTTAGGGTTAGGATTAGGATTAGGGTTAGGGTTAGGGTTAGGGTTAGGATTAGGGTTAGGATTTGGGTTAGGGTTAGGATTAGGGTTGGGATTAGGGTTAGAGTTAGAGTTAGGGTTAAGGTTAGGATTAGGGTTGGGAATAGGGTTAGGATTAGGTTTAGGGTTAGGGTTAGGGTTAGGGTTAGGGTTAGGGTTAGGGTTAGGGTTAGGGTTAAGGTTAGGGTTAGGGTTGGTAATAGGGTTAGAATTAGGGTTAGGGTTAGGGTTAGGGTTAGGATTAGGGTAAGGATTAGGGTTAGGGTTAGGGTTAGGATTAGGGTTAGGATTAGGGTTGGGATTAGGGATAGGATTAGGGTTGGGATTAGGGTTAGGATTAGGGTTAGGGCTAGAGTTCGGGTTAAAGTTAGGATTAGGGTTAGGATTAGGGTTAGGGTTAGGGTTAGGGTTAGGATTAGGGTTGGGATTAGGGTTAGGGTTAGGGATTAAAGTGCAGTAAGTTCATCGGAGCACATAAAAAAAAACAAGCACAGAGATGCAACTCTGCAAGGGTTGGAACTTGTCAGATAGTGCAGAACTTACTTGGTTAGAAATTCTTTTTTGCACCCTTTCCAAGAGGGAGAGGCTAGTGGTTGGTGCAGTGAAAGGATGGGATCTGTGCAGCTAATCAGGTGAAACCAGAGGTCGGGTATGACAGCCAAGTCGACGAAAACAAGAGAGAGAGATAGAGAGAGAGATAGAGAGAGAGAGGGGGAGAGAGAATTACGTTGGTTTCGCATAAAAATGTTTTACTTCTGTAAGATTAAATGAAGGCGTTCATTTTTGCGGTTTCTTTTTCATTTGCAATGAGGTTTCGCCGTCGTCTCGCACACATCGTCTGGTATTCCGAAATGCTCACTCATCTGCTACTAACCAGACCCAACGACGCTTAACTCCGATGATCTAACGAGTATAAGGGTGAATTAGATTGTCAGTTTGGTGATAAATAACAATAAGATAGGATTGAAAGCGATGGATGGAATGGACAAAATTTGATTACTTAAGACAATTATATTGTAGTATGCAGGGAACCAGTCATGTGGTAATGTTTTCCTCAGATTGAAAAGTTCTTGCAAAGAAACTCTGTTCATGGAAATGTCGTTTGGTTTTAGATACCTGCTATATAATTTTGTTTCTAAGAGTTTTCTTGTTCTTCGTAAATATTCTTTTCTAATCTTCTCATTCACTTCTGTTGATTTGATGGTGTCTGCTCCCAGAACTAAATATTTATAGCTGTCATATTCGCCTACAGAGGAAGAAAGGAACGTTTCTGCAATGGCGATAGTCTGCGAATACTTGGGGAAGGTCGTCATAATCATCACCATTATCATCATCATTGCATATTCATAAACCTGGTTAACGCTACAACGTCATTCCAAGCTATTTGTCTGAACATATAGATTGATATAGAAAGGCCATTACTTGATTTAGTCTCAACTTCTACTAGTAATCTAGTGTGGGTAACCGTGTTCTATAATATATTTCGATGTAATACCTCTTTATCAAACCTCCTACATAGTAATCTAGTGTGAGTAACTGCGTTCTGTAACACATTTCGATGTAATACCTCTTTATCAAATATTTAATTGTTCAATTTTTTAATTTTTATACTCGATTTAGTCTTAACTTCTACGCAGTAATCTAGTGTGGGTAACCGTGTTCTATAATATATTTCGATGTAATACCTCTTTATCAAATCTATTACATAGTAATCTAGTGTGAGTAACTGCGTTCTGTAACATATTTCGATATAATACCTCTTTATCAAATGCTAAATAGTTCAATTTTTTATTTTTATACTCGATTTAGTTACGCCAGTAAAATGGAAGTCAGCCACATCACGGCGAGATATGAATCTGGAGCACGCGGCCTTCGTAGTGTTCTTTGAGAGACGCTTGAACACCTGTTTGATCCTGGCAATCTGGCCATCTTTTGTATTGCAAGCGGTATGCTTGGTATTTTTCTCAACAGGATCACACACATACAATCGGGCAAGAGAGGGGACTGATGAAGTCGTAGAAGTTTTCAGACAATCATTTTTTTGTTTCGGGCGTATGACACAAAAGCAAACATTAACTTTATATGAAGTATATCTTCGAAAATTAAATTGAAAAAAAAAGTTAATGAAACTAAAATGCATTGTATGGCGTTCTAATTGCTTATTATTATTTTTAATAATTAATATTTCCATGTAAACAATGCTTTCTAACCAAGGACAACATCTCTTATTACAATTTGCACCGCCACGTGCAGTCCAAAAAAAAAAAAGACTCATCGATATTCGTTCATCAACATCGAACTGATAACACCAAAAAACAAGATGAGGACTAAAAAAAAAAAGAAAAAGGTATTTTTATATATCTTCATTTTGAAATTCAGTAATTCTGATGATGAAGTATATCTTCGAAAATTAAATTGAAAAAAAACGTTAATGAAACTAAAATGCATTGTATGGCGTTCTAATGGCTTATTATTTTTAATATATATATATATATATATATATATATATATATATATATATATATATAACAAGATTTTGTTACATTCTAAATACCAAGATTGTATTTATCTTACGGTACATTTTTTCAAAACAAACCCTTTTGATAAAATTGTTTCGTTCAGTAGGGAACCAACTAACATTTGTATGTCAATATCGGATCTTTCCTCTCTGTATTCATCCGAAAGACAAAGATAGTTCTCAATTTGAAAAAATTGTACATTACGATGTGACAAAACATAAAGGTCCGATAATCAAAACAAACTCGCAACAGATGCGCTTTTATATATAACGTTTTTGAAATCACTACCTCGGACAGGCAGCCATATTGTAAATACAATATGGCTGCCTTCCGTTGTTTTCTAAGGTTGAAGGTTCTGTTTAACAAAGTTGTGATTTTGTCTGAACGTGGGCGCCGTAAATAATGAGGTCCATTGTGAACGCAGTCTTATCACAAGACGACAAAATCAAGAAGGCGAGCTCGGATTACATCAACGATGTTTATGTTGGTAGAAAGTATGACATCTACAACCTGTGTTGCTGAACATTTGTCGCGCATTGGATTTGCAAGCAAAACTCTAGAGCGACTAAACGATGGTACCCGGGTTTCTGGATTGATTGTTTGGATAGTAAATGATGCCCTGCTTTGGAAACTTGGGGATAAGTTGCCTAACGTTTCAGACACTATTACCAGAAAAAGGGTTTTCTTTCTCTGTGGAATAATCGCTGGGCATCTCTCAGTGTACGGCTAGCTGCAAGTGTCACCAAGCGTAGGACAAGTGCGTCGGTGGGGCGATCAAAGCGAGGATGCCCAATTAAGACGTATTCTAACTGAGACCGGAACAGAATGAGTAAGGCCGACTCATGCAAAGGTAAATAATGCAGCGATGGCGAGGGGGTCGATGTATGGGTTGATGCTAGTTTTTTGGTCACGTGGGACAGCGATTCAAGATGCGTGTGGGATGCGACTAGAATCGGCTACACGGCATATCAACCTCGCAAAGGTGGATGCTATCCTAAAAGGAAGTAGATCTTGCTATACACTGGGAGGCTAAATCCTTTCACCTAAACACCGACTACTTATGTGTTCACTGATGACTTACTAATACGTTGACTAAGAAATGCAGAATAAACACTAAGGCTACTAGTGAAATGCTCATCAGAAATGCAGAGTGAACCATAAGGCTACTAGTGAAATGCTCATCAGAAATGCAGAGTGAACCATAAAGCTGCTAGTGAAATGATCATCAGAAATGCAGGGTGAACACTAAGGCTACTAGTGAAATGCTCATCAGAAATGCAGGGTGAACACTAAGGCTACTAGTGAAATGCTCATCAGAAATGCAGAGTGAACACTAAGGTTGCTAGTGAAATGCTCATCAGAAATGCAGAGTGAACCATAAGGCTGCTAGTGAAATGCTCATCAGAAATGCAGAGTAAACACTAAGGTTGCTAGTGAAATGCTCATCAGAAATGCAGAGTGAACCATAAGGCTACTAGTGAAATGCTCATCAGAAATGCAGAGTGAACCATAAGGCTGCTAGTGAAATGCTCATCAGAAATGCAGAGTGAACACTAAGGCTGCTAGTGAAATGCTCATCAGAAATGCAGAGTGAACACTAAGGCTGCTAGTGAAATGCTCATCAGAAATGCAGAGTGAACACTAAGGTTGCTAGTGAAATGCTCATCAGAAATGCAGAGTGAACACTAAGGTTGCTAGTGAAATGCTCATCAGAAATGCAGAGTGAACACTAAGGTTGCTAGTGAAATGCTCATCAGAAATGCAGAGTGAACACTAAGGTTGCTAGTGAAATGCTCATCAGAAATGCAGAGTGAACACTAAGGTTGCTAGTGAAATGCTCATCAGAAATGCAGAGTGAACACTAAGGTTGCTAGTGAAATGCTCATCAGAAATGCAGAGTGAACACTAAGGTTGCTAGTGAAATGCTCATCAGAAATGCAGAGTGAACACTAAGGTTGCTAGTGAAATGCTCATCAGAAGACCATTGCAAAACTTTTTTTTCAGTACGCCTGGCCGTTATGTAGATGACCTTCCAGTCTTTCATGCACAACACAGAATATTTTTTGTCGCTTACACCTGGGTGAGTGTCTCTGTTGATTCGGTCGCTTCTTGGGGTGGTTCTACCGAGACCAGTTGATCTTCGCTATTTTCGCTGTCACATGAGGCAGAACGAACAAGACGACGACGGCGGAAGTGACGACACTTTTCGTTCAAAGACTGTCCTTGACATGTTTCTGCGTTCCTTTTTTTTTCTTATACACAACTAGTTGAATACTTGTCTCAGGACGGGTGAAATCAATTTCATCACTTTTATGTCCCCTTTACGAAGATATAATGCCACTAAACCTCATGTCTAGAATCCGTATTCCAATTTTGATTTTTTTAAAAATCCATCATATTATTTTGAATCTAAAAAAATCTCTCAAATTTAAAGCTTAAGTTTAAAATAATTAAAATCGAGGGAAATTTGCTTAAATGAATTAAATTCAATGCAAATCCGAAATATTAGACTTTTAAAATGGGGTGTTATATCAATATTGTGCCCTCTAAACCCTTTTAAAATACTCCATAGAAACTGAAATGTGGAGTATATTTAGTGATTGAAGTGTAATTCCTATTGTTACAATTTCACAATTTCTTTTATCCACTTTGCATAAAACTAAATTAAGCTAAATATAGCCCACATTACCCACCCTAATGTCTAGCAGCTGTGTTCTAAAATTCATAATGATCGGTTAATTAGTTGCAAACGGGAATTTGGAAGTCTATTACTAGACTCCAGACGTTAAAGAAAAACAAAACTCAGTTCGGTTCAAATCCTGTAGAAGCACCAAAAACCTCTGTATAACTTCGAGCTCCAATGAACGAAAATAATTCGGCTCACAGCAAAATCTCACTCCGACACTCAATTCTATCTTTCTCAGATTCTCTCTACCCCTTTTTTCTTCCCTTTTTATCAGTTAATTCAGTTTAACCAATCAAGAAGAAACATAATTCGCTGGCTCACTATTTGTCGTCGTCAAGGTGAATCCACGTATTATTGTGCAGCAACCAGTGGATTTGTTACTTCGAGGTCGCGAGTTCGATCCTCACTAGAAAACTATGAAGCCAAAACTAATGTCCTTTTCCATCTGCAAACCAGGCAAAGGCGAACCCTTTTACTGCGGGGATGAAGTAAGTCGGAACCACCTCCACCGCTCGAGTCTGGCTCAAGATCATCACTTCCGCCACAATAGTTTATAGCTGAATACTGTACATACAAATATATAAACATATACAAGTAATAACTGTATATAAATAGACATTTTTTAATGGGAAAGTTTTTGAGTCATGGGTTTTCCATGGAATCATTGACCTGTAAATTCAGTTTGTTCTCAATGACAAATGAGCCTAGTTTTCTTGAATACTTATCAAATTGAACAATACATTCGCAAACATTTTTTGTGGTTAGACAACTTTAATACTTACAAACAAGTCAAGTTTCATGAAAGCCAATGCGACCATTTTTAATTGTGACAAATTATTAATGAAACTTGACTTCCATTATTCTACTACAATTCAGTTTGAAATAAAATTTCGTTAGTTTTTCACGCTCGAGTTTTAACTAGTATTTTCGTCGGCTGGTCAAGCTTAAATTTTAAATATAATTTGCGTCGGTCTGTCAAGATTAAGTTTGCAATATAATTATCTTGATTATGTAACACTGAAATCAAAGGAGGCGCGAGTGCGCTCTATCCCTTAATAGACTTCACCAATGGCCTATGCTGGAAATCTCATTTTTTTGATCAATCATAACTCAAAAACCAATAAACCAAATTAGTTAAAACTTTGCACAACATTTTTATTTGATAGGTTCTATTAGTGTGTAGAATTTCAGCATCATTAGTCAAGGCAACCCAGAGATCCAGAAAGGTCAATCATGAAATCATGTTATCTGTGTGTACGTACGTACGTACGTATGTGACACCCTGTATCTCATCAACTATTTGATGGATTCAGCTGATTTTTGGCAGAGATAGAAGTTCTAGGGTCTAGTTGATGGCATTTTAATTTCAGTTTACCATATACCTTAGCTTTCCAGAAAATTCCAAAAAACCTTTAAAATGACCAGTATTCATACACTTTATTCTATATCTTATCGATCATTTGATGGATTCAGCTGATTGTTGGCAAAGATAGAGGTTCTAGTGCCTAGTTGATGGCATCTTAATTTCAGTTTAGCATATACCTTGATTAGTCAAGCTACCAACTATATCAGTTATGAGAAGACATTGTATTGAGGCATAGCCTTTACAAAAGTAGTGACATTCCATGAAAAATGCCAGTATACTGAAATCATATGCCCTTAATAGGGTTAGGATGAAAATTCAGATACACTAAATTTACAAAAGCAAGGAAATTCCCAAATTTTTACACTTTTATTGTCATTAAGGGTATGCGAGCACAACAGGGCTAGGTATTTAACAGGTAGGAATTTTTCTTCAGCGCACCTCACACACTTCATCCACTCAGGCATAGAGATTTATACTGTAGTGATGTGATAATGAAATGGTTTGGTTGATATGTAGTCATACCCTTAATTAATGACAATAAAAATGTAAAAATTTGGGAATTTCCTTGCTTTTGTACATTTAGTGTATATGAATTTTCATCTTAACCCTATTAAGGGCATATGATTTCAGTATACTGGCATTTCTCATGGAATTTTAAATAGGGGTTTCTTTGATCTGACAATAGCATTTTCTGTGTTTGTCACGTAATTAAATAGTATTTTCTTTAATCTTTCACGTTTAATTTTTTAAATAGCATTTTCTTTTTGTAGTCACTTTTGTATTTTTTTGTCTTTCACATTTGATTTTAAAATAGCATTTTCATTGTCTGTCATATATAATTTTGAAATATGTTTTTTTTTCTGTCACCTTTTATCTTGAAATAGCATTTTCGTTTAATTTAAAATAGATTACTTTTTTGTCTGTCACATTTAATTTTGACACAGCATATATTTTGGTCGATCACGTTATATTTTGAAACAGTATTTTCTTTGGTATGTCGTATTTAATTTTGAAATAGCATTTTCTTTTGTCTATGACATTTAATTTTTAAATAGCATTTTCTTTGGTCTGTCACAGTTAGTTTTTAAATAGTCAGACCTGTTTTATTTTGAAATAGCATTTTCTTTTGTCTATCACATTTAATGTTTAAATAGCATTTTCTTTGGTCTGTCACAGTTAGTTTTTAAATAGTCAGACCTGTTTTATTTTGAAATAGCATTTTCTTTTGTCTATCACATTTAATGTTTAAATAGCATTTTCTTTGGTCTGTCACAGTTAGTTTTTAAATAGTCAGACCTGTTTTATTTTGAAATAGTATTTTCTTTGGTCTGTCGCATTTAATTTTGAAACAGCATTTTTTTGGTCTGTCACATTTAGTTTTTAAATAGCATTTTCTTTGGTCTGTCACATTTAGTTTTTAAGTAAAATGTTCTTGATCTAACTCGTTTTATATTTACGTTTAATTTTTAAAATAGATTGTTTTGTCGACTTTAATTTCTTAAATATTATTTTATTTGTTTTTTCGGCTAAATTTTGCAATAGCATTTTTTGTTTGTAACGTTTTATTTTGAAATCGTATTTTTATTGTTTTTCGAATTAAATTCTGAAGTGGTGCATTCTTTAGTCTGCCACGTTTGATTTAAAAATAGCAATTTCTTTGTGTGTCATGTTTACTTTTTTAAATAGCATTTTCGGTTGTCTCTCACTTTTTATTTTGAAACCTCATTTTGTTTGGTCTGTCTCGTTTGATTTTGAATTAGCATTTTCTTTGGTCTGTCACGTTTAACATTGAAATGATATTTTCTTTGGTCTGCCACGTTTTATTTTTTTTTTTATTTATAAATAGCTTTTTCTTGGGAGTGCAACTTTTAATTTTTAAATATCATTTTCTTTGTTTCTTATGCTACCTACCTTACGAACTACACGAACTTTTCCGCTTCATTATAAATACCGGAAGCACATGCCTATCAATTTTGGATCCGCCCCATCCTGCTCAGTCTCTCATTAACTTCGGTTGATTGAGGACGTCGGGATGGGGTAATACCAGTCGAGGATTCGTTCTCGACAATCAGTCCGGCAGGAACTGGGCCATTTAGTTGGCCTTTTATCTGCCGGGCTGAGGTATATTGTCCTGGGTTTTCCTAGGAGGTGCACCCTCCCAGGCCTTGCCTTCCCTCTTTGGGGAGGGGTAAGTTTATTGCTTGTTGCCTGAGGCGCCCTTACCGGGGAATGCCGACGGGGTTGCCCAGGCTATTTTTGATAGGCCAGAGTGCTCCTTCTTTAGGGGCGCTGGCTGGCTTGATCTCCCCACTTTCCGACCTTGTGTCACATATTGCTTTGTGGGAAGCGATTAAATACCTGGATCCGCCCCATCCTGTTCAGTCTCTCATTAACTTCGGTTTATTGAGGACGTCGGGATGGGGTAATACCAGTCGAGGATTCGTTCTCGACAATCAGTCCGGCAGGAACTGGGCCATTTACTTGGTCTTTTATCTGCCGGGCTTAGGTATACTATCCTGGGTTGTCCTAGGAGGTGCAACATCCCAAACCTTGCTTCCCCGCTTTAGAATGGAGTAAGTTCTTAGCTTACCGCCTGAGACGCCCTGACCGGGAAATACCGATGGGGCTTCCCAGGCTATTTTGGCTAGGCCAGAGTGCTCCTCCTTTAGGAGCGCTGGCTTGACTCTTCCCCCACTTTCTGACCTTGTTTTACATATTCCTGCAGTTGGAAGGAGATATTCATCCTTTCTCTTGATATGCTGTATTTATACTTTCGTCATTATAATTGGTTTCACTTCATCCCGAGTTCGTGTCTTCTTTACAGGTCCACATCTTCGGACTATATCTTTGAAATTGAAAATGGAATTTTCTGTGGTCTGTCACGTTCTTGTTTCTTCTTAGTTGATCTGTATATTTCATTTGAGAAATCCGTGAATCATTCAAAAAGTATTTTTTTTAAATTCATATTTAATTTAACTTTTAGTCATTTATATTTATTTATTTATAATCATTACTTTTATTACTGTTATTTTTTATAGGTAATAAAACCTATAAAAAATAACGGTAATAAAACCTATAAAAAATAACGGTAATAAAACCTATAAAAAATAACGGTAATAAAACCTATAAAAAATAACGGTAATAAAACCTATAAAAAATAACGGTAATAAAACCTATAAAAATAACGGTAATAAAACCTATAAAAAATAACGGACTGGTTTCATAAAGTGGTGCTGATATCGAATATGAACCAGTTTCCGGGAACATGTTACGTAAACACCCGAGAGATGCCGAGGCGAATGTTGACAGACGATAACTTCGATACGTTGCTGAGTCGTACTTTTCAGTTTTATTTTCAAGTACGATAGCAAATAACAAATAAAACATAGCGACATTAATAACATAGAGACATTAATAAATATATATTTTGTTATTTTGTATTCAGTCAACTTATTAAAAAGTAGTTTTTTGTGTTTCTTAAAACTGAAAAATATTTTTTTGTGTGATTTGGGTGGCTTTTTGACATTGTCTTTTTTAATCAGTCGGGTTACGGTTAGGGTTAAACAAAGACTCGTCTATCCCAGCCGTATGCTCTGGGTCTCCGATCTGACGAGGATTTTCGTGAGAAATCTTCTTCGCAGACTTCCCTAAATAAATTCTTCCAATCGGTCTGCGTGTTGGGTGATTTAACGCCGCATTCCTTCCATGTTGTCTGCCAGCTGACAGCGCATTGGCTAATCGCCTCGGTATCTTTCGGATGTTACCGGAAACTGGTACATATTCGATATGAGTACCCATAAAGTTGTAAGCTTATTATTAGATTAAACCAGTAATCTTTCGAGAAGAGAGAAATTCTAGAATAGTTTGGCCATCGGTAACTAGAAATGTTTTGTGGGCATTTTTTAAAAAGAATGTAGAGGTATTATTGGATTGGTCTAATGTTCAATTGAGAACAAGAAAAATTATAGGTTCTTTGGAACAACCGTGCTAATCAAAGTCTCGTTTTAATAAATAAAAGCTGATTATTATTAGACTGGGTTAGTTTTCAGATGAGATGGAGAAAGATTATAGATTTTATAGGCAATCCACAATTATAAATGTCTAATATTTATAAAGAACTTGAAGAATTCCTGTCCCAGGATGTGTAAAACTAATTTCAATACTTTCATCCATGTTTACGAAAGTATAATGCTACTAAACTTTATGTCTAGAATCCTTATTTAAATTTTGATAAAAATCTATTAAATTATTTTGATTCTAGAAAATTTCTCAAATTTTAGCCTGAAGCTTAAAGGACCTTAAGAATGAACTGAAATTCAGGGAATCTTGCTTAATTGGTGTCTAATGACTATCAATTAAATTCAATACACATCTGAAGTATCAGAATTTTAAAATTGAAGGTTGTGCTAAAATTATGCCTCAAAACCCCCTTTAAAATATTCTAAAGAAACTTATATGTGAGGAATATTTATTAATAAATGTATTAATTAATATATAAATGATATAATTAACGTATTAATGATTAAATTGTTACAAAAATCGTTTTTTTATCTCTTTTGTATAAAAAAAATTTACGCCTATCACCTTTGTTAATGAATTCATAATGATCGGTATATAAATATATATATATATATATATATATATATATATATATATATCCTGACAATTCCATCCGGGAATGAAACGCGGAATCCTCTGTATAGCTTAATTGCCATAAATACATTTTCATAGCTTACTACCTAGCTTTACTCACGTATCGAGCACCGTTGAAATAAATACTTAAAAATGATACATAAAAAATAATTGTTTCTTATAACATCTTATGTAGATATATGAAATAATATATATATATATATATATATATATATATATATAAACACATATATAAATAACATTTATATATATATATATAAACATTTATATATATATATATATATATATATATATATATATATATATACACATTTATATATATATATATATATATATTACTTGAATAAATTGCCTTTTTGCGGAATATACCTTGCTTTGAACTTTTGAATTGAATTTTGATTCGGCTTTTGCTTTCTCTAATTCCTTTCCATTCTTCTTCATATATATATATATATATATATATATATATATATATATATATATATATATATATATATATATATATGTGTGTGTGTGTGTGTGTGTGTGTGTTTTATGTATACTACAAACCGGAGGGTCTTATCCCCTTGTAGCTGTATTCCATAATTCATAATGATCGGTTAATTAGTTTAAGAAGGAATCTTGTGCAGATATATATATATATATATATATATATATATATATATATATATATATATATATATATATATATATATAGTGTTTGTTTTAGGGAAGTTTTTGAGTCATGGGTTTTCCTCGAAATCATTGATCTGTGAATTCATTTTGTTTTCATGAACTCAAATGACAAATAATTCTAGTTTCCGTTAAGATACACAAACGTCGACCAAATCAAATAATTTGACTCACAAATCTGTTGCGGTTAAACAACGTAAATATTTACAAAACGTACAAGGTCAAGTTTGAGGAAACGCAGTCTACCGACTGTGACACAGTTTGTAAAGAATTCTGACATTCAATATTGTACCGCAATTAAGTTTGAAATACAATTCAGTTGATTTGTCAAGCTACAGTTTTAAATAACATTTTCGTTGGTCTGTCAAGCTTAAGTTTCAAATATCATTGTCTTCGGTCAGTCAGGCTTAAGTTTGAAATAAAATTACTTTCAGTCTGTAACCCTGAAATTTGAAATAGAACCGTTTTAGATTGGTCACGTTTAATTTTGAAATACTATTTTTGGGGGGCTGTCACGTTTAATTTTGAAATACTATTTTTGGGGGGCTGTCACGTTTAATTTTGAAATACTATTTTTGGGGGGCTGTCACGTTTAATTTTGAAATAGGGTTTTTGTTTGGTCCGTAACGTTTAATTTTGAAACTGTATTTTCTTTTTTTTGTCATGTTTAATTTTGAAATAGGGTTTTCTTTGGTCCGTAACGTTTAATTTTGAAACTGTATTTTCTGTTATTTGTCATGTTTAATTTTGAAATAGGGTTTTCTTTGGTCCGTAACGTTTAATTTTGAAACTGTATTTTCTTTGATTGGTCATGTTTAATTTTGAAATAGGGTTTTCTTTGGTCCGTAACGTTTCATTTTGAAACTGTATTTTCTTTGATTGGTCATGTTTAATTTTGAAATAGGGTTTTCTTTGGTCCGTAACGTTTCATTTTGAAACTGTATTTTCTTTGATTGGTCATGTTTAATTTTGAAATAGGGTTTTCTTTGGTCCGTAACGTTTAATTTTGAAACTGTATTTTGTTTGATTGGTCACGTTTAATTTTGAAATAGAGTTTTCTTTGGTCCGTAACGTTTCATTTTGAAACTGTATTTTGTTTGATTTGTCACGTTTAATTTTGAAATAGGGTTTTCTTTGGTCCGTAACGTTTCATTTTGAAACTGTATTTTCTTTGATTTGTCACGTTTAATTTTGAAATAGGGTTTTCTTTGGTCCGTAACGTTTCATTTTGAAACTGTATTTTGTTTGATTGGTCACGTTTAATTTTGAAATAGGGTTTTCTTTGGTCCGTAACGTTTCATTTTGAAACTGTATTTTCTTTGATTGGTCATGTTTAATTTTGAAATAGGGTTTTCTTTGGTCCGTAACGTTTAATTTTGAAACTGTATTTTCTTTGATTGGTCATGTTTAATTTTGAAATAGGGGTTTCTTTGGTCCGTAACGTTTCATTTTGAAACTGTATTTTCTTTGATTTGTCATGTTTAATTTTGAAATAGGGTTTTCTTTGGTCCGTAACGTTTCATTTTGAAACTGTATTTTCTTTGATTGGTCATGTTTAATTTTGAAATAGGGGTTTCTTTGGTCCGTAACGTTTAATTTTGAAACTGTATTTTCTTTGATTGGTCATGTTTAATTTTGAAATAGGGTTTTCTTTGGTCCGTAACGTGTCATTTTGAAACTGTATTTTCTTTGATTGGTCATGTTTAATTTTGAAATAGGGTTTTCTTTGGTCCGTAACGTTTCATTTTGAAACTGTATTTTCTTTGATTGGTCATGTTTAATTTTGAAATAGGGTTTTCTTTGGTCCGTAACGTTTCATTTTGAAACTGTATTTTCTTTGATTTGTCATGTTTAATGTTGAAATAGGGTTTTTTTTGTGCCTACGTTCAATTTTGATATTGTATTTTCTTTGGTCTGTCACATTTAATTTTGAACTAGCATTTTCCTTGTCTGTCACGTTTAATATTTAAATAGGGTTTTCTAAGGTCCGTAACGCTTAATTTCGAAATTGTATTTTATTTGGTTTATCATGTTTAATTTGAAATAGCATTTACTTTGGTGTGTCACGTTCAATTTTGAACGTTCGATTTTTCCAAATATGATGCATTAATAATAGAAACCACTATGCGAAATGTCAGCATATTGGAGTCGTAGTTTTTGAGCTATTAGTATTTCCATGGCGTAACTTCGGGAATACTTCATACATAATGGACAAGAAACGCCCAAATAAGACTTTTGCCTATCCTTACGTTGTCAGGCGGAGCTATGCACTCTCACAAATGACTTATGTTCTTGTTTTTTGTATGTCTCTATTTTCACGTATTCGAAAAAAAAATGTTTTTAATAAATCCAAAATCTTATTTCAACATTAATAATGACTATTGAAATAAACAAATAATTTTTAATTAGATAAAAATAAAATTTAAAATGATTAATTTTTTCGGTATTTCTTTAGATGATGATTTATAATTTGCGTTATTTTAATATTCAGACTACTTTTCTCGTCCTGGATGTTATTCTTACAACGTTTCGGTCGATGTAACCTCTGACTTTATTCATGTGCGTTTTGTTGAACTCACAAATCTTTGTGTCAAACTTAGTAATCGATACGGAATTTCGACTCTTTTTTTTAAATTGTAGTATGTTGTCTCCTACGGTCTTCATATTGTAGTATGTTGTCTCCTACGGTCTTCATCTGATTCACACGAAAGAAGAAGAAGTTATAATTAATAAAACTTGTATGGAAATTATCAGATCGGTCTAATGTACCATAGAAATATAAAATAATTGTAAGTTATTTAGAGTTAGGGTTTTGGGTTAGGGTGAATAATTGTAGGTTATTAGAATGTTTTTTTTATGGGTATTAGTAGATTTTGTGAGGAATTTTATTCCCCAAAGAAAATTCAGTTCTTGCACGAGGAAAAATACGAAAATGTACTAAAAGCGAGTAACAAAAAATTAATCGGAGCGACAGCTTTTAAAGAAAAGGAACCAAAACCGTGTGTATTAATTGATCAATTTTACGTAGGTGTCCAGTGTGTGGATTTCTATCCTAGAAACAAGTTCAGTTTTTTGCACGAGATGAAATAGGATTTGTACTCGAAGGTAAGTGAAAAATGTCGAATTGGAGCGACAGCTTTTGAAGAAAGGGAACAACACCGTGTATGTTAATTGAACAATTTTACTTCGGCAAGTAATAAAGAATGATGTACATAACAGTAAAAAGTAAATATACAGAAAGAGGGTTCACAGTTTCGTGTATTCTTATCTTGTTTGAAGAAATGTTCTATAAACAAGTGCGAAAGTTGTTGGCACTTAGTCGAGGGGGGGAGCTTTTGCCTGTGTCGTAATGCCGTAAACCGTCAACCGACGTCGACAGTTAGTAGTTTAAATGAAAAATGGAGCGGAAGCCATAAAAGTTTAAACAAATATAGGTTCGCTCACGTGACAGTTATAAGAGCAGAGATTAGGTTTGGTTTGGTTGTTTTATTTTACGGCATATCAACCCTTTATCGGGTCATTTAATGCCGAATCCGGGCATTTTGGTAAAAGTTTTTATGCTTCAAGTTTTATATATCTTCAAATATTTATTCACGATGTTTCGTTTGATTGTTTTGTTTTACGGCATATCAACCCTTTATCGGTTCATTTGATGCCGAATCCGATCATTTAGGTAAAAGTTTTATGCTTCAAGTTCTTTATATCTTCCAATATTTATTCATGGTGTTTGGTTTGGTTCGGTTGTTTTGTTTTACGACATATCAACCCTTTTCGGGTTATTTAATGGCGAATCAGATCATTTTGGTAAAAGTTTTTATGCTTCAAGTTCTATATAGCTTCAAATATGTATTCCTGGTGTTTGGTTTGGTGGTTCTGTAGAGGAAAATTGTTTTTGTTTTTGGCTTTGCAGAATATGATTGAGTTTTGGAAAAGAAAATTAAAAAAAAAATAATAACATCAATATTTGGTGCATTTAAGTTCAGGAAGCCCATATCTTCAACACCAGGCAGAGATTAGGTTTACTTTTTAGCCAATCCACGAGATCCTTAAAAGAGACGAGGAATGACAACTGCGCCAACTAAAGGCCAAACAATCACGCTAATACATCTATGAATTCTAATAATAGTCTGATTACTCCGAAGAGAGGATATAATATCATGGATTATGTGACAATGTATTAAAAAATAAAAGTCAAATTTCTATAAATAATGTCTGTGTGTGTTGTATTAATGGTGACGCTCCGGTGAGAAGCCAAAATACTTACAGCTTAGTAAGGTCACTAGTTAACGATAAAATCATTATTTTTATGAATAATGCTTGGTAGGGGGGGTAATATTAAAGATGGAGAAACATTATTTATCATTTTAACCATCCGTAATAATTGATGTTTTTTTTCGTAAATAAATGCGCATATAGGGATTATTAGACTTGGCTAATGTCCACGAGTGATGGAGAAAGATTATAGATTATTTGGGTCATCCGTATGTATAGATGTCTGATTATCATATATTAATTCTTATTGGGAAAGTTTTTTAGTAATGGGCTTTTCTTTGAGTCATTGACTTGTGAATTCAGTGCAGCGTTTTGTTACGAATGACTAAAATAGTCAATTACTTTTATTAATAGCACTTGAGCATTCGTCAATTCTAATTATCCGCTTGTGTACATTTATTTGCGGGAATGCGATTTTATTTGAAGTGGCGAATGCATTTACTTTGTTTATTTCTTATAATTTTTATGCGACCAAGTCCCTTTCTCTATTACGCGGTTTCTTACGTTGTTTCTATTTTCGTATGCTGTCTCCTACGGTCTTCATATTGTAGTATGTTGTCTCCTACGGTCTTCATATTGTAGTATGTTGTCTCCTACGGTCTTCATATTGTAGTATGTTGTCTCCTACGATCTTCATATTGTAGTATGTTGTCTCCTACGGTCTTCATATTGTAGTATGTTGTCTCCTACGGTCTTCATATTGTAGTATGTTGTCTCCTACGGTCTTCATATTGTAGCATGTTGTCTCCTACGGTCTTCATATTGTAGTATGTTGTCTCCTACGGTCTTCATATTGTAGTAGGTTGTCTTCTACGGTCTTCATATTGTAGTATGTTGTCTCCTACGGTCTTCATATTGTAGTATGTTGTCTTCTACGATCTTCATATTGTAGTATGTTGTCTCCTACGGTCTTCATATTGTAGTATGTTGTCTCCTACGGTCTTCATATTGTAGTATATTGTCTCCTACGGTCTTCATATTGTAGTATGTTGTCTCCTACGGTCTTCATATCGTAGTATGCTGTCTCCTATGGTCTTTCTATCGTAGTATGCTGTCTCCTACGATCTTCCTATTGTAGTATGCTGTCTCCTACGGTCATCGTATTGTAGTATGATGTCTCGTACGATCTCTATATTGTAGTATCCTGTCTAGTATAGCCTCTCCATAGTAAATGATCGCCCATGCGTGCTAAGGAACAGCACCTTTCTCGAGGTGACCCTGTTAATATGCATGGACAAAGACAGAACACGGCAGATCGAGAGGAATAAACCTTCACCAAGACTCCTGCTATTCGACGAGTAGCAGTAGTTTTAGTTGCGCTCATCAACAAACTGATGATCTGGTTCTGAGAACAGCAAGGGTTCGCAGATAATCATAGATATTTGACAATGGAAAGCCATAACTGCTCCAGTTAGTCGAATACCATGGACTATGTGCAGGTTTGGCGTGCCGCATATACAATCAGACTCATGAAAAACATTATGACTGTTTCACTATCAATTGATGGACGACCTGAAAAGAATAAGAGAAAGACGAAGAAAAAGAATTTCATCGATAAACGCGTACATTGAATGGACGTATCTTAGGAATATCCATTCTTGTTTCGCGTTGTATTTGATTAGAACCATTCTGCGTTTTACTATTGTCTTTGGATAAAAAGGAAGACCCCGACATTGACTTTCAAGCGGGAGAAAGGATTCTATCAAATGCCACACGATTAACAACAACACTTGCCACCATTTGCTTGTTTTTTTGTTCCAATAAAATGGTGACCGCTTGCTATATAGGTCATCGATTGCGGAGGATATGTGTTGTTGTTGTTGTTGTTGTTGTTTTTTGTCTCTTTGGTTCAAGATTGACCTTGAAGAGTTTCAATGTTGTTCTCTCAACTTGGTTGCCATTCATTCAAAGCCAATTGATGACCACGAAAACAACCATTTTGTTTTCGACAGTTTTACTGTGACTAACGAGTTGCACCATCTGTCGCCAGGGTCTCAGAAAAGAAAAACCGTCGTAGTTTGCCGTCAGCTACTAGGCAGACGCATGGCGGACGTTTCTGTCAGGGTTACCTCACGCTTGACTGTTTGAATATTCCTAACCAATGTCTTATACAGCTGTTTGGCAACTCTTGTCATTATCATGTCGCATTCATCGAATGCAAAATGCTATTTTACCGATAACTACGGTTTAATTAAAAAAAATGAATTACTGGTTTATCACTGCTTATCGAGGCCAAAAGCGACTCGATGATCAGGATAATACGGATTGATTGTCTGTTGAATAATGAAGAATAGTATGAGAGGATTGGAAATAATGAAGAATATTATGAGAGGATTGAAAATGATGAAGAATATTATGAGAGGATTGAAAATAATGAAGAATATTATGAGAGGATTGAAAATAATGAAGAATATTATGAGAGGATTGGAACTAATTGATGACAAGTATTTGTTGACATTGAATTTGAAGACAACAACGTGTTCCACAGATGGGAAGTTTTGGGGAAAGAAACTCTGTTCATGGAAGTTCCGTTTGATGTTCGGCACACAAAAGAAGAGAGGAAGTGTCTTTGCAGTTTGGGGAGGAAATAAAAACCCAGAGTTTCAAGCTCAGTCAAGCAGGTTCCATGGAATAGACAGAAGAGAGGTTGCTAGTCACAGAAGAGAGGTTGCTAGTCACAGAAGAGAGGTTGCTAGTCTTTCACTATTCGATCCTAACGATATAATAGAGAAAGACTAGCAACCTCTCTTCTGTGAAAACGGGGCTGTACAGTACAGAAGAGATCATCTTCCACTAGAATCGGGGGCCGATATTGTACTTAATCAATGCAACAACGAGTGCTCTGTGCAGCACCTCCTCACATGCGGTAGCAGTACCTCTCCATCTTAGGGCGTATCTTACGCTTATATAGGCAGATGATTTCATCGGCGGTCAGGTATTTTCTGGATCACTAGAATGATCAAACCATTTTTCCAGCAGCCTTAGAAACAGGTTGGATATAAGTCTTCCAGTAGCAACAGGTTGGATATAAGTCTTCCATTAGCAACAGGTTGGATATAAGTCTTCCATTAGCAACAGGTTGGATATAAGTCTTCCATTAGCAACAGGTTAGATATAAGTCTTCCATTAGCAACAGATTCGATATGAGTCTTCCATTAGCAACAGGTTGGATATAAGTCTTCCAGTAGCAACAGGTTGGATATAAGTCTTCCATTAGCAACAGGTTAGATATAAGTCTTCCATTAGCAACAGATTGGATATGAGTCTTCCATTAGCTACAGGTTGGATATAAGTCTTCCATTAGCAACAGGTTGGATATTGTCTTTCATTAGCAACAGGTTGGATTTATGTCTTCCATTAGCAACAGGTTGGATATAAGTCTTCTATTAGCAACAGATTGGATATAAGTCTTCCTTTAGCAACAGGTTGGATATAAGTCTTCCATTAGCAACAGGTTGGATATAAATCTTCCATTAGCAACAGGTTAGATATAAGTCTTCCATTGGCAACAGGTTGGATATAAGTCTTCCATTAGCAACAGGTTGGATATAAGTCTTTTATTAGCAACAGGTTGGATATAAGTCTTCCATTAACAACAGATTGGATATAAGTCTTCCGTTAGCAACAGGTTGGATATAAGTCTTCCGTTAGCAATAGATTGGATATAAGTCTTCCATTAGCAACATGTTGGATATAAGTCTTCCATTAGCAACAGGTTGGATAGAAATCTTCCATTAGCAACAGGTTGGATATAAGTCTTCTATTAGAAACAGGTTGAATATAAGTCTTTCATTAGCAACAGGTTGGATATAAGTCTTCCATTAGCAACAGATTGGATATAAGTCTTCACATAACCAACAGGTTTGATATAAGTCTTCTATTAGCAATAGGTTTGATATAAGTCTTCCATTAGCAACAGGTTGGATATAAGTCTTTTATTAGCAACAGGTTTGATATAAGTCTTCCATTAGCAACAGGTTGGATATAAGTCTTCCATTAGCAACAGGTTAGATATAAGTCTTCTATTAGCAACAGGTTGGATATAAGTCTTCTGTTAGCAACAGGTTGGATATAAGTCTTCCATTAGCAACAGGTTTGATATAAGTCTTCCATTAGCAACAGGTTGGATATAAGTCTTCTATTAGCAATAGGTTTGATATAAGTCTTCCATTAGCAACAGGTTGGATATAAGTCTTCCATTAGCAACAGGTTTGATATAAGTCTTCCATTAGCAACAGGTTGGATATAAGTCTTCTATTAGCAACAGGTTGGATATAAGTCTTCCATTAGCAACAGGTTGGATATAAGTCTTCCATTAGCAACAGGTTTGATATAAGTCTTCCATTAGCAACAGGTTGGATATAAGTCTTTTATTAGCAACAGGTTTGATATAAGTCTTCCATTAGCAACAGGTTGGATATAAGTCAACCATTAGCAACAGGTTGGATATAAGTCTTCCATTAGCAACAGGTTGGATATGAGTCTTCCGTTAGCAACAGGTTGGATATGAGTCTTCCGTTAGCAACAGGTTGGATATGAGTCTTCCATTAGCAACATGTTGGATATAAGTCTTCCATTAGCAACAGGTTGGATATAAGTCAACCATTAGCAACAGGTTGGATATAAGTCTTCCATTAGCAACAGGTTGGATATAAGTCTTTCATTAGCAACAGGTGTGATATAAGTCTACCATTAGCAACAGGTTGGATATAAGTCTTCCATTAGCAACAGGTTGGATATAAGTCTTCCGTTAGCAACAGGTTGGATATGAGTCTTCCGTTCAACATATTGGATATAAGTCTTCTATAAGCAACAGGTTGGATATAAGTTTTTCATTTCGAATTATCAGTTGTTTCCCAACTCCCCTAAGAGTAAAAGTGCCTAATTCGATCACAGCCTATTCCATAGATAGGGATGGTACATTTACAATGGGTATAGTGGGTGGTTCGACATTAAATAACCCGACAATAAGTTGATGTGCCGTAAGGCAGACAAACACTCCTGTTTATCCTACTCAACCAGTTTGTACACGCATTCCACGCATTTTCTATTGAATAAAAGTTTCATAAACATCCCAGTTATTCCATAGTTATTATTTTCTCCGATAAAACTTCTCGATAGATCAATAATCCGATAACCATTATTGCAAATTTTAATATCAGTGTCGCTCATTGTTTATAAAATCCAATTCTTATTTAGAGAAATTGGCATTTATTAACAAAATTGTTATTACGATAAAAAGTTAGCGATTATTGTTTTTTTTTCTTTCTTGTTAGTTAGACGAATCAGATTTCTGCATAAAGCAAACAAAGTTAGGCGAATCAGATTTCTGCATAAACCAAACAAAGTTAGGCGAATCAGATTAATGCATAAACCAAACAAAGTTAGGCGAATCAGATTAATGCATAAACCAAACAAAGTTAGGCGAATCAGATTAATGCATAAACCAAACAAAGTTAGGCGAATCAGATTTCTGCATGAAGCAAACAAAGTTAGGCGAATCAGATTTCTGCATAAAGCAAACAAAGTTAGGCGAATCAGATTAATGCATGAAGCAAACACAGTTAGGCGAATCAGATTAATGCATGAAGCAAACAAAGTTAGTCGAATCAGATTTCTGCATGAAGCAAACAAAGTTAGGCGAATCAGATTAATGCATAAACCAAACAAAGTTAGGCGAATCAGATTTCTGCATGAAGCAAACAAAGTTAGGCGAATCAGATTAATGCATGAAGCAAACAAAGTTAGGCGAATCAGATTAATGCATGAAGCAAACAAAGTTAGGCGAATCAGATTAATGCATAAACCAAACAAAGTTAGGCGAATCAGATTAATGCATGAAGCAAACAAAGTTAGGCGAATCAGATTAATGCATAAACCAAACAAAGTTAGGCGAATCAGATTAATGCATAAACCAAACAAAGTTAGGCGAATCAGATTAATGCATAAACCAAACAAAGTTAGGCGAATCAGATTTCTGCATGAAGCAAACACAGTTAGGCGAATCAGATTAATGCATGAAGCAAACAAAGTTAGGCGAATCAGATTAATGCATGAAGCAAACAAAGTTAGACGAATCAGATTTCTGCATGAAGCAAACAAAGTTAGGCGAATCAGATTAATGCATGAAGCAAACAAAGTTAGGCGAATCAGATTAATGCATAAACCAAACAAAGTTAGGCGAATCAGATTAATGCATGAAGCAAACAAAGTTAGGCGAATCAGATTAATGCATAAACCAAACAAAGTTAGGCGAATCAGATTAATGCATAAACCAAACAAAGTTAGGCGAATCAGATTAATGCATGAAGCAAACAAAGTTAGGCGAATCAGATTAATGCATAAACCAAACAAAGTTAGGCGAATCAGATTAATGCATAAACCAAACAAAGTTAGGCGAATCAGATTTCTGCATAAAGCAAACAAAGTTAGGCGAATCAGATTAATGCATAAACCAAACAAAGTTAGGCGAATCAGATTTCTGCATGAAGCAAACAAAGTTAGTCGAATCAGATTTCTGCATGAAGCAAACAAAGTTAGGCGAATCAGATTCATGCATAAACCAAACAAAGTTAGGCGAATCAGATTTCTGCATGAAGCAAACAAAGTTAGGCGAATCAGATTAATGCATGAAGCAAACAAAGTTAGGCGAATCAGATTAATGCATAAACTAAACAAAGTTAGGCGAATCAGATTAATGCATAAACCAAACAAAGTTAGGCGAATCAGATTTCTGCATGAAGCAAACAAAGTTAGGCGAATCAGATTAATGCATAAACCAAACAAAGTTAGGCGAATCAGATTAATGCATGAAGCAAACAAAGTTAGGCGAATCAGATTAATGCATAAACCAAACAAAGTTAGGCGAATCAGATTAATGCATAAACCAAACAAAGTTAGGCGAATCAGATTAATGCATAAACCAAACAAAGTTAGGCGAATCAGATTTCTGCATGAAGCAAACAAAGTTAGGCGAATCAGATTAATGCATGAAGCAAACAAAGTTAGGCGAATCAGATTAATGCATGAAGCAAACAAAGTTAGGCGAATCAGATTTCTGCATGAAGCAAACAAAGTTAGGCGAATCAGATTAATGCATGAAGCAAACAAAGTTAGGCGAATCAGATTAATGCATAAACCAAACAAAGTTAGGCGAATCAGATTAATGCATGAAGCAAACAAAGTTAGGCGAATCAGATTAATGCATAAACCAAACAAAGTTAGGCGAATCAGATTAATGCATGAAGCAAACAAAGTTAGGCGAATCAGATTAATGCATAAACCAAACAAAGTTAGGCGAATCAGATTAATGCATAAACCAAACAAAGTTAGGCGAATCAGATTTCTGCATAAAGCAAACAAAGTTAGGCGAATCAGATTAATGCATAAACCAAACAAAGTTAGGCGAATCAGATTTCTGCATGAAGCAAACAAAGTTAGGCAAATCAGATTAATGCATGAAGCAAACAAAGTTAGGCGAATCAGATTAATGCATAAACCAAACAAAGTTAGGCGAATCAGATTAATGCATAAACCAAACAAAGTTAGGCGAATCAGATTAATGCATGAAGCAAACAAAGTTAGACGAATCAGATTAATGCATGAAGCAAACAAAGTTAGGCGAATCAGATTAATGCATAAACCAAACAAAGTTAGGCGAATCAGATTAATGCATGAAGCAAACAAAGTTAGACGAATCAGATTAATGCATGAAGCAAACAAAGTTAGGCGAATCAGATTAATGCATAAACCAAACAAAGTTAGGCGAATCAGATTAATGCATGAAGCAAACAAAGTTAGGCGAATCAGATTAATGCATGAAGCAAACAAAGTTAGGCGAATCAGATTAATGCATAAACCAAACAAAGTTAGGCGAATCAGATTTCTGCATGAAGCAAACAAAGTTAGGCGAATCAGATTAATGCATGAAGCAAACAAAGTTAGGCGAATCAGATTAATGCATGAAGCAAACAAAGTTAGGCGAATCAGATTTCTGCATGAAGCAAACAAAGTTAGGCGAATCAGATTAATGCATGAAGCAAACAAAGTTAGGCGAATCAGATTAATGCATAAACCAAACAAAGTTAGGCGAATCAGATTAATGCATGAAGCAAACAAAGTTAGGCGAATCAGATTAATGCATAAACCAAACAAAGTTAGGCGAATCAGATTAATGCATAAACCAAACAAAGTTAGGCGAATCAGATTAATGCATGAAGCAAACAAAGTTAGGCGAATCAGATTAATGCATAAACCAAACAAAGTTAGGCGAATCAGATTAATGCATAAACCAAACAAAGTTAGGCGAATCAGATTTCTGCATAAAGCAAACAAAGTTAGGCGAATCAGATTAATGCATAAACCAAACAAAGTTAGGCGAATCAGATTTCTGCATGAAGCAAACAAAGTTAGTCGAATCAGATTTCTGCATGAAGCAAACAAAGTTAGGCGAATCAGATTAATGCATAAACCAAACAAAGTTAGGCGAATCAGATTTCTGCATGAAGCAAACAAAGTTAGGCGAATCAGATTAATGCATGAAGCAAACAAAGTTAGGCGAATCAGATTAATGCATAAACCAAACAAAGTTAGGCGAATCAGATTAATGCATAAACCAAACAAAGTTAGGCGAATCAGATTTCTGCATGAAGCAAACAAAGTTAGGCGAATCAGATTTCTGCATAAAGCAAACAAAGTTAGGCGAATCAGATTAATGCATAAACCAAACAAAGTTAGGCGAATCAGATTTCTGCATGAAGCAAACAAAGTTAGTCGAATCAGATTTCTGCATGAAGCAAACAAAGTTAGGCGAATCAGATTAATGCATAAACCAAACAAAGTTAGGCGAATCAGATTTCTGCATGAAGCAAACAAAGTTAGGCGAATCAGATTAATGCATGAAGCAAACAAAGTTAGGCGAATCAGATTAATGCATGAAGCAAACAAAGTTAGGCGAATCAGATTAATGCATAAACCAAACAAAGTTAGGCGAATCAGATTAATGCATGAAGCAAACAAAGTTAGGCGAATCAGATTAATGCATAAACCAAACAAAGTTAGGCGAATCAGATTAATGCATAAACCACACAAAGTTAGGCGAATCAGATTAATGCATGAAGCAAACAAAGTTAGGCGAATCAGATTAATGCATAAACCAAACAAAGTTAGTCGAATCAGATTAATGCATAAACCAAACAAAGTTAGGCGAATCAGATTTCTGCATAAAGCAAACAAAGTTAGGCGAATCAGATTAATGCATAAACCAAACAAAGTTAGGCGAATCAGATTTCTGCATGAAGCAAACAAAGTTAGTCGAATCAGATTTCTGCATGAAGCAAACAAAGTTAGGCGAATCAGATTAATGCATAAACCAAACAAAGTTAGGCGAATCAGATTTCTGCATGAAGCAAACAAAGTTAGGCGAATCAGATTAATGCATGAAGCAAACAAAGTTAGGCGAATCAGATTAATGCATAAACCAAACAAAGTTAGGCGAATCAGATTAATGCATAAACCAAACAAAGTTAGGCGAATCAGATTTCTGCATGAAGCAAACAAAGTTAGGCGAATCAGATTAATGCATAAACCAAACAAAGTTAGGCGAATCAGATTAATGCATAAACCAAACAAAGTTAGGCGAATCAGATTTCTGCATGAAGCAAACAAAGTTAGGCGAATCAGATTAATGCATAAACCAAACAAAGTTAGGCGAATCAGATTAATGCATAAACCAAACAAAGTTAGGCGAATCAGATTAATGCATGAAGCAAACAAAGTTAGGCGAATCAGATTAATGCATAAACCAAACAAAGTTAGGCGAATCAGATTAATGCATAAACCAAACAAAGTTAGGCGAATCAGATTAATGCATGAAGCAAACAAAGTTAGGCGAATCAGATTAATGCATAAACCAAACAAAGTTAGGCGAATCAGATTAATGCATAAACCAAACAAAGTTAGGCGAATCAGATTTCTGCATGAAGCAAACAAAGTTAGGCGAATCAGATTAATGCATGAAGCAAACAAAGTTAGGCGAATCAGATTAATGCATAAACCAAACAAAGTTAGGCGAATCAGATTTCTGCATGAAGCAAACAAAGTTAGGCGAATCAGATTAATGCATAAACCAAACAAAGTTAGGCGAATCAGATTAATGCATAAACCAAACAAAGTTAGGCGAATCAGATTTCTGCATAAAGCAAACAAAGTTAGGCGAATCAGATTAATGCATAAACCAAACAAAGTTAGGCGAATCAGATTTCTGCATGAAGCAAACAAAGTTAGTCGAATCAGATTTCTGCATGAAGCAAACAAAGTTAGGCGAATCAGATTAATGCATAAACCAAACAAAGTTAGGCGAATCAGATTTCTGCATGAAGCAGACAAAGTTAGGCGAATCAGATTAATGCATGAAGCAAACAAAGTTAGGCGAATCAGATTAATGCATAAACCAAACAAAGTTAGGCGAATCAGATTAATGCATAAACCAAACAAAGTTAGGCGAATCAGATTTCTGCATAAAGCAAACAAAGTTAGGCGAATCAGATTAATGCATAAACCAAACAAAGTTAGGCGAATCAGATTTCTGCATGAAGCAAACAAAGTTAGTCGAATCAGATTTCTGCATGAAGCAAACAAAGTTAGGCGAATCAGATTAATGCATAAACCAAACAAAGTTAGGCGAATCAGATTTCTGCATGAAGCAAACAAAGTTAGGCGAATCAGATTAATGCATGAAGCAAACAAAGTTAGGCGAATCAGATTAATGCATAAACCAAACAAAGTTAGGCGAATCAGATTAATGCACGCTCACTCGATTGATTTGCGGTTTCGCGCCTGACACGTCATTGTCTGCCACGCGTAGAGGCAGAGACGACCTGAGATCGACGAATCCCGATGCCTGCATTGCATATTTGAGTTATGTCAAGATTCTTACCCCGCTTTCACTAATACATTTGAAGAAATGTATGAATCCGTCTCTCCCGCCAGATATTGGTGAAATGCGGATGACCAATTCAAAATGGCACTTACGGAATCGTGAGAAAAATTGACAATCTTTTCTGCAATCCAATCATATTTGGTACAAATCAACTTCAGTGTCTGTCTTGTCCACCAAGTTTCACTCGTGAATGCCCAACATTTTTTTGTTTCATCACCATCGATTGAAATGTGTGAATACTTGTGATTGTATCATCAGTAAGAAGTTTGATCCTGAGTGTGCTGCACACTTACCGGACCTTAACCACCCAATTCATTGGGGTTATCGCCAAGATAATACTTATCAAAACCCGACGAATGTCATCACAACCAAAATCAGGGCAGTGCGGACAGAGCTATTGACCATTCTGTACGTCGTATTCAGGTGTGCTTATAAATGAGAAAACAAAGACTGTTGGGTATTCACGACTGAAACTTGGTGCATAAGCCAAGCATAGACTGAAGTTTATTTGTATGAAACATAGTTAGATTTAAGAAAAGGGTTTATTTTGAATTTTATTAACGATTCATGGGTGGCATTTTCTTTTTTTTGTGTGAAGGTTGGGCCACTCTGTAGTAGAGCGGAATAGAGTCTTAAGCATCGTAGAGATACATATTAACTTGCACCAACAAGGCTTGAGAGTCTCGTCTACTCTATTCTTTCACCTATAAATAGCGGAGAAGAAAGATGTATCCATACCTTTCATAAGATTTCTTATTAGATTGGTTGTTTTGTTTCACGACATATCAACCCTTTTCGGGTTATTTTATGGCGAATCAGGTCATTTTGGTAAAAGTTTTTATGCTTCAAGTTTTTTATATCTTCAAATATTTATTCATGGTGTTCGGTTCGGTTTGCTTTGGTTGTTTTGTTTTACGGTATATCAACCCGTTTCTTGTTATCTAATGGCGAATAAGGTCATTTTGGTAAACGTTTTTATGCTTCAAGTTCTTTATATCTTCAAATATTCATTCATGGTGTTTGGTTTGGGTTTTTTGTAGAGGCAAAATTGGTGTTTCTTTTTTTGCGCTTTGCAGAACATTATTGAGTTGTGCAAAGGGAAAGGAAAAAACAATAACATCAATGTTTGGTGCACTTTTAGTCAGGAAGCCGGTATCTTCGGACAGCATGATCTGGTATCACCAGAGTTGTTAAATGACCACAAAGACATCTACGCAATAAGATCTGTTGATGTTAAATCTTTGGACCATAATGTCCCATGTTGTTAACCTACAATTGTGAAAAGAGGAAATAATGTTACACAATGCAAGAATAAACGTCATTCAATCATAAACTTTACCGGCGAAGAAGACGAAAATGTTTTTAAAGAATTCGTAAAATTCAATTTTTGCTAGGAATTTTTATAAAATCAGTCAATCGACAATGGTCCAAATAGTTTATTAGGATTTCGTAAACAAATGAAATTCCAACGTAGATTTACGCAAAGGTATCTACATTTCGATTAGAATTATCTTAAGGGTCGAAAACAAAGAAAAGTGCACGGGGTGTGCGTGACGGAAGCGATATAAATAAATATAAAGAGGAAGGATAGATAGAGGCCGAAAAGGAATATCACATGGTGATATAATGGAAAGTACCCACTCTATGTGAGGAATTAAAAAAAATATATATTTATGAATTATCTCTCTTGGACTATGTAGATAATTTCATCATTTCTCGGTATTAATGTCACGAATATTATTTAATTAAGTATTTATTTATATTTATTTTATTGATTTATTCAGCTATTTACTTTATCTTATTTATTTTAATTTATTTTAATTTATTGTAATTTATTTATTGAATTTTTTTTCTCTTCGATATAAGAGAACGTTTTCAAACAAGGACGTAAGACCCGCAGCCGTTAAAAACAAAAAACAAAAACAGACGAGACGCTGAATTGTCAAACGACACGCGAGACGCTAAGCCGTTGAACAGTCAGTGTTCATTTCATTGAACAGTTAGATTGAAATGCGATCCAGATAATGGAACCTCACATCAGTGAGGGGGGCGATACGCAAAAAAAGCCGTCGCGAGAAAGGCCCTGAAACGGTGCGTATTCTCTCCTGATGACCCGAAATTGCCTGAAGGCTGAAATAGTAAAGCAGCCGGGAGTATATATATATATTTATATATATATATAAATTCCCGAAACAGTTTTTCATGGTAAACAACTGATGATCCCTTAAAATAGTGTTAGAAACAAACTAATATAATAACTGTAAAAAATAAATTGACTTACATGAGTGATTTTCCACTGAAAGACTTGGGACTAAAAGTTTTTTTGTTTTTTTTTAATATAGTTTTAATGGTTGAGAAACTTCCGAGACTATATATATATATATATATATATATATATATATATAAATGAACGACCCATTTTCTTAAACACACACACACGCCTCCAAAAACTCTCACAAGCATTTGCAAAGATCCTTGTAGTAAGCTAACTACTAATCAAGAACAAACTGACCACCACGTGGTTTTCGACTATTAATAAGCAAAGAAGAAACTATTAAGAACAGAAGCATAATAGCTGTACGTTTTTTCTTTTGTGTCTTGTATGAACTACCAGCAACTTAAAAGAACAAAACATGTGTTGACAATAAGGTGAAAGCATTTGAGTAACTACAACAGCAACAAACACATCCTGATATTGTTAAATATCCGTCGGCAGAAATTACTTTACTGATCGCATCAAGGTTTGGTAAACATGGTATTACGTCCAAGTAAGACAAAGATGTCGCCTGTGTGGATGTTGCATGCTCCCCTTAGGGGAGGCCCAACACCGTACAGATCACAATCAATTGAATATACCTGTTTATACGTGTTTTGTTATCGTGTGATTCTCACCATAATAATTGCGTTGTCGTTTTTCCTCCCATAACTGGGGACACCTGAAATTAATTGTCCACATCCACGAAGAATGAAAAACCATAGATTTGAAGAAAGACCTTTTATTAATCGTGTAGATTGACTATTTCTTCTGCCAACGGCGCATTCGAAGCTACGGATTTGTTGTTGTAGTCATATTCGAATAACAGTCATTCTTTCCGTCTGATGCCCTCAAAACTTCCACACGACTGATGTCTCATCCGTTCTCTCCCCCTCAGCTGACGCCACATCCGTTCTCAGTACACCCATGGTCGAGATGACATTTGAAAGCACTCGCTGACTCGATGACATGTGTACGTGTCAAAATAGGCCTGTGAATTACAATCATGAGATGAATGCCAGCAAACGTACCCACTTAGCACTATAACAGGTGCAAGAATAACATCAAGCAAGACAAGTGGTAAATCTGCATAAAACCGAGAGATACATGCGTCTGCTAAATAAACGATATAGCTGGGAGTGTTATACTTTAGCTTACCGATGGATGTATAAACCATTATACACCAGTATCGTCGTCGTGAACCCAGGTTCTTTTCGTCTGCTGATAAACTCACTCGGACGCCGATGTTTATAAATAAAGGCTTATTTAAAAAGAGAGACAGTCACATAAAATATAAAAGCGACAGACCACTTGTGTACGCGTGTGAGAAAGAGAGAGAGAGAGAGAGAGAAAGATAGACAGATAGATTCACAGATAGCTTGTCTCGCTATATCTAGTCATATTGTGTACGCCTGCCCACGATTGGGGACAGCACTCCGGACACATATTTCCTCCTTGAAATCTCGTCAACTAAAGAACAGGAAATTCTCAGCCGGAAATCACTTGGTTTCGTACTTCCGCCTGGGTCATTTCTGATCTCTAAAATCACCCTAATACTTTTCCATTCGAGCACGTTCCTCATTATGTGACAGGAGTTACATGGGCGACATGCCTGAAAGAGTCACGGTTACATTGGGTTGCGTATGCAACATGCCGGAAGATGGGTTGCATCTTCGGGATGCGTGGGTAACAAAATATGTTTTGTTAACCGGCTCGATTTTTGATCTGGCAATAGACTGACTAGAGAATTTGAGATTTCGACTCCCATCAATTCCTATTTGCGCACTAAACCTCTACGAATCTTACTCACTCTACATAACTCGAACAATAAAGAGATATCATTACATTTTTATACACAAGTCTTCGTCGTCTTTCTTGTAAAGATATAAACAATACGCTACAATATAAGCTTTACACCCGGGTGGCTACAGCAAGACAGAGATGACACCTGTATTAGCGAAAGAATGACTTCTGGTGGCCACAAACAAACAAAGATGCCACCTGTACAAGCGGTAGAATAATGTCCGGTGATTACAGTAAAAACAAAGAGACCACCTGCATAAATCGGAAAGAAATACGCCCGTTTGCTAAATGAACAATACACAACTGAAGAGAGGCGTGGCTACATGAAGTTGCGTAAGTAACATGCCGGAAAGAGCGTGGCAGTTTGACCAAGTGTCTAAAACTGTTATTTGCTCTGATTCCAGATTTGGCAGAAAGCCGCTGACCAGAAAGCAACCAAGGTTGCGTTTACCGTCACTTCCTTTTAA
>OY744538.1:10449885-10459885 GCA_963556195.1 Sepiola atlantica
CGAAAGTAAAACCAAGTTAGTCACTTTCTACTCTCCGTTTCGAACAACCAACACAATTCGCCCGAATAGGAGGTTTGCTTTTGAATGATTGTATTTATCTTCCCCCCAAGATGTGACACAAGGTCGGGAAAGTGGGTTTTGATAAGTCAGCGCCCTAGAGGAAGAGCACTTATGACCGTCAAAAATTGCGTGGGTAGCCCCGTCAGCATTCCTCAGGCGATTAGCAATAAACTAACCCCTTCTCAAAGGGTGAGAAGGTAAAGCCTGGAAGGGTGGACCTCCTAGAACTGCACAGGACAACCCCACAGACTGGCGGAATCAAGGCCCGAAGGCCAAGACAGTACCGGTCTATAGGGGTTAGTATCCATCGGAACAGATACTACACCCTATTTATCTACTTCCCACGGAGCAGAATGTGACACAAGGTCGGAAAGTGGGAGTTGAGAAGTCAGCACTCTAGAGGAAGAGTACTTAGGGGACTTTTAAAAATTGCCTGGGCAGCTCCGTCGGCATTCCCCGGTAGGAGCGCCTCAGACAGTAAGCAATAAACTTACTCCTCCCGAAAGAGGGGAGGCAAAGCCTTGGAGGGTGGACCTCCTAGAACTGCACAGGACAGATCCATAGACCGGCGTAAATCAAGCCCCGAAGGCCAAGACAATGGGGTGCAGTTTGATGAATGATTATTACCGAGAAATATATATATTTACTTGAAAATTTATACGTCACAAAATGAAAGTCATTTTTGTAATTGTTAAAAGCTACCATTCATCTTTTATGACGTCATCTATTTTCAAATAAATACTTTCTTGTAAAAACTTGATTAGATTATCAACTAATCAAAAACTAGATATGTTAACCAGTTAAGTTTTTTTTTTGCTCACAGATTAATATGTTTTTGGAATAAGTTGCCATATCGGATTAAGAACAGCAATAGTCTGGATCAGTTTAAGATGAGGTTGGATAAATTCGGAGAAAGTGGAAAGAGGGAGAAATTGAGGAGCACTTTTGGGAGTTCTCAAATGAAATATTTAACAGAATTTGATCTGGATATCGATACTGTACTAAAAGTTTAATAACATTTTTTTATTAACAGTTGAATTGAGAAGATAGGTAAAGGGGGGAGGTAGTTAAAAGAGGCATAACAAACAAATAATAATAATAATAATAATAATAATAATAATAATAATAATAATAATAATAATAATAATAATAATAATAATGCGAAAGTTATTTAATAATATATGTAACAAATACTGATGGTGCCGTCTGGTATAATACAACGCTCTAACAATCTTGTATGATTGCTTGTTTTTTTGTTTGTTTGTTTCCACATTGAATGTTTTAGATGGTTAGAGGAAGAGCGAATGAGACGAGAAGTGGTTTGAAGAGAGAGTAGTTGAGGGAGTAAGAAGTGGCGAGGTGTAGGAGTAACAACAGTAGTCTAAGAGAAAAAAGTATGTGGATGACGTCAATTATATTCATAAATATATAAACTTCTCGAACAGACAGACAGACAGATAAACCACAAATATAATATATAGATTTATTAAATTGTAATTAGCTGTCCTGCACTTTTTGTCTTTGTTTGAATGTCCGAACTCTGTAGTGATTAAATAAAATACCGGATGCGAATATCTAAGCAAGAACATTTTAAGCAGTCATTTTTGTTCTTTCCCACTGTTACGTCCTTTTTTTCTGTCGGCTTTCAGACTAAGCAGGGGGTGATGTAGCAGTCATAAATGATGTTTACTTCATTTTTGTTCTTTCCCACTGCTACATTTCCTTTTTCTGTCGGCTTTCAGCCTAAGCAAGGGGTGATGTAGTAGTCATAAATGATGTTTACTTCATTTTTGTTCTTTCCCACTGATACACTTCCTTTTTATGTCGGCTTTCAGTCTAAGCAGGGGGTGATGTAACAGTCATAAATGATGTTTACTTCTTAATGCGTATCAGTGTTCCTGTGAGTTGGTTTGGCAAAATCAGCTCGCAGGGCGCATTGATATCATTAGTTCCCTAAAGGACTACTTCAGCTCTTTAGAAATTGCAGACGCTTGGCAGACGGTTCCCTGGCACCATTCAAGACGGATCGCCTAATCTTATCCTTTACCTTTGTCATCGACATCCCATGATGCTATCTTCACCGAAGATATATATTTATCTACTCAGCGGCAGCAGACTTTTACTTCTCCCTATTTGAATAAACCTTTCGTTGTTTGTTGTTAAGCAATGCACGAATTGTCTCCCCTTGCAATCACTACTTGCATAAATGTAAGCAATGGAAGTGTTGTTTTTCTTTCGTGAAACGGTTTCGTTTTTCGCCATATTAATAAAATATAGATATTTATATAAGTATTTCTATATTTATTTCTATATATTAATTCCTGTGATGCGCGCTGTCAGTTTGAACGTTTAGTGATAAAAGAAACCCTATTCTAAATGTAAACGTGACTGAAAAATTGAAAATGTCATTTCAATGATCAATCTTCCGACCTACTGAGGAGAAAAATTATCATACAGACGCCTAGACACACCGTAATTGAAATCGCTCAGACAAGGCATGAAGCCACTTGGTCTAAGGAGCTAAAAACAATACTCTTTCATGGTCAAAAACTAGCCAACGATAAGTTAGATAGATAGATTCCAACTCAGAAAACAGCAATTCTTTTCCCTTTGTCAGAAACATCGCTCATAGAATGTGAGGACTAAAGGACAAAATAAGGGAATCAAGAGTTACGAGACTGCCGAAAAGAAACCGCAAAGTTAGTCACTTTCTACTCTCCTTACACCGCATCAACGCTGAATACAGACGTGGGCTCCAACCACAAGAATGATACAATGTAATAAATAAAATAAAAAATGCACAACAATATAGAATTTTAAAAAAAAGTTAATATGGTGTTATGAGCTGAGCGTAAAAAGATATGGCGTCTCTCACTGAATGCCGGACAACGTCGGGTCATCTTGCTAGTACCCTAATAATATTGGATATCGTTGTCGAATTCGCTGATTGTTTACATCTAACAAAATGAAGCATATGAATCGATAGATGGTTTGTATACTTGTGTTGTGAATTAATGCTCCTAAAGTCTTGCCTCATGCCAGTTTTAACTAAGTTTATTAAATGTTACGTGAATGGAGCGTAATCGTAACTTAACCGTGTAAATCAATTTATTAGTCGTCGTTTCTATACTCGCGTTGTTTTAGGGTTAGGGTTAGGGTTGACCGTTTCTATACTCGCGTTTGGCTTTAACAAACGTGTCTTTCTGGGAGGACTCAGAAAGGAGATGAAGAGTGGAGAGAGGCAGGGAGAGGCAGAGAAAGGCAGATAGAACGACAAAAGAGGGAGCGAGAGACAGAGATGGGCAGAGAGAGGCAGAGAAGGAAAGAGGCAGAAATGAGAGGCAGAGTGAGAGAAAGATGGAGAGATAGAGAAGCAGAGAGAGGAAAAGGCAAACAGAGATAGAGAGAGACATAGAGAGAGGGACAAAGAGGGAAAGAGGCAGAAATCGAGAAGCAGAGAGAGAGAGATATATATATATATAGAGAGAGAAGCAGATAGTCAGAGAGAGAGAGACGAAGAGAGAGAGAGAGAGGGGCAGAGAGGGGAAAGGCAGAGAGAGAAAGAGGCAGAGAGAGAGAGAGGGGTAGAGGCATAGAGAAAAGAGAAAAGAGAGGGAGAGAGGCAAAGAGAGAGAGAGAGAGAGGCTGTGAGAGGCAGGGCGAGTGGGACACAGAAGAAAAGAGGCAGAAAGTGAGACGCAGAGAGTGATAGAGAGAGGTTGAGAGAGAAGCGGATAGAGAGAGACAAAGAGAAGACGGCAGAGAGAGAGAGAGACAAACAGAGAAGGAAAGAGACAGAAAGGGAAAGGCAAAAAGAGCAAGGGAAAGAGTGAGGCGGAGAGAGAGGCAGAGAAAGACAGAGAGATAGAGATAGAAAGGCACAAAGAGAGAGAGAGAGAGAAGAATGAGGGAGCACTTATATTGATATGTATTGACCCATATTGTTCCATCTGTGCAGAGTATTGCAACTGCGTATCGCATCCAAAAGGAGAAGAATATGCCTTCAAGATGTCCACCGATTTGATTAGGTTGATTTCATTGGTTGAAATATGATCAACAAACAAAATGGATTCCGCAATCAATTGCCACTTCTTGGAATAAACAACTTCTATTATTCCACAATAACAAAATGCCGGCAACAATAGAAGGCGGGATTTCGAAACAAACAGCATTCATTGCAACGTAGGAATTTTGGTAAATCTACAATGCTTTCATGTCTGCCGACAAAAAAACAACAAACTTACTTTTACCGTAACAGAATTGACCACTAATGGCGACCATGAAGAAGGGCTACTAGTCTTCCTTCAAGATTTCCTACTCCCTACATTTTCTCACACCATGACCCTATATTTTTAAACAAATCTTGGATGAACAACAGAACAGCCCAAAATCAACTCCTATTTTTAGTCTTATTCAAGAACCTATTTCCATTAAACATCGTTCTGTTTTTTTCTTCTCGGTCTTATACCAGGGGACAGTGGGTGTTTTACCCCTAGAAAGGGTCCAGAGAGCTTTACTAACCTACCCTACCTTATTTTGTTTCTAGATATTTTGTATTTTGGTGATTTTCTCAAGACAAAAAACACTTTTACTGATTAACGAAATGGCATCTGCGCAGGTCACGGGCGTAGTTAGCTTATTCCTATCGAATGAGCTCCACTTGAATTTCCCAATATTGATAAGGGGCCCTCTTTGTCATTAGGGCTTCGGACCACTAAGACGAAAACACAAAATAAAAGTATATATATATATATATATATATATATATATATATATATATATATATATATATATACAGGGTGGGCCAAAATAAGGGTCCTATCTTTAAATTTGAATAACTTGAATTTGAATAACTTCCACAGAATAAAAGTTAAACTCACCAAACTTTATGTGTGTGTAGACTGACCCTTCCGAGATTTTTTGAAATAAACAAAACAAATTTTAGCCGAAAAACACTTCTTAAAACTTACAAAAACTAAAGTATTGTTTTTTACACTGTTTTGAGTTTTTTAAGCAAAAATAATGTTTTCTAAATGAGGGTACGTTCCTTAGGGCTAATACGGCTCATGCTTGCTTCGGAAGGGGTCCTTTACTTATTCTAAAAAAAAAAAAAAATCAATAAATAAAAAAGTTATGAATTTTTAAAAATAGGACCCTTATTTTTGCCCACCCTGTATATATATATATATATCTCGGTATAATATAATCACAATTTAAAAACAAAAAAAATATATATATATAATCACAACAAAATTCACTACAAATAATAAACAAAACATTAAAATAAAATAAATAAAATGCAGAAGTAGCAATTAATACCCTAAATTAAAATTATCAAACATTTTTATCCACATGATAATTACTTATTAGAATTAAAATAAAATAGGAATGACGGTTATAATCATAATTTTATTCTCATTTTAAATTTAACTCACTCTGGCCGTCGCCCCATCTCCCTTCCTCCCACCCCGGCCGAAATTGAGATCATCACAGCACAAACACGTGAAAAACCTCCCACGTAATAATTTGAAACACGACTTGTTGGGGTCCTCCCCCTCCCCTCTCATGTCTCATGTCACCGTTATAGACAAAGCCCCAACTCTGTCCCCCTCCCCCTCCAATGTATTTTCAATTTTCAATCTCCCGTTAAAGTGAAGTTAAAACTTATGCCATTTGAATTCCATCGCCAGCCCGATGAGTTGGTCGCTATTTGCACCAATGAAACAAAACTTGTTTTGTCGCAACTAATGGAATAAAATCAATATATATATATATATATATATATATATATATATATATATATATATATATATATATATATATATATATATATATATAAACTGCAAATACATGAAATTTAAAAGGAAAAAAATCTGTCTTGATTTTGATTTTTATTATTATATTCTGCATCCCCTGTGCTTTTAGGCGTTTGCCTCAATTTTAAGCTAAATTTCTTAAGAGATGCTTTAAAAGATGATGAACTTCCCAATTTTTTATCTATCCACGCTGCACAGCGTTGCCCATATTAAAAAAAGGAGACCAGTTAATAAATAAATAAAAAATAACAGCGTCGTCCCATTTCCATTCTGATGAACAACTATCAACAGGTACTACTATTACTTCTCTCTGCTTGACAAAACTAGGTTTCTAGCGAAATGATCGCAAAATGGAAAGATAAATACATGAAAGTTAAAATGAAAAAAAGAATCTGTCTTGATTTTTATTTTATTATTATTTTCTGCATCTTCTGTACTTGTAGGCGTTTGTCTCAATTTTATGCTAAATTTTTTAAAAGATGCTTTAAACGAATATGAACTCACCAATTTTTTAAATTATCTAAATATTTTTAAGTATATTAACTAAGCATTACAATAGACAATGATAAAAAACATTAACTTCCTAGACGTTACCATAGATCTTAGTAATAAGTACCATAAACCTAATTTACCATTATATTACCTACATAAAAGCACAATTCGTATTTTAGAATATAGGCATTACAATAGACAATGACAAAAACATTAACTTCCTAGACGTTACGCAAGATCTCAGTAATAATACTTGCTCAGCGTACCATAAACCTAATTTACCATTATATTATCTACATAAAAACACAATTCGTTGTCCCTAGCATCTCTGATAGAGTCTCTAAATTGTCAGCGAATAGAAATATCTTTCACTATGAAGCTGATTTTTATAATAGTGCTCTAACGAACTCAGGACTTGATAAAATTACATTTTTGAAACATGCGAATATTTCTAGGAAAATAGCTGATGCCTTGAGAAGCTGGTGACGAATGCTGGCGCCTGTATTGAATTCTAAATCAAAACTTCATGCTATACATCTTTTTCTATGATATTCATTTCTTGTAATAATTATATTTCAGTAATAAATTACGAACACTTGGTTAGGAGCAAAGTGAAGTATCAGTTCTGACACTACACTTTATCTTTTCTGTCATTGCTCAGTGAAGGAGAACGTCTTCTAGGCTGTTGAAATTGTTGCTCCCCCAATTTATAAAATCGGGGGACTTATGTTTTGAGGCATTTCCGTCCGTCCGTCCACATTTTTCTCCGCAACCATCCATTGCATTTCTCTGAAATTTTGCATGAAGTTGTAACTTTGGTCAGGTCAGAAAGTGACATTCTCCGATTTTTGAAAAAACATCTGGTTAGCCCCCCAGGGGGTCAAAAGGCCCCGAAATGGCAAAAAATGACATTTTTTGCCCCATAACTTTTCATCCACCAATTCAATTTCTCTGAAACTTGGCCAAAATGTGGAGGCACTTGTTCCTAATAGAAAATAATTATCGCTGACATTAGAAACAATCTGGTTCGCACCCACAGGGGGTCAATTGCCCCCCAAAATGGCAAAATGACCCTTTTCTCCCATAACGTTTGATCCATCCATTCAATTTTTCTGAAACTTGGCCACAATGTAGAGGCAATTGTTCTGGATATAAAATGAACATCCTTGACCTCAGAAAAATTCTGGTTCGCGCCCCCAGGGGGTCAAAGGGGGGTCAAAAATGCCCCAAAATGCCCAAATTTATTGCATTTTACACTCGCCACATCGAGTCACATAGAAAGGGGAACCACGCACGCACGGCTTTTTATTTTTGTCTCAATGGAGAGTGCCCATTTTGGGGAGCTGGATTTTCCCCTACATTAAGAACCGATCTTGTTTCTAACGCTTCATTAATGGCGATCAAACGTGGAACAATGTTGTCCGAATGTGCGTAAAATCCTCGATGCGCGTAAAAGTACAACTTCCATCGATTGAAATTCAGAGTTAGCAACCGTTTTTTAAGGGAAACATTCGTAAGATGTAGGAAACGATATTGCCATGGAAATTGTTTACGCCAATTCAACATCGATGTTTACCTGAGCGAATTTCGAGGCAGAAAATAAGAACAATCTCTGGAGACTGAAAGAAAACTTGATTCAAGCAAATGCGAGAGAAAACTAATCGGAACGGAAATAACCAACAGCGAAATATGATTCGTTTATTAAATATTTCTTCAAATTTTACTTTGGGACACGTGCGTTACAAACGTGCGTTACAAACGTGCGTTACAAACGTGTGTTACAAACATGCGTTACAAACGTGCGTTACAAACGTGTGTTACAAACGTGTGTTACAAACGTGCGTTACAAACATGCGTTTCAAACGTGCGTTACAAACGTGCGTTACAAACATGCGTTACAAACATGCGTTACAAACGTGTGTTACAAACGTGTGTTACAAACGTGCGTTACAAACGTGCGTTACAAACATGTGTTACAAACGTGCGTTACAAACATGCGTTACAAACGTGCGTTACAAACATGTGTTACAAACGTGTGTTACAAACGTGCGTTACAAACGTGCGTTACAAACATGTGTTACAAACGTGCGTTACAAACGTGCGTTACAAACGTGTGTTACAAACATGTGTTACAAACGTGCGTTACAAACGTGTGTTACAAACATGTGTTACAAACGTGCGTTACAAACGTGCGTTTCAAACGTGCGTTACAAACGTGCGTTACAAACTGCGTTACAAACGTGTGTTACAAACGTGCGTTACAAACGTGCGTTACAAACGTGCGTTACAAACGTGTGTTACAAACGTGTGTTACAAACGTGCGTTACAAACGTGCGTTACAAACATGTGTTACAAACGTGCGTTACAAACGTGTGTTACAAACATGTGTTACAAACGTGCGTTACAAACGTGCGTTACAAACGTGTGTTACAAACGTCGGTGATATTTGAAAAACCCTCCATTTTTAGATGCGTCCGTTGATTCGTTTGTCACGCTTAAACTTTGAAATATCATTTTCGTCGGTCTGTTACGCTTAATTTTTGAATAAAATTTTCGACGGTCTGTCAGGCCTCATTTTGAAATATCATTTTCCTGGGGTTGTCACACTTAACTTTGAAATAAAAATTTTGACAATTCGGCATACTAAAATTTTAAATAAAGTATTTGACGCTAAACTTTGAAATAAAATTTTCCTCAAATAGTATTTTCGTCTGTTTATCAGGTTTAACTTTGGAAAAGCATTTTCGGCGGTCTGTCACACTTAATGTTTAAATAGCATTTTCTTCAAACTAATGCACCGATCATTATGAATTTTGAAACACAGCTGCTAGGTGTAAGGTGTGTAAATGTGGGCTATATTAAGTAACATTTAGTTTTTTGCAAATGGGGTAAAAATTCAGATGCTTCCGATTTTTGTCAAATTTTAACAATAGGTGTTAGATATTAATTAATAAATATTCCCCAAATATCAGTTTCTTTGGGGGTATCTTAAAGGGTTTTAGGGGATCATAATATGAGCACAACCTCCCATGATTTTAAAATTCAAATATTTCAGATTTACATTGAATTTGATCCATGGTCATTAGACACCAATTAAGGTAGATTTTCTTTGAATTCAATTTCTTCTTAAAACCCCTTAAGCTTCAGCCTTGAATTTTAGAAAATTTCTATGATCAAAATCCTGTGATTGATTTCGATTAAAATTAGAATAAGAATTCTAGATATAAGGTTTAGTATCATGATATGTTGATTTTAATCTTCGTAAGTGGGCATAAAAGTGGTGCAAAAAGTTTTCGGAATTAATTTTACCTATCCTGGGACTGGTATACTTCTAGTTAGTCTGTAAAAGAAGGACAATGAATACGTTTTTTTCGTTAAAAGAGACATTTCTTTTAAGAGGAGGGTAATTCAAATCTTATCACAAGAAAACTGAACGAATGTTATCATTGATGTCCATTCATTTGAAAGAGATTGCGTCCGAAATGAAAACGCGCTTCTACGATTTGATAAAACAGATTAACTCGTTAATTCGACCAGGAAATAGACTGACCTGACTCGGTTGATTGTCAATTGTGATTCAGGTTGTAGTCTGCCTGTATTCAAAATGAGGCAAGGAAGTAATATATATATAT
>OY744538.1:10464885-10482385 GCA_963556195.1 Sepiola atlantica
GCACAACTGACCCTGCAGAAGCTAAACGAATTGGGCTACAAGACTCTGCCTTGTCCGCCATATTCACCGGACCTCTTGCCCACCGATTATCACTTTTTCAAGCATCTCGACAACTTCCTGCGCGAGAAATGCTTCAAAAGCCGAGATGACGCCGAATCGGCCTTCAATGACTTCATCGCTTCCAGAACTCGGATTTTTATGATAATGGAATAAGTAAACTTGTTTCTCGTTGGCAAACATGTGTTGATTCTAATGGTTCTTATTTTGATTAATGAAGTTTGGTATAAAAGAAGTTATGGTCTTTGGAAGTTGAATGTATAAAAACGCCATTGTTTTTGCACTAACCCAATATATAAGAAAAAGAGATTTTTTTGAGATTTGAAACACCCACCATTTGACAAAGAGGGCTTCCTCGAAATATATTATGGAACACGGTCACACACATTACATCACAGTGTTGAAGCCTTGCCTAATCAAGTAAGATTTGCTATATAGGAAAAAAATTATTAACATTTTTTGAAAATATATATTAGTTAAAATCACTTGTTTTTGTCTTACTTCTCAACGCCGACATATTTCCATTTCTTGCATTGTGATAACCTTCTAATACTCCTCTATATACGTATTACACACAATGCTTCAAGCAAACTACCTCTCCTTATTATATATATATATATATATATATATATATATGTATTAGGCAGCATTTTCTCATTTATGCAAACATTGTTAAAAATAACAGAATTCGTCTGTTTAATTATATATATATTTTTTTTCAATCTTTCTGATCGTCTTTTTTGTATTAAAATTAAAAAAATAGTAAATGTACAATAAGTTTAACAGGTTTCACGAACGTTTTCGATTCTTCGTCAATCATCCTCAGGTGTCAAAAGCAAATGAACAAAAAAGCTAAAGAAAGAAGAGAATTTTGAAACACCTGAGGTTGATTCGACGACGAATCGAAAACGTTCGTGAAACTTGTGAAACCTATGGAACATTTGTTAATTTTTTTGATTTTAATACAAAAAAGACCATCAGAAAAATTGAAAAAATAAAAAGGTATAATTAAACAGACGAATTCTGTTTTGTTTAACAATGCATATACATATATATATATATATATATATATATATATATATATATATATATATATATATATATAAGAGGTTTATGTAGTTTGCTTGAAGCATTGTTTACTTGTATATATAAATGTGATACATAGAAAGCAATACAATGCAGAGGTGTGACGGATAGACACATGTAGGAGCAAATAAGACATATAATGGTGGAAGGGGTTAAATAGTTTCACCCTTAATACAATGTAGACATACACACACATCTGTCTATCTACGCAATGTTACAATGTTATGTAATACCTGTATGAAGGTGGTCTGGTGGAAACTCCGTATGATATAATATTTCGGGAACATCTCTCTTCTTCAGAACCGTGCTTAACTCAAGTTTAAACGTGTTTTATAAATTAAAAAAAATAAGATAAAAACACATTACATTTATATTCTGTTACACCGGCGGTTCTTACACAGGAGAAACCGTACCGGTTGTCACTATAGATAGTGCGAGTCACCAGAGACACAGAGAAGACAAAGCACAGTCTTGTAACTGTCTAGCCAAGTGCTAGTCACTTTCTTACTTTGTTAATACACTTGTTAAACGAACCCTCGACTTGACTTCCTTTATTTATTATTTACTGTTGGACAACTTCACAACATATTCTTTTCAAGTAAGTGTTTTTATTTTGTTTATCCGCCAAAAAATAAACATAGAGGTTATTCGGCATTGGTTCAAACCGAAATAATTTTATTTAAAAACATAATTTATAACTTTTTCGCCAATAAAAAATAAAATACGTAAATGCTTCATCGTAGTTACTTAATCTCTCATGTAAATAATTAGTAGCGTATTTTTTTCCACGAAATTTCACAGATGTCCTTTTTCGTATTAGGTATCAAGCGATAGAATCTAGGTAAAGATGGAAATTGACATACCCAGATACTGTACCAACCCTGCTCAAGGGGAGGGTATAAACTAGTTGAAACTAATTCCGAAGCATAAAGCGTGGTATCTTCGAAGTGAAAGACTTTTCAGAGTTAGGGTTTAGTATGACTAAAACAAAAAAATGTTCCGTTTAAACTGAAACTAATTCCGAAGCATAAAGCGTGGTATCTTCGAAGTGAAAGACTTTTCAGAGTTAGGGTTTAGTATGACTAAAACAAAAAAATGTTCCGTTTAAACTGAAACTAATTCCGAAGCATAAAGCGTGGTATCTTCGAAATGAAAGACTTTTCAGAGTTAGGGTTTAGTATGACTAAAACAAAAAAATGTTCCGTTTAAACTGAAACTAATTCCGAAGCATAAAGCGTGGTATCTTCGAAATGAAAGACTTTTCAGAGTTAGGGTTTAGTATGACTAAAACAAAAAAATGTTCCGTTTAAACTGAAACTAATTCCGAAGCATAAAGCGTGGTATCTTCGAAATGAAAGACTTTTCAGAGTTAGGGTTTAGTATGACTAAAACAAAAAAATGTTCCGTTTAAACTGAAACTAATTCCGAAGCATAAAGCGTGGTATCTTCGAAATGAAAGACTTTTCAGAGTTAGGGTTTAGTATGACTAAAACAAAAAGATGTTCCGTTTAAACTGAAACTAATTCCGAAGCATAAAGCGTGGTATCTTCGAAGTGAAAGACTTTTCAGAGTTAGGGTTTAGTATGACTAAAACAAAAAAAATGTTCCGTTTAAACTGAAACTAATTCCGAAGCATAAAGCGTGGTATCTTCGAAGTGAAAGACTTTTCAGAGTTAGGGTTTAGTATGACTAAAACAAAAAAATGTTCCGTTTAAACTGAAACTAATTCCGAAGCATAAAGCGTGGTATCTTCGAAGTGAAAGACTTTTCAGAGTTACGGTTTAGTATGACTAAAACAAAAAAATGTTACGTTTAAACTGAAACTAATTACGAAGCATAAAGCGTGGTATCTTCGAAGTGAAAGACTTTTCAGTGTTAGGGTTTAGTATGACTGAAACAAAAAATGTTCCGTTTAAACTGAAACTAATTCCGAAACATAAAGTGTGGTATCTTCGAAATGAAAGACTTTTCAGAGTTAGGGTTTAGTATGACTAAAACAAAAAAATGTTCCGTTTAAACTGAAACTAATTCCGAAGCATAAAGCGTGGTATCTTCGAAGTGAAAGACTTTTCAGAGTTAGGGTTTAGTATGACTAAAACAAAAAAAATGTTCCGTTTTAACTGAAACTAATTCCGAAGCATAAAGCGTGGTATCTTCGAAGTGAAAGACTTTTCAGAGTTATAGTTTAGTATGACTAAAACAAAAAAATGTTCCGTTTAAACTGAAACTAATTCCGAAGCATAAAGCGTGGTATCTTCGAAGTGAAAGACTTTTCAGAGTTAGGGTTTAGTATGACTAAAACAAAAAAAATGTTCCGTTTAAACTGAAACTAATTCCGAAGCATAAAGCGTGGTATCTTCGAAATGAAAGACTTTTTAGAGTTAGGGTTTAGTATGACTAAAACAAAAAAATGTTCCGTTTAAACTGAAACTAATTCCGAAGTATAAAGTATGGTATCTTCGAAATGAAAGACTTTTCAGAGTTAGGGTTTAGTATGACTAAAACAAAAAAATGGTCCGTTTAAACTGAAACTAATTCCGAAGCATAAAGTGTGGTATCTTCGAAGTGAAAGACTTTTCAGAGTTAGGGTTTAGTATGACTAAAACAAAAAAATGGTCCGTTTAAACTGAAACTAATTCCGAAGCATAAAGCGTGGTATCTTCTAAGTGAAAGACTTTTTAGAGTAAGGGTTTAGTATGACTAAAACAAAAAAATGTTCCGTTTAAACTGAAACTAATTCCGAAGCATAAAGCGTGGTATCTTCGAAGTGAAAGACTTTTCAGAGTTAGGGTTTAGTATGACTAAAACAAAAAAAATGTTCCGTTTAAACTGAAACTAATTCCGAAGCATAAAGCGTGGTATCTTCGAAATGAAAGACTTTTCAGAGTTAGGGTTTAGTATGACTAAAACAAAAAAATGTTCCGTTTAAACTGAAACTAATTCCGAAGCATAAAGCGTGGTATCTTCGAAATGAAAGACTTTTCAGAGTTAGGGTTTAGTATGACTAAAACAAAAAAATGTTCCGTTTAAACTGAAACTAATTCCGAAGCATAAAGCGTGGTATCTTCGAAGTGAAAGACTTTTCAGAGTTAGGGTTTAGTATGACTTAAACAAAAAAAATGTTCCGTTTAAACTGAAACTAATTCCGAAGCATAAAGCGTGGTATCTTCGAAGTGAAAGACTTTTCAGAGTTAGGGTTTAGTATGACTAAAACAAAAAAAATGTTCCGTTTAAACTGAAACTAATTCCGAAGCATAAAGCGTGGTATCTTCGAAGTGAAAGACTTTTCAGAGTTAGGGTTTAGTATGACTTAAACAAAAAAAATGTTCCGTTTAAACTGAAACTAATTCCGAAGCATAAAGCGTGGTATCTTCGAAGTGAAAGACTTTTCAGAGTTAGGGTTTAGTATGACTAAAACAAAAAAAATGTTCCGTTTAAACTGAAACTAATTCCGAAGCATAAAGCGTGGTATCTTCGAAGTGAAAGACTTTTCAGAGTTAGGGTTTAGTATGACTTAAACAAAAAAAATGTTCCGTTTAAACTGAAACTAATTCCGAAGCATAAAGCGTGGTATCTTCGAAGTGAAAGACTTTTCAGAGTTAGGGTTTAGTATGACTAAAACAAAAAAAATGTTCCGTTTAAACTGAAACTAATTCCGAAGCATAAAGCGTGGTATCTTCGAAGTGAAAGACTTTTCAGAGTTAGGGTTTAGTATGACTAAAACAAAAAAATGTTCCGTTTAAACTGAAACTAATTCCGAAGCATAAAGCGTGGTATCTTCGAAGTGAAAGACTTTTCAGAGTTAGGGTTTAGTATGACTAAAACAAAAAAATGTTACGTTTAAACTGAAACTAATTACGAAGCATAAAGCGTGGTATCTTCGAAGTGAAAGACTTTTCAGTGTTAGGGTTTAGTATGACTGAAACAAAAAATGTTCCGTTTAAACTGAAACTAATTCCGAAACATAAAGTGTGGTATCTTCGAAATGAAAGACTTTTCAGAGTTAGGGTTTAGTATGACTAAAACAAAAAAATGTTCCGTTTAAACTGAAACTAATTCCGAAGCATAAAGCGTGGTATCTTCGAAGTGAAAGACTTTTCAGAGTTAGGGTTTAGTATGACTAAAACAAAAAAAATGTTCCGTTTTAACTGAAACTAATTCCGAAGCATAAAGCGTGGTATCTTCGAAGTGAAAGACTTTTCAGAGTTATGGTTTAGTATGACTAAAACAAAAAAATGTTCCGTTTAAACTGAAACTAATTCCGAAGCATAAAGCGTGGTATCTTCGAAGTGAAAGACTTTTCAGAGTTAGGGTTTAGTATGACTAAAACAAAAAAAATGTTCCGTTTAAACTGAAACTAATTCCGAAGCATAAAGCGTGGTATCTTCGAAATGAAAGACTTTTTAGAGTTAGGGTTTAGTATGACTAAAACAAAAAAATGTTCCGTTTAAACTGAAACTAATTCCGAAGTATAAAGTATGGTATCTTCGAAATGAAAGACTTTTCAGAGTTAGGGTTTAGTATGACTAAAACAAAAAAATGGTCCGTTTAAACTGAAACTAATTCCGAAGCATAAAGTGTGGTATCTTCGAAGTGAAAGACTTTTCAGAGTTAGGGTTTAGTATGACTAAAACAAAAAAATGTTCCGTTTAAACTGAAACTAATTCCGAAGCATAAAGCGTGGTATCTTCGAAGTGAAAGACTTTTTAGAGTTAGGGTTTAGTATGACTAAAACAAAAAAATGTTCCGTTTAAACTGAAACTAATTCCGAAGCATAAAGCGTGGTATCTTCGAAGTGAAAGACTTTTCAGAGTTAGGGTTTAGTATGACTAAAACAAAAAAAATGTTCCGTTTAAACTGAAACTAATTCCGAAGCATAAAGCGTGGTATCTTCGAAATGAAAGACTTTTCAGAGTTAGGGTTTAGTATGACTAAAACAAAAAAATGTTCCGTTTAAACTGAAACTAATTCCGAAGCATAAAGCGTGGTATCTTCGAAATGAAAGACTTTTCAGAGTTAGGGTTTAGTATGACTAAAACAAAAAAATGTTCCGTTTAAACTGAAACTAATTCCGAAGCATAAAGCGTGGTATCTTCGAAGTGAAAGACTTTTCAGAGTTAGGGTTTAGTATGACTTAAACAAAAAAAATGTTCCGTTTAAACTGAAACTAATTCCGAAGCATAAAGCGTGGTATCTTCGAAGTGAAAGACTTTTCAGAGTTAGGGTTTAGTATGACTAAAACAAAAAAAATGTTCCGTTTAAACTGAAACTAATTCCGAAGCATAAAGCGTGGTATCTTCGAAGTGAAAGACTTTTCAGAGTTAGGGTTTAGTATGACTTAAACAAAAAAAATGTTCCGTTTAAACTGAAACTAATTCCGAAGCATAAAGCGTGGTATCTTCGAAGTGAAAGACTTTTCAGAGTTAGGGTTTAGTATGACTAAAACAAAAAAAATGTTCCGTTTAAACTGAAACTAATTCCGAAGAATAAAGCGTGGTATCTTCGAAGTGAAAGACTTTTCAGAGTTAGGGTTTAGTATGACTTAAACAAAAAAAATGTTCCGTTTAAACTGAAACTAATTCCGAAGCATAAAGCGTGGTATCTTCGAAGTGAAAGACTTTTCAGAGTTAGGGTTTAGTATGACTAAAACAAAAAAAATGTTCCGTTTAAACTGAAACTAATTCCGAAGCATAAAGCGTGGTATCTTCGAAATGAAAAACTTTTCAGAGTTAGGGTTTAGTATGACTAAAACAAAAAAATGTTCCGTTTAAACTGAAACAATATAAAAAATCAAATCATGAAACACTTTAGATCTTAGTTCAATATCAGGAAACCCCGATTCCTTATACAGAATCGTATCACAATCAATAGTTTTTATTCGAATGTCCGGCTGGCTTGGCAGGCCGAGAGCAGACTCGAGGCGTTTCCACGAATAATGACGATAAAGAAACATAATAATAGAAATAGACAAACGTGGCGAAAATCTATGAAATACAACGGAATATATTTTTAATTGTGTTTAGAAGTAAACTAGCAGGTTCTTTCTACGTTGCATTACGAGATTAAAACGTGTTTTGTTAAAATTGAAATGTAACAACTCGTATAAGTGAATTGAAAACTGTTCGTGATTTTATAATTCATTGCTTCGAACTGTTTTTTATGGAAATTGTAAACGTTTTCCTCTAAGAAGTTTAATCCTAACGAAAGAGAAAAGAGAACTTATCTAGGTGCATGAACCAGCGAAGAACAAAAGAATATTTTTATATTTATTTTCTGCTTGTATTGATTTCTCATCTTCTTCGATACATAAGTCATCGCAAGCATAAACATAATAAAGACGACACGATAAAGAGAACAAAATACATAAAAAATATATTTAAAATATATAAAACGTAAAACAGCTTCATTGATTCGTCTTTGTTGGTACGTGAACAAAAAGGAAAAAGTGTTAGTATGTCCATAAGTATAGACGAAGGCAGACGTAAAAGAAGTCAATAAAAATAACATGCTAATAAAAAATAACATGCTAATAAATAATAACATGCTAATAAAAAATAACATGCTAATTCATAAGTATAGACGAAGGCAGAAGTAAAAGAAGTCAATAAAAAATAACATGCTAATAAAAAATAAAAAATAACATGCTAATAAAAAAGAAAAAAATAACATGCTAATAAAAAGAAAAAATAACATGCTAATAAAAAATAAAAAATAACATGCTAATAAAAAGGAAAAAATAACATGCTAATAAAAAATAAAAAATAACATGCTAATAAAAAAAATAACATGCTAATAAAAAGAAAAAATAACATGCTAATAAATTTTGTTTTAAATAAGATGCTAATAAAAAATAAAAATAACATGCTAATTCATAAGTATAGACGAAGGCAGACGTAAAGGAAGTCAATAAAAAATAACATGCTAATAGAAAATTTAAAAATAACATGCTAATAAAAAATAAAAAATAACATGCTAATAAAAAATAAAAAATAACATGCTAATAATTTTTTTAAAAAATAACATGCTAATAAAAAATAAAAAATAACATGCTAATAAAAAATAAAAAATAACATGCTAATAAAATAGAAAAAATAACATGCTAATAAAAAATAAAAAATAACATTCTAATAAAATTTTTTTAAAATAACATGCTAATAAAAAATAAAAAATAACATGCTAATAAAAAATAAAAAATAACATGCTAATAAAAATTTTTAAAAATAACATGCTAATAAAAAATAAAAAATAACATGCTAATAAAAATTAAAAAATAACATGCTAATAAAAAGAAAAAATAACATGCTAATAAAAAAGAAAAAATAACATGCTAATAATTTTTAAACAAAATAACATGCTAATAAAAAATAAAAAAATAACATGCTAATTCGTAAGTATAGACGAAGGCAGACGTAAAGGAAGTCAATAAAAAATAACATGCTAATAAAAAAAAAACATGGTAATAAAAAACATGCTGATAAAAATAGCATGCTAATTAAAAATAGCATGCCAATAAAAAATAACATTCTAATAAAAGTAAAATATTAATAAATAATAACATGCTAATAAAAAGTTCAAAAAATAACATGCTAATAAAAAGTTTAAAAAATAACATGCTAATAAAAAATAAAAAATAACATGCTCATAAAAAGTTTAAAAAATAACATGCTAATAAAAAATAAAAAATAACATGCTAATAAAAAAAGCATGCTAATAAAAAGTTTAAAAAATAACATGCTAATAAAAATAAAAAATAACATGCTACTAAAAAATAAAATATAACATGCTAATAAAAAGTTTAAAAAATAACATGCTACTAAAAAATAAAAAATAACATGCTACTAAAAAATAAAATATAACATGCTAATAAAAAATAAAAAATAACATGCTAATAAAAAGTTTAAAAAATAACATGCTAATAAAAAATAAAAAATAACATGCTACTAAAAAATAAAATATAACATGATAATAAAAAAACATGCTAATAAAAAGTTTAAAAATAACATGCTAATAAAAAATAAAAAATAGCATGCTAATAACATCTTTTTAAAATAACATGCTAATAAAAAATAAAAAATAACATGCTAATAAAAATAAAATATAACATGCTAAAAAATAATAACATGCTAATAAAAAACATGCTAATAAAAATAAAAAATAACATGCTAATAAAAAATAACATGCTAATAAAAAATAAAAAATAACATGCTAATAAAAAATAACATGCTAATAAAAAAAAAATAACATGCTAATAAAAATAACATACTAATAAAAAATAAGAAAATAACATGCTAATAAAAAATAAAAAATAACATGGTAATAAAAAGCATGGTAATAAAAAATTACATACTAATAAAAAATAACATACTAACAAAAAATAAGAAAATAACATGCTAATAAAAATAAAAAATAGCATGGTAATAAAAAATTACATGCTAATAAAAAATAACATGCTAATAAAAAATAACATGCTAATAAAAAATAACATGCTAATAAAAATAAAAAATAACATGCTAATAAAAAATAACATGCTAATAAAAATAAAAAATAACATGCTAATAAAAAATAAAAAATAACATGGTAATAAAAAAACATGGTAATAAAAAATTACATGCTAATAAAAAATAAAAAATAACATGCTAATAAAAATAACATGCTAAAAAAATAACATGCTAATTCATACGAAAAGAAAAAGAATTAAGATAAAAGAAAATGTAGACGGAAAGAAAATGAAAATTTAAAAGAGTGCAAAAAACAAAAAAACAAAAACACAAAAAACAAAAAAAACACAAAAAAACAAAAAAAACACACACAAAAAAAAAGAAGAAAAACACAGGAACCGAGAGAAAAGAAAGTGAACAAATGCCTCCGTTTTGCCATGTCTCCGCCATCTTACGTATCAAAGCGGTTTATAAGGCAGGTAACCAACAAGTACAACTTTAAGGAAGGGGTTTCATGGCTGTGATCTGTGAAATGGCGAACACTTAACAACATCGAAAACTAAAAATCACAACGCAATTACTTAAATGATCACGGAGATAGTTTTCAATATTTTTGATATTTGCTAACAATACGATAAGAAGCAGGGGAGTTCATTGCACCATCTAGAAAGAAGCGATATTCCAATATCGATAAATTCTTCACAACGAACATGAACACAGATTTAATTCACATATTTTTTAAATTTCATTTTTTAATCTATTATTTTACTATTTCTTTATTGTCATTAATTGGGAAAATAAATTGCATCCGATATATTTTAATTGCTCACAGCTCGTGGGTTGAGCTCTGTTGCAAGGGAATGAAAGGCTGGCACTTAGTGTGAGGCGTAGCTTTTTGTAAGATAATTGAGCATTCTCGGCAGTTGATAATGCAAATGTAAATCAGTAACAGCATGATAATCTCCCTTAATTCGTAGCTAGACTGATAGCGTAGAGGTAACAGGGCGTGGCTTATGACAAAGTATATAGTATTTCAGCTCGAAGCACTCACTTGTCTAGTCACGTCGATTCGCTAAAACAACTGCCTGTTGATACAGTTTCCTATTCCAGTAGCTTCTTTCCAAGAACTGTAAGCTTGTGGAACTCTCTTCCTGCTGACTGTTTTCCTCCTACCTATAACCTTGATATTTTCAAGACTAAGGCCAATAGGTATCTCCTGTCTTTGCGATAATCATGATTCGTTCTTGTTTACTCCTTACATCAAGTGGTTTCATGCCTTGTCTGGAGCGATTTCCATAAATATATATATAGTTGTTGACAACGGCCTCGTTGGCTAGGACGTTGGAATTTGAGTTTGAAATATAACTCGTGTTCCGGAGTTTGAGTCCGGCGACAAGTGTGAATAACTTTTCTCTACACTGACGATTCCCATAAGGATGAAACGTATACGTACGTAGATAATAAAAACAAATATTTATAATTATTTGTCGCCCTCAAAATGTTGGCTGGGCCCTGTAGTGAGTAGTATTAACACAGCTGTCGCTGTGGCTTCGATGCAATGTACCTTTCAATAGTATAACACTTTATGACAGCTGCCTTTAAATAGGATTAATCTCTCACTGATTTACCAAGTTGTTGACAACGGCCGTGTGGGCTAGGACGTTGGAATTTAAGTTTGAAATATAACTCATGTGGATAATTGTTCTCTATATTTAAAATTATATATATATATATATATATATATATATATGTGTGTGTGTGTGTGTGTGTGTGTGTGTGTGTGTGTGTGTGTGTGTGTGTGTGTATTGCATTGTCTTCAGCCTTTTTAAACATACTACTACTATTCCCAGCAATGGTATGTTTAAAAAGGCTAAGGGCAATGCAAAGTGCCGGGTAGGTTGTAAGCTGGAAGGAACAAAAATAATACATCGAAGTGGGACTTACTATTTATTTTTTCTTAAAATCTTACATAACAGCAAGTGTGGTATTAGCTGTTTGTGTGTTGTCTGGATGATTATTAAAAATCATTTATTTAATATTTCGGGAAAAAGAAACTTCCCTTTGTCAATAATAATAATAATAATAATAATAATAATAATAATAATAATAATAATAATAATAATAATAATAATACTAATGATGATGATGATGATGATGATGATGATGATGATGATGATGATTTATTTATTTATTTATTTATTTATTTGAATTATTTTATATATATCCATGAATGGCGGGATTCTTCTACAAAATATCCGAATAGTATTTGAATTACTAAATCCGCATATTCAATGAGTGTATTTAATTTTAGACTAAAAGGGAGGACCGGCGTTGCTCGGGATTGAATGCGGAGCCCTATGCACTTTTCACGGCAGTCCATAACACCATATTTGCTTTTTTATTCTTTTTTTTACATTTTATGATATTCAATTTGAGGTGGGCGGCCGGGGGGGGGGGCTGTTCGACGATGTTAAGTTACATAAATTGAAATAAATGTTGATAAATTTAGGGTCTTTAACCTCCTCGCGATAAACCCAGCGTTTTCCGGGAATAAATGATCACTCCTATAGACTCCTGTTTCAAGACCATTTCTTTTATTATATTTTTTATTTATTTAATTTTCAAACTAAAGACAAAATAAAATGAAGTAAAGTAAAACGTTTGACTTCCTTTAGATGTAGGTGCATGATAATATTGTAGCCCATTTGATCAAAATGAAATATACTTATCCAAGTGCACTTGGTAATATAGTTTCAGAATATATCTGGGTTTGGGGATCTAGCTTCAAAACTCGAAGGCGGCTGTGGTAAAATGGATACATGATTATGGACATTACCACTCGGCTCCAATACAACAATAATTTGTAAATGATTGAGACGCTGGTCTGTCACGCATAAGTTTAAAATAGCATTTCCGTTGGTCTGTCACGTTTTAATTTAGAAACAGCATATACGTTGGTCTGTCATGTTAATTTTGAATTAGCATTTTCGTCGGTCGCTCACGCTTAATTTTGAAATAGCATTTTCGTTGGTCTGTCACGCTTATGATTTAAATAGAATTTTGTGTCTGTCTGTCTGTCACGCTTCAGTTTTAAATGGAATTTCTGTCGGTCAGTCACGCTTAAGTCTGAAATAACATTTACCTTGATCTGTCACGCATAAGTTTGAAATAGATTTCCCATTAGTCTGTCACGCTTAAGTTTTATTTTGAAATAGAATTTACGTTGGTCTGTCACACATGTTTTAAATAGCATTTTCGTCGATCTGTCACGCTTTAGTTTTAAAACTTTTTCGTTGGTCTGTCACGTTCAAGTTGTAAATAGCATTTGCCTTGGTCTGTTATGCGGCAAGATTTCGAATACTAATAGATACGTGAATGGTATTTTCTGAAAGAATGCCGACAAAATGGTTCTATTTTTAAAAATCACTTATTTTTTAAATTTATATCTGTCCATCTTTTCAGAGATTACCTCCCTCCCGTATCCGTCGTTGGTGTGAGGCGGTCGAGCTGCTTTAGTCGGTGTTCCCTTTTAAGGTGAACTCTTGTCAGCGGTGGAAATATATCCGTCATTTGAACAACAATGGCGACCATTATGCGACTGTCAATCGAACAATGAACGTTGTGTAACCAATGACGTCATACCGTTGCCCAACGTCGGCGGTGTCTTGTCCTCGTCTGCAGCCGAGACAATGAGAGAAACCTTAGCTAGTAAAAACGCCACAAATACATGAAAGGCAGAAAAGACTCAACGAGTGATTTATTTGAATCCAATAAAATAATTGGTTCAACTGAGTTTTGCATTGTTACGTGTAAATATTCGTGGATTCGGAATTAATATTTTGTTAATTTTTAGATTTTATACTTCATAACGACGCTGGCATATTAGAAGTTGTCATGTTAGAGTTTTCTCTTTCAAACTTTATAAATTGAAAAGAGTTTTAACGCGAGACATTTTTTATTAAATTAGACAATAACGTTGACTGACGAAATCTTTAATAGCGGCTCGGTAGAAGATTAAATAATCACTTCACCTTCGTATCCTCCATTCTATCATAAATACATATATATATATATATATATATATATATATATATATATATATATATATATATATATATATATATATATATGGGAAAATGAAAAAGGAAAAACCAAAAAATGGATGTTTTTTATGTGTACATTAACGTTTCGTCTTTATTTATAAGACTTCATCAGGATGATAATATAGAGAAAAATGTCATGCAAGTACAAACACATGTAGGGTTGACATATTGGGAAAAAGGAAGAAAATAATGGCCACTACTGGGTGGACGTCCGTACTTATATATATATATATATATTTGTAAGTAACGGATACATTTTATTAAACAGACGAACAACACGGGTAAGGATGACTTTTTTATTTTTATTTTTAATAACTAATATAAGTTAGCAAAACATGTATACGGAACTAAACTTAAGTTTAGTAAACGGAACGTTTATATTTTTTGTCTTTTAAGGGAAGTGGGGTCTGATCAACTCTGCTGGGAAGCCATGAAATTAAATACTGTCTTGTTTTTAAATTCCCGAAACAGTTTTTCATGGTAAACAACTGATGATCTCTTAAATAATGTTAGATACAAACTAATATGTTACTGAAAAAGTTAAATTTACTTACATGAGTGATTTTCCACTGAACGACTTGGGACTTAAGTTTTTTTGTTTTTTTAATATAGTTTTAATGGTTTAGAAACATCCAAGACTATATATATATATATATATATATATATATATATATATATATATATATATAAGCATATATATATATATATATATATATATATATATATATATATATATAAGCATATATATATATATATATATATATATATATATATATAAGCATATATATATATATATATATATAAGCATATATATATATATATATATATATATATATATATATATATATAAGCATATATATATATATATATATATATAAGCATATATATATATATATATATAAGCATATATATATATATATATATATATATATATATATATAAGCATATATATATATATATATATATATATATATAAGCATATATATATATATATATATATATATAAGCATATATATATATATATATATATATATATATATAAGCATATATATATATATATATATATATATATATATATATATATAAGCATATATATATATATATATATATATATATATATAAACATATATATATATATATATATATATATAAGCATATATATATATATATATATATAAGTTCATTTATGTTCCAAAAGCCAAGAATTTTTGATTTTTCTTACAAAACTTTTTCAAAACAGATACGTTTTAGTGCAATTTTTTTTACGAATCGTTTCGTTTAAATTAAAACAAAAAGGCATGATGTTAATATTGGATCTGTTCACCTCAAGCTCGTCAAAGCCTGCGTAAGAAAATCGAACCCTGGGGACTCATTCGATGTAGCTATGGGATCGTACGACAGTGCAGATGTCTGCGACGTAGTCGGCTTGTTTCTACTGGAGACACTCAAAAACAAATTACCCAACCATTTCTTCGGTCTATACAAAGATGGCAGCTTGTGCCTTTCATCGATTTCATGTTACTGGATTAAAAACGGATATTATTAGCCATAGTGGCGGCCATCTTATATATGTCGTATGCAAAAAATCAGCTTTGTGGTATTTTTTCTTTGATTTACCCTGATGTTCCTGGACTATATTGTTGGATTGCAGAAAGGATTGTGAATTTTATTAACGCCTAGGCGGCTTTGCCAGCTCGCTATTGCTTCGCAAAGTTCGCTTCTTGAAATAATAATAATAAACATTTCATTCATAAGTTCGTTGTAAATACGAGAGAAAAGATTTTCACCTTCTTCCTAATTCTCCAGAAATGCTTCTGCTCCTTCTCTAGGAACTCTTATGCTTCGTCGGTATATCTTTCTTTCTAGCTAGCTAAGAGTTGTTAATTTCACTTCAATTATCTCCCTTAAAAATTAATGACATAATATTGTTTTAAAAAGTTTTCGTAATTCATCTTCATTTTATTAAATCACTTTAGTTAAATACTGTTAATATAGACAAAACTGTTGCGTATATATAGGAAAATAGTACAATAAAATTACAAATCAATAACGCTAGACATTAATTTATTATAACAGCTGTTTAAAAATAGTTACGCAAATTAGGTATTCAAATAGTTGTGTTTGGGTATGTCGTCTGTAGTATATATGTTTACCTCCTCTGCGATTAGCAATAAACTAACCGATTCTCGGAGAGAAGAAAAGGCGTGGGAGGATGGGCCATCCTAAGACTAAACAGAACCCTAACCTGAACATGACAGTAACAAAGCCACTGTCGAACTGAACTGATACTACTCTTTGTTTCTAGCCAAAACGCCAAGGATTATTCATTTAAATTTAACAGTAAGCCGTTTTTATGATAATTTAAGAGTGATAAATGAATAAATGCTTTCGTATTTATTGATTTAGGTGACATTTTTTGGTGTGGGGGGTCTCACACGATTTATCGCCTTCCCTTTCTTGTTGTCTTGCTGTAATTTAAACTGTATACAACAAATTTGCTAAGTTTAAACGTTATCCGTCGATGAGTCACCCTCAAAGATGTGTCGACCGAAAGGTACCTTTAGTCCTTGTTGTCTAGCGTTAAGTCAAATTTTTTCTTAACTATTACAACTTTTAGGTTTTAGTCTAATGGTCTTTTGAGTATTAAATATAGTAAAACAATTTGGTTTCTTTCTGTTCTTCTCCCCCTATGTAATATTGCCCATCGATTCACTATGCCACAATTAATATATATATATATATATATATATATATATATATATATATATATATATATATATATACATATATATATATATATATATATATATACATATATATGTACATAATATTTGTTTTTTTTAATATCTTAATATTTTTTTATTATTATTATTTATTTTTTTTTTTTAAATCTATTTTATTATTTATTTATTTAATATTTGCATGTTATTTATATACATTTTATATGTGTTTGGATTAATTAATTGATAATGCTAGGTTATGGGGTGACTTATTTTGGTGGGTTAGAAGAGTATGTTGAATATGGTTTTAGGCTTGTGGTTGAATGTGTGTTAGGATGGAAGTTCATATTTGACCCATAAAACAGATAAACCTGATGAAGAGTAATCCAGTGTGCATAGTTTTTTTTAAAATTATTATTTATAAGAGATCTACGCGCTTCTCGATGCATCTTATGCAATTTAAGATATGGAATAAATCTAATTATCTTATTCGGTGATGTCAGGATTGGAGAATTACTTACCGTGCCAGCAAACTCTTACCACCTGACATTATCCTGTATCTCTACAAAGCCACCATCCGCCTATGCATGGAGTATTGTTGCCACATCTGGACTGGTGCATCATCCACTAGTCTCTCTTTCCTTGACAAAGTCCCAAAAAGAGTCGCCAACTTAATAGGTCCCTCACTGTCAACCAAGCTCCAGCCCCTGTCCCATCGCTGCAATGTAGCATCCTTGTGCTTGTTTTACAAATACTTCAATGGATTGTGCTTCGATGAACTGGCTGCTCTGGTGTCCCCTCGACGTAAATACACTAGACCAACTCGACAATCAGCTAAATCCCATCCATTCACTGTGGAAGTCCCCAGATGCCGGAGAGCCTTCTACTCCAATAGCTTCTTTCCTCGTGCTGCTGGCCTCTGGAACTCCTTCCCTGCCCCATATTCCCCCGACAGTACCGACATCATTAAAAATTTTTTTAAAAAACAATGCTTCGGAATCATACAGCTATTTTCTTTTCTCTTTTAAGGGGTATTATTCTGAGAAAAAAAAAACGCAGCAGAAGTGCCACCTGTAATTCCTTCCCCGATTTTCCA
>OY744538.1:10487385-10537385 GCA_963556195.1 Sepiola atlantica
TCGATCAAAGGGATAAAAATACCGACTACACTAAATATTAGTAGTAGTCACCTTCAAGATTTGAACCCGTCTGACGATCAAAGGGATAAAAATACCGACTACACTAAATAGTAGTAGTAGTTACCTTCAAGATTTGAACCCGTCTGTCGATCAAAGGGATAAAGATAACGACTACACTAAATAGTAGTAGTTACCTTCAAGATTTGAACCCGTCTGACGATCAAAGGGATAAAAATACCGACTACACTAAATAGTAGTAGTTACCTTCAAGATTTGAACCCGTCTGACGATCAAAGGGATAAAAATAACGACTACACTAAATAGTAGTAGTAGTTACCTTCAAGATTTGAACCCGTCTGTCGATCAAAGGGATAAAGATAACGACTACACTAAATAGTAGTAGTAGTCACCTTCAAGATTTGAACCCGTCTGACGATCAAAGGGATAAAAATACCGACTACTCTAAATAGTAGTAGTAGTTACCTTCAAGATTTGAACCCGTCTGTCGATCAAAGGGATAAAAATACCGACTACACTAAATAGTAGTAGTCACCTTCAAGATTTGAACCCGTCTGACGATCAAAGGGATAAAAATACCGACTACACTAAATAGTAGTAGTAGTTACCTTCAAGATTTGAATCCGTCTGTCGATCAAAGGGATAAAAATACCGACTACACTAAATAGTAGTTGTAGTTCCCTTCAAGATTTGAACCCGTCTGTCGATCAAAGGGATAAAAATACCGACTAAACTAAATAGTAGTAGTAGTCACCTTCAAGATTTGAACCGGTCTGACGATCAAAGGGATAAAAATACCGACTACACTAAATAGTAGTAGTAGTTACCTTCAAGATTTGAACCCGTCTGTCGATCAAAGGGATAAAAATACCGACTACACTAAATAGTAGTAGTCACCTTCAAGATTTGAACCCTTCTGACGATCAAAGGGATAAAAATACCGACTACACTAAATAGTAGTTGTAGTTACCTTCAAGATTTGGACCCGTCTGTCGATCAAAGGGATAAAAATAACGACTACACTAAATAGTAGTAGTAGTTACCTTCAAGATTTGAACCCGTCTGTCGATCAAAGGGATAAAAATACCGACTACACTAAATAGTAGTAGTCACCTTCAAGATTTGAACCCTTCTGACGATCAAAGGGATAAAAATACCGACTACACTAAATAGTAGTTGTAGTTACCTTCAAGATTTGAACCCGTCTGTCGATCAAAGGGATAAAAATAACGACTACACTAAATATTAGTAGTCACCTTCAAGATTTGAACCCGTCTGACGATCAAAGGGATAAAGATAACGACTACACTAAATATTAGTAGTAGTCACCTTCAAGATTTGAACCCGTCTGACGATCAAAGGGATAAAAATACCGACTACACTAAATAGTAGTAGTAGTTACCTTCAGGATTTGAACCCGTCTGTCGATCAAAGGGATAAAAATACCGACTAAACTAAATAGTAGTAGTAGTCACCTTCAAGATTTGAACCCGTCTGACGATCAAAGGGATAAAAATACCGACTACACTAAATAGTAGTAGTAGTTACCTTCAAGATTTGAACCCGTCTGTCGATCAAAGGGATAAAAATACCGACTACACTAAATAGTAGTAGTCACCTTCAAGATTTGAACCCGTCTGTCGATCAAAGGGATAAAAATACCGACTACACTAAATAGTAGTAGTCACCTTCAAGATTTGAACCCGTCTGTCGATCAAAGGGATAAAAATACCGACTACACTAAATAGTAGTAGTCACCTTCAAGATTTGAACCCGTCTGTCGATCAAAGGGATAAAAATACCGACTACACTAAATAGTAGTAGTCACCTTCAAGATTTGAACCCGTCTGACGATCAAAGGGATAAAAATACCGACTACACTAAATAGTAGTAGTAGTTACCTTCAAGATTTGGACCCGTCTGTCGATCAAAGGGATAAAAATAACGACTACACTAAATAGTAGTAGTAGTTACCTTCAAGATTTGAACCCGTCTGTCGATCAAAGGGATAAAAATACCGACTACACTAAATAGTAGTAGTCACCTTCAAGATTTGAACCCTTCTGACGATCAAAGGGATAAAAATACCGACTACACTAAATAGTAGTTGTAGTTACCTTCAAGATTTGAACCCGTCTGTCGATCAAAGGGATAAAAATAACGACTACACTAAATATTAGTAGTCACCTTCAAGATTTGAACCCGTCTGACGATCAAAGGGATAAAGATAACGACTACACTAAATATTAGTAGTAGTCACCTTCAAGATTTGAACCCGTCTGACGATCAAAGGGATAAAAATACCGACTACACTAAATAGTAGTAGTAGTTACCTTCAGGATTTGAACCCGTCTGTCGATCAAAGGGATAAAAATACCGACTAAACTAAATAGTAGTAGTAGTCACCTTCAAGATTTGAACCCGTCTGACGATCAAAGGGATAAAAATACCGACTACACTAAATAGTAGTAGTAGTTACCTTCAAGATTTGAACCCTTCTGACGATCAAAGGGATAAAAATACCGACTACACTAAATAGTAGTTGTAGTTACCTTCAAGATTTGGACCCGTCTGTCGATCAAAGGGATAAAAATACCGACTACACTAAATAGTAGTTGTAGTTACCTTCAAGATTTGGACCCTTCTGACGATCAAAGGGATAAAAATACCGACTACACTAAATAGTAGTAGTAGTCACCTTCAAGATTTGAACCCGTCTGACGATCAAAGGGATAAAAATACCGACTACACTAAATAGTAGTAGTTACCTTCAAGATTTGAACCCGTCTGTCGATCAAAGGGATAAAAATACCGACTACACTAAATAGTAGTAGTCACCTTCAAGATTTGAACCCTTCTGACGATCAAAGGGATAAAAATACCGACTACACTAAATAGTAGTTGTAGTTACCTTCAAGATTTGGACCCGTCTGTCGATCAAAGGGATAAAAATACCGACTACACTAAATAGTAGTAGTCACCTTCAAGATTTGAACCCTTCTGACGATCAAAGGGATAAAAATACCGACTACACTAAATAGTAGTTGTAGTTACCTTCAAGATTTGAACCCGTCTGTCGATCAAAGGGATAAAAATAACGACTACACTAAATATTAGTAGTCACCTTCAAGATTTGAACCCGTCTGACGATCAAAGGGATAAAGATAACGACTACACTAAATATTAGTAGTAGTCACCTTCAAGATTTGAACCCGTCTGACGATCAAAGGGATAAAAATACCGACTACACTAAATAGTAGTAGTTACCTTCAAGATTTGAACCCGTCTGTCGATCAAAGGGATAAAAATACCGACTACACTAAATAGTAGTAGTCACCTTCAAGATTTGAACCCGTCTGACGATCAAAGGGATAAAGATAACGACTACACTAAATATTAGTAGTAGTCACCTTCAAGATTTGAACCGGTCTGACGATCAAAGGGATAAAAATACCGACTACACTAAATAGTAGTAGTAGTTACCTTCAGGATTTGAACCCGTCTGTCGATCAAAGGGATAAAAATACCGACTAAACTAAATAGTAGTAGTAGTCACCTTCAAGATTTGAACCCGTCTGACGATCAAAGGGATAAAAATACCGACTACACTAAATAGTAGTAGTAGTTACCTTCAAGATTTGAACCCTTCTGACGATCAAAGGGATAAAAATACCGACTACACTAAATAGTAGTTGTAGTTACCTTCAAGATTTGGACCCGTCTGTCGATCAAAGGGATAAAAATACCGACTACACTAAATAGTAGTTGTAGTTACCTTCAAGATTTGGACCCTTCTGACGATCAAAGGGATAAAAATACCGACTACACTAAATAGTAGTAGTAGTCACCTTCAAGATTTGAACCCGTCTGACGATCAAAGGGATAAAAATACCGACTACACTAAATAGTAGTAGTTACCTTCAAGATTTGAACCCGTCTGTCGATCAAAGGGATAAAAATACCGACTACACTAAATAGTAGTAGTCACCTTCAAGATTTGAACCCTTCTGACGATCAAAGGGATAAAAATACCGACTACACTAAATAGTAGTTGTAGTTACCTTCAAGATTTGGACCCGTCTGTCGATCAAAGGGATAAAAATACCGACTACACTAAATAGTAGTAGTCACCTTCAAGATTTGAACCCTTCTGACGATCAAAGGGATAAAAATACCGACTACACTAAATAGTAGTTGTAGTTACCTTCAAGATTTGAACCCGTCTGTCGATCAAAGGGATAAAAATAACGACTACACTAAATATTAGTAGTCACCTTCAAGATTTGAACCCGTCTGACGATCAAAGGGATAAAGATAACGACTACACTAAATATTAGTAGTAGTCACCTTCAAGATTTGAACCCGTCTGACGATCAAAGGGATAAAAATACCGACTACACTAAATAGTAGTAGTTACCTTCAAGATTTGAACCCGTCTGTCGATCAAAGGGATAAAAATACCGACTACACTAAATAGTAGTAGTCACCTTCAAGATTTGAACCCGTCTGACGATCAAAGGGATAAAGATAACGACTACACTAAATATTAGTAGTAGTCACCTTCAAGATTTGAACCGGTCTGACGATCAAAGGGATAAAAATACCGACTACACTAAATAGTAGTAGTTACCTTCAAGATTTGAACCCGTCTGACGATCAAAGGGATAAAGATAACGACTACACTAAATAGTAGTAGTTACCTTCAAGATCTGAACCCGTCTGTCGATCAAAGGGATTAAGATAACGACTACACTAAATAGTAGTAGTTACCTTCAAGATTTGAACCCGTCCGTCGATCAAAGGGATAAAGATAACGACTACACTAAATAGTAGTAGTTACCTTCAAGATTTGAACCCGTCTTACGATCAAAGGGATAAAAATACCGACTACACTAAATAATAGTAGTAGTCACCTTCAATATTTGAACCCGTCTGACAATCAAAGAGATAAAAAGTTTTACTACGCAAATAGTAGTAGTAGTAGTAGTAGTAGTAGTAGTAGTAGTAAAAGCCTTGCTGAAACAAGTTAGTCGTTTTTACTGTCAAACTAAAATTTATCCATTCTCTTTTCTATTTCTCGTTGTTTTCCCGTAACAAAGCTAATAAAAAGTAGATTCGTATGAATCAACACGGTACAACTTTATTGACCGGTTTGATTCTGTTGTCGGCATTCTTACAGGAGGGACCACGTAATGGTTGCCAACATCCCTAAGTGAAAGTGGTATTATGGAATCGACTGGATTCGAACTTGGCACACGCAGTCCGCATCGTTATCCACTTATAACCACCGCCACCAAAGCTAATCATACTCGTTGTTAACTATTCACGGAATAGTTAACAACAAGTTTGATTATTTTAATGTTGTTTTTAGAGGAACTCAGTAATGACACAGTCTTTGCAATGTTTCCTCTAATAATAGATTCCATTATCTGATCGACGTAGGGGATAAATATTACAAGTTTGAAATATTTTCTTTTTAATTATCCTTTCTGATTTACCATTCTCTGCTTCTGTCTCCTGTGGAGGTCAAATATTATCTTTTTCATTGGCATCTAATAATCGCAGGCTTCTCTCTATGTTTGGCAAACAAGTGAATTCCTGTATATCGGCCCCGAAACAACAGGTTTTTCGTGATGGAAATTCTCCCGGTCATCTTAGCCAAACTGTAGAACAGTAGGGTGGCCGGTTCCATTATGTGCCAAATATCTTTGAATTCAAAAGGATGTCTTGGCGAATCGCCGAGTATTTTTTTTATATAGGTATTATTTACTACCTACCTGCCTACCTACCTAACTACCTACCCACCTACCTACGTACACGGCGCTTCACATGATTCTTTGGTCGCCCGATTTATAAAATCGGGGGACCTATGTTTTGAGGCATTTCCGTCCGTCCGTCCGTCCGTCCGTCCGTCCGGATTTTTCTCCGCAACCATCCATGTAATTTCTCTGAAATTTTGCATGAAGTTATAACTTTTGTCAGGTTTGAAAGTAACATTCTCCTTTTTCTGAAAAAAAATCTGGTTAGCCCCCCAGGGGGTCAAAAGGCCCCAAAATGGCAGAAAATGACATTTTTTCCCCCATAACTTTTCATCCATCCATTCAATTTCTCTGAAACTTGGCCAAAATATGGAGGAAATTGTTCGTAATAGAAAGTAAGTATCGCTGACCTTGGAAAAAATTTGGTTCGCGCCCCAGGGGGTCAAAAGCCCCCAAAATGGCAAAAAATGACCCTTTTCTCCCATAACGTTTGATCCATCCATTCAATTTTTCTGAAACTTAGCCAAAATGTAAAGGCAATTGTTCTGGATATAAAATGAGCATCCTTGACCTAAAAAATTCTGGTTCGCGCCCCCAGGGGATCAAAGGGGGGTCAAAAATGCCCCAAATTGCCCAACTTTATTGCATTTTACACTCGCCATATCGAGTCACATACAGAGGGGGACCACGCATGCGCGGCTTATTTTACTTTATTTTTGTTCGTTTCTTTTTTCTAAACTATTTTTTTTACCAGATTTCTTTTTTCTAAATAGGATTTTGAAAATGTCATTTAATTTTTACGGTATCGTTTTATTATTGAATTGTTAATTCAACCAAATTATTATAAAACTATAACTAATTAACGGTTAAAGTAATGTTGTTTAACCTTTATTTATAAAATTATTGGATTAAATGGTTTTCTAAATTTTCAATCCTTAATTTAATACATGCCGATTTGCTAAGAAATTTCGGCGCTTGTTCGTAATACTCAACCACTCGTTTTTCTAAACTTTTCTACTGACCAATTTTTTTTCTTTTTACGGTGTACAATTACCTATCACGTCGCTAGAGAATTCCGTGTGTTTTTTTTTGTTTTTTTTTTAAATAATTTAGATTTTAAGAGCAGGGATCAGTTTCCAATATAAATTTAACGTAAATTGATCACCCATTTTTTTTACTATCTCAATTTTTTAAAATTCTTACTTCTGTGTACAATTACCTATCACGTCGCTAGAGAATTCCGGGTTTTTCTTTTCATTTTTTACATATTTTAGATTTTAGGATGGGGGATCAGTTTCCAATAGAAATTTAACGTAAACTGAACACCTACTTTTTGACCATCACAAACTTTTTAAAATCTTTTTTCTGTATACAATAACCTGTCATTATTTCGCTAGAGAATTCCGTTTTTTTTAATTCTTTTCAAATATTTTAGATTTTAGGAGGGGGATCAGTTTTCTATATAAATTTAACGTAAACTGATCCCCGCTTTTTGACCATCACAAAGTTTTCAAAAAAATTCCAAACAACCTAGAATTATCTAGTGACACCAAGAAAAAAGAAAAAAAATTTGGTCAGTAAAAAAGGGGGGGAATGGTGAACAAACAACGAATAAACAACATGCAACATGGTCAAAATGTGGATGATCAGTTTACGTTAAATTTATATAGGAAACTGATCCCCCCACCTAAAATCTAAAATATTTGAAAAAAAATTCTCCAAAACACGGAATTCTCTAGAGACATGATAGGAAATTGTACACCGAAAAAAGAAAAAAAAATGGCCAGTAAAAAAGTTGAGGAAAAACGGATGGTGGAGTATTACGAATAAGCGCCGAAATTTTAAAGCCACTTTAAATAACTTTCTATTCGACGGTTTAAATGTTTCCAAATTCTTTACAAATTTCGAAAGATCGCGAAGTAACTAACCTTTTTTTAAACTATTAAAAAAAGATTCAAATGTCTTACTTGTTACGAAGAAACCGAATGCATTCTGGTGAATTTAATTTCGTAATAATCTTCTTTTCTTTAAATTCGTTTTAATACTTTACGCTTTTGTAATTATTATTTCGAGAAGAATACAAAGGTTATCACGGTGAAGTGAGTGTCGAGGTGGACTGGCGATCTGGAGTGCCAAGTTCGAATCCTTCCGGTTCCGTAGCACCGATTTCGCTATGGATGTTTGAAATCTTCATGTGGTCTCTCTTGTGAATACCCAAAATCCAGAAAAAATTAGAGAAGCCGATGCCAACGTCTTAATCGAGCCGATGATGATTCATACGGATTTAAGTTTTTTAGCGATTAATACTATATAATTTATCTCTTAATAGACTTCAAAAACGGCCTATGCTGGAAATCTCATTTCTTTGATCAATCATAACTCAAAAACCAATAAATCAAATTAGTTAAAACTTTGCACAAAATTTTTATTTGATAGGGTCTATAATTGTGTAGAATTTCCGCATCATAAGTCAAGGCAACCCAGAGATCCAGAAAGTTCAATCATGAAATCATGTTATCTGTGTATACGTACGTACGACCCTGTATCTCATCAACTATTTCATGGATTCAGCTGATTTTTGGCAGAGATAGAGGTTCTAGGGTCTAGTTGATGGCATTTTAATTTCAGTTTACAATATACCTTAGTTTTCCAGAAAATTCCAAAACACCTTTAAAATGACCATTGTATTGAAGCATAGCCTTTATAAAAGTAGTGACATTCCATGATAAATGCCAGTATACTGAAATCATATGCCCTTAATAGTGTTAAGATGAAAATTCATATACACTAAATGTACAAAAGCAAGGAAATTCCCAAATTGTTACACTTTTATTGTCATTAATGGTATGCGAGCACAACAGGGCTATGTATTTTACTGGTAGGAATTTTTCTTCAGCGCACCTCACACACTTCATCCACTCATGCATAGAGATGTATACTGTAGTGATGTGATAATGAAATGGTTTGGTTGATATGTAGTCATACCCTTAATGACAATAAAAGTGTAAAACTTTGTGAATTTCCTTGCTTTTGTACATTTAGTGTATATGAATTTTCATCTTAACCCTATTAAGGGCATCTGATTTCAGTATACTAGCATTTATCATGGAATAATGTGTAAGTCACGCAGAGGCGAGAAACAAAGTGACCCACGAGAAGTGGTCACATAATTTTATTAATATAGATAATTTATTAACATAAATACATTCGAATAAACAGTTATTTATGTCGCAGTTTTGCATGTCTATAAAATCCCAAATAAAAACTGTTTTGTTTTTTTGTTAACTCATGGCCTTTTGGCTAAGATCAAAGTGTAGTATCTGTTCCGACGGATACTACACCCCATAAACTGGTATTGTCTTGGCCTTCGGGGCTTGATGTACGCCGGTCTATGGGTCTGTCCTGTGCAGTTCTAGGAGGTCCACCCTCTCAGGCTTTGCCTCCCCTCTTTGGGGAGGAGTAAGTTTATTGCTTACTGCCTGAGGCGCCCCTACCGAGGAATGCCGACAGGGCTGCCTAGGCAATTTTTAATGGCCAGAGTGTTCGCTTTCTCGGGCGCTGGCTTTTCAAACCCCACTTTCCCCACCCGACCTTGGGTCACATCTTACTTGTGGGAGTAAGATAAAACGAACGCAGTCATAATCTTTGCTATGATCCTTCCTTTTTCCACATCTCCGTCGCAATTTCCCGGCCTTCAAGGAACGCCGAACTGCAGCTAAGATTTCCGATTTCTTTTTTTTCAATCCGGTGAAGAATCATTATGATACAGGTCACTATTTTCCAATGTTCCGGTACTTTCCAGTCGTCCATGGTCTCCAGCTCTCAAACCAATTATTAGTACAGTGAAGCAGCAACCCGTTGCACTTTACCGCTATTCAAATCTTCATATGCTTCTGAAATGAACAAAAAATCAAAAACTTATTAAGTTTGTCTTGAACACCGTGTATAGCGTTTCTTCTAGTTAGATCTCTAAACAGAATCATTACAGACATCCACCTAACGAGATCATTACATATATTCGTAGGCGTTAGTCTTATCTTCGCTCTCTTTCATAGTTATGTTGGCGGAATTTATTGAATGTATTCTGTAAAGCGAATTAAAACAACGCAAGTGGTTCGGCTCTACGTTAAACCAGCAGGGCTTCCCGGAGTTGCCCGGGGACACGAATAACAAAACCGAACAGTTTTGAAATGTATGCTATAACATCTTCCTTTTAAAAACACTTCTCTCTTAAGCAGTCTCCTAGTAGAGAAGTACCATTATCTTTTCTGGTTTCGTCTGGTCATAAACATAGCCGTTCGACTGTAGGTAACGTGAAAAAGCAGGAATCGGTTCGGTCGGGTTGGTGGTTTGCGAAGAAACAACGCCAATTTATGAAACCCTGACTCAAATCCGATGTCTGGTATCACTACGGAAGTTTGATGAAGTCTTGCCAACACTTTGGCTCACCGAGCTTCCTTAGTTAACTGAACAAGCAAAGAGTGCCCACGTCACAATGTTAAACAGTGAATTACTTAGTCGACTGTAAAAGTTATTCAGAATGCTTTGTAGCAGTGGTGAAGGTAAAGCTACTTTATCTAACAGAACAAGTAAAACGGTGCGTAAGGTCATGGCCACCGAGAGTTGACAAGGCCAAGCAACTAACTTCTTGCCCCCCTCTGACGTCACTGCATTGCGTGTCAAAACAATGGCCGTCGTAATAACAATAAGAAGGCATTTCGACTTCTCCATTCACTAAATAATCCATCAAAATTCAGGAAATCAACCAAATTTAATGAAATTTTCAGTATTTATTAATTAATGATCACTATTTTTGGTATAATTTTTAAACAAATTTCAAAGTCTGAATTACTTACGGTTGATTGGGTTAGAAGTTTAAATAATGGTAATTCGTAATTCAGTTTTTTGCAGTATTTGATCGTGAATTATTATTTTCTTTAAATTTATATTAAATAAAGATCAGTTTCAGGATAAATCGAATCGTGTTCCTTTCTTTTCTTTTTTTACATGCAATTTTTAAAGTTTTCTAATGCTTTGTTTTAAATATTTACAATATCGTATGATCAACATGTTTTGATATTTTGGATAACTTTAGTAAAAGTGTTTTTTGTTTATAAGAAATAATACATTTGCACCAAGCTTTATACTAAAGTAATGGATTTATTATATTCCGTGATCATTAATTAATAAATACTGAAAATTTCATTAAAATTGGTTGATTTCCTGAATTTTGATGGATTATTTAGTGAATGGAGAAGTCGAAATGCCTTCTTATTGTTATTACGACGGCCATTGTTTTGACACGCAATGCAGTGACGTCATTTTCTAGCCAACCGGCCTGTAGTAACTCTCGGTGGCCACGGTAAGGTAGCAATCAAAAACACCGGGCTACTTTACTGAACCGTATGACCAGGTAATTTAATGCCAAATCCGATCATTTTGGTAAGAAAATTTCGGCTTCAAGTTCTTGATGTCTTCAAATATTTATTCATCGGGTTTGGTGTGGTTGTTTTGTAAAGAAAATTGTTGGTTTTGTTTTACGGTATATCCACCCTTTTCAAGTTATTTTATGCCGAATTCAGTCATTTTGGTAAAAGTTTTTATGCTTTAAGTTCTTTGCCGTCAAATATTTATTCATCGTGTTTTGATTGGTTGTTTTGTTTTACGGCATATCCACCCTTTTCGGATTATTTAATGCCAAATCCAGTCATTTTGGTAAAAGTTTTTACGCTTCAAGTTCTTTGCCTTCATATATTTATTCATCGTGTTTGGATTCGTTGTTTTGTAAAGAAAATTGTTGTTTTTGTTTTACGGCATATCAACCCTTTTCGGGTTATTTAATGCCGAATCAGGTCATTTTGGTAAAAGTTTTTATGCTTCAAGTTCTATATATCTTCAAATATTTATTCATGGTGTTTGGTTTGATTGTTTTGTAAAGGAAATTGTTGATTTCGTTTTTGTCTTTGCAGAACATGATTGAGTTTTGCAAAGGGAAGGAAAAAACAATAACATTAATGTTTGGTGCATTTTAATTCAGGAAACCAGTATTTTCAGACAGCCTGATCTGTTAGCACCCAATGAGGATTAGCAGATTTTACTCAAATACTTTCTAAAGGCATCTTCAAAACTGTACTTTGACAAGAAGGTTTCGTCATCCCCCAACATAAAATGCCTGATATTCTCAATCGATCACCCATCTGATACTGGCTAGACTCAATATAGCTTAACTTCCGGTGTTTCAACGTGATTATGCCGTTCTCGCAGGTAACATTCTTTTTATATTAACATCTATTCCGATGATACCACTCTCTATTCTGGTGTTGCTTCTCGTCCATCTCCCTCGGATCAGTTGAAATATGCAGCTGATCTAGAAGTTGACCTAGGTTCAGTTGTGGAGTGGGGTACAAAATGACGTGTTTTGTTTCAACCTGTTAAAACTCAGCTTGTGTCTTTCAATCGTAGTAAGCGTGTCCCTTTTCTTCCTGAGGTTCTTATGGATCGCTCTGCTCTTGAGGAGAAATCGACTCTGAAACTTCTTGCTCTTTCTTTCACATCAAATCTTTCTTGGAGTTCATATATTAGATTGATTGCTCTTTCTGCTTCTCGTAAAGTCGGTTCTCTTTATCGGCCCAAACACTTTCGCACACCTGACGCTATTCTCTATCTCTACAAATGTACTATTAGACCATATATCGGGTATTGTTGTCGTATTTGGGCTGGTAGATCTCTGTCCCATGTGAGGGTTCTTGATAAGGTGCAGAAACGTATTTCTAATTTGATTGGCCATACACTTTCTTCTCTGCACTCTCTCTTAGAGACATGAAATTGCCAGTCTCAGTCTTTTCTATAAATAATATTATGGCATGTGTTCTTCAGAATTGTGTGATATATTCCCTGCTTCGTCTGTTCCAGCTCGTTTGACTCGTTGGTCTAGTGGCCTCTATCAATTCCTGTTCCAGTAGCTTCTTTCTAAGAACTGCAGGCTTGTGGAACTCTCTTCCTGCTGACTGTTTTACTCCTACCTATAACCTTGGTCTTTTCAAGACTAAGGCCAATAGGCGTTTCATGTCTTTGTAAAAGCCATCTTTCGTTCTTTTCAGCTTCTTAGATCAAGTGGCTTCATGCCTTGTCTGGAGCGATTCCCCCTAAAATACAATAAATTTAAACTGGAGTTCAGCTCTTACCTTTATTTTTTTAATTCTATGTTTTTGAAAGTTGATTTAATTTTAATGAATTCTTGACTTTTGCAAGAGACTGTACAAAAGCCGCAAACTTTTTATAAAAAATACTTTAATTATAAATAGGTGACCGGAAGTCACACTCACGGAACGATTACAACCTCAGATTTCTATCGGTGGGGTTATCTCAAAGACAATGTCTATCAAAATCATCCCAGACTTTTTCTGAACTGAAGAGGCTCACTAGAGTCAAAATCAGGACAGTATTAAGGGAAGAGTTATCGACTATTTTGCATGTAGTATAAAGATGTTCTTGTAATTTCGGGTAATTTAATGCCAAATCCGGTCATTTTGGTAAAAGTTTTTATGCTTCAAGTTTTTTGTCTTCAAATATTTATTCATTGTGTTTAGTTTGGTTGTTTTGTAAAGAAAATTGTTGTTTTTGTTTTACGGCATATCCACCATTTTCAGGTTATTTAATGCCGAATCCAGTCATTTTGATGTTCTTGCAAGGTAGGGGGTGAACATTGAACAACGAAAAAGGAAAGACTGTTGGAGATTTATGACTGGAACATGGTGGACAGTTTAGACATAGAATGCCTTTTACTTGTACTAAATATGGTTAGATTGCCGAAAAGGTTGTGAATTTTATGAACGATCCGAGGGTGACAATTTGGGGGCTCAACCTATACACATATGATCTGTACTAGAAGTTGTCCATGAAGTTTACATTATTTGATTACGTAAAAAGTTGTTGGTACTGATATCGATCCTGAACCAGTTTTCGTCGGTTCGACTCGGAAGCGTTCGGCTGTCCTACGCAAACGCCCGAGTGTTGACGAAGCCGAATGGTACCAGACGACAATTTTGATACAGTGCTGCGTCCTGTGATTGTTAAGATATATTTTCAAGAATTTTCTAAAAGAAACAACAAAAAAAAAAAAAAAACAAGCAAAACATAGCGAAGTTACTGTTATCAAATAAATATTTTTTTTATTTTGATACGTTGCTGCGTCCTATAATTTTTAGTTATAGTTGCAAGAAATGTTTTAAACAACAAAACAAGCAAAACAGTGCGAAATTACTGTTATCAAATAAATATTTTTAACCCTAAACCCTAACCCTAAACCCTAACAGCAAAAATAAACAAAACAAGCAAAGCATTATTATCATAGGACGCAGCACCGTATCAAAATTGTCGTCTGGTACAAATCGACTCGTCAACTCTCGGGTGTTTGCGTAGGACAGCCGAACGCTTCCGAGTCGAACCTCACCAAAACTGGTTCAGGATCGATATCAGTACCTTTTTTTTTTTTTAAATCTGATCACACGAAAAAGAAAACTTTTGATAATTGTATAGATCAGACCCCATGGCTGACCATATTGGCTCGGTACATTCCGGTAAAGAGTTACAATAGCTGAAAGGCGACCACACAAAATTAAAATCTTATTCCAGAAACAAAACACGAAAAAATAGTTTTGGGTGCTTATCCAGATTAAGGGAGACATTCGAAAAAAGACAAAAAAAAACAACAAAAAAAACAAAACAAGCAAAACATTATTATTATCATAGGACGCAGCACCGTATCAAAATTGTCGTCTGGTACAAATCGGCTCGTCAACTCTCGGGCGTTTGCGTAGGACAGCCGAACGCTCCCGAGTCGAACCTCACGAAAACTGGTTCAGGATCGATATCAGCACCAAGTTGTTTATTTAATTACAAATGTCAAGAGAGATTCTTACACGAGACAATCATAAAACCTCACTTGAAATTTGAAACACACAAAGCATTCACATTATTTTAATGGTTTCATCGTGTAAAATGCGTAGTTTTCCTAAGGATGCAAACAAAAAGAAAATCGAACAGGTTAGTTTAGTAATTGGTTATCGAATTGTCCGTAAAAATCCACCGCTATTTGACAACCGATAATTTAGCATGTTCGATTTTCGATCTTAACAGCCGCAAGTGTCGCCATCAACCGAGAAAACGAATCAGAAATATAAAAATTCTGAAGACATTTCGCCCTGGACATACTCAGTCCAATAATTATCTTGTCCGGAATATCTGAGTTTGAAAATTTCTTCAAATAATTCTACAAAACAAAACAAAAAAAAAATCAATAGATTAAACCGTGATATTTTTTATTTGATCCTCGTCGGAGTAAGGTTGTCATTTGTTTAAAAGACCGATTACACTAGTTAATTGGTATATAATTTTTGAAGATTTAAGTTTAATGTTGAACCGTAAAAATCTAGAATCAAAATGTTACATGCTACAACTTTACAAGACTTCGAAATCGCGAAACTTTTTGAAAAGCAGTACAAGGTGGTTTTCAATGGAGAATAATAATGACGCCATTTTTGTCACTGCTGAAAAGTGGTTTATTTTTTAGAAAATCTTATGAAAACACTTTCAATCCCAAACTAGTAGTAAACACTCTACATCATTTGGACTATTCGAACTGCCGTTGGATATTATTCTCACAACGTTTCGGCCGATGTAACCTCTGACCTTCTTCATGTATGTTTTGTTAAACTCGGGAATCGGCACGGAATTTCGAACGGAACCCTTTATTTTATCCACGAGGGTAGATTGTTCTCGTTCGTTCAGCCATAACCGGGTAGAATTCTTAAGTAATTCGTAATTGTATTATTTAGCCCGTACTGTGGATTGAACCTTTAACCTCAAGATGACAGTCACTTAGAATTAATTATCACTTAGCACTTATATTTGTTGCGCGACGGATCCTTGCGGTATCCCGAATTCGACATTAAGATTTCCGAATTTAACACATGAAAAAAATCGGAGGTTACATCGGTCGAAACGTTGTGAGAAAAACATCCCAGATGAAAAGAGTAATCCGAATAATCAAAATAATGCCGATTATCAATCCGAAACATAAAAACTCTCCGTTTGTTAAAATGTGGAACGGGGTTTTTTTTTGTTGGGGGGGGGGGGGTTACAGATACAACAGAAATAAATAAACACCACGACATTTTAAGTCTTATTTCATGCCTACAATTGATATAGCTTGATTTAACTGTTATTGGTCCCCCGATTTATAAAATCGGGGAACTTATGTTTTGAGGCATGTCCGTCTGTCCATCCGTCTGTCCGTCCGTCCGTCCGGATTTTTCTCCGCAACCATCCATTGAATTTCTCTGAAATTTTGCATGAAGTTGTAACTTTGGTCGGGGTAGAAAGTGTCATTCTCCGATTTTTGTAAAAAAATCTGGTTAGCCCCCCCCCCAGGGGATCAAAAGGCCCCAAAATGACAAGAAATGACATTTTTTGCCCCATAACTTTTCATCCATCCATTCAATTTCTCTTAAACTTGGCCAAAATGTGAAGGCAATTGTTCCTAATAGAAAATAAGTATCGCTGACCTTGGAAAAAATCTGGTTCGCGCCCCCAGGGGTAAAGAGCCCCCAAAATGGCAAAAAAATGACCCTTTTCTCCCATAACGTTTGATCCATCCATTCAATTTTTCTGAAACTTGGCCAAAATGTAGAGGCAATTGTTCTGGATGTAAAATGAGCATCCTTGACCTCAGAAGAATTCTGGTTCGCGCCCCCAGGAGGTCAAAGGGGGTGGGGGTACAAAATGCCCCAAATTGCCCAAATTTATTGCATTTTACACTCGCCACATCGAGTCACATACAGAGGGGGACCACGCACGCGCGGCTTGTTTATTTTATTTTATTTCTTAATTTTCGAGGTGACACCTCCTTCTCAAAAAAGTCCTTATATTCCATGTTCTACATATAATTACTGTATCATGCCACGGAGAAAAGGGGTCTCGGTAGTTTTAGAATTCTAGCGAAGTCGTATTGTGAGTCAATATGAAGACGGACTTGGTTAACACAAAATATCAGAAAACCTTTTGTTATGATGTTCATGTACCCTGTTTACTTAGCAGCATGATAACCTGGATACTTGATTATTATATACCGGCTAATTATAGGCGACAAAGCTCGGCTATGCTAATTACTGTATTAACCAAGCCAACCAATTACATCTCCCGGTATCTTACGTCCCGGTATAGATTTATGACTTCTTCGCCATTTTTTTTATCTGTTTCTACGATGTTATGTGTATTTCCCTCTATAGGGGAACTTTATCTGGCACATCTACTATATTCAGAGTCGGATGCTTCATAATCCGATTCCTCGGAACGTGACATTTATTTTATTAATCAAGTCGTGTCACCCTTAACATTACTAGTTTTGTATTAAACAAGGAAGATACTTGTTTCAAGGACAGGTAAAATGAACTCGTCGAACAGAAGAGTTTTGCACCACTTTTATGTCCTCTTACAAAGATTAAAATCAAGATATAAGGATTTTAAAACTTTATGTCTAGAATCCTTGTTCCAATTTTGATTAAAATAAATTACATGTTTTTTTTTTGTTTTTTTTTTACTAATAATTAGCAAAACCAAATCAAAAAGAAGAATGAGATTAGATATCTGCCTTTCTTGTGTGAGGGGGACGATATTACGAAAATTAATTGAGGTAAATTTAATTTTAAAAAAACCCGTCACCTCGAACGAACGTTGTTTATTTTAACCTCTACGTCATTCTAAAAAAAATAAAAAAAGCGAAGTACCTATTTCGGTTTTGTCGGGTTTCCTTTGAATCTTATCTTATTTGTATTTTTATAGCATAAACTGACAAATATATCATCTTTATTTGATCGTTATTCCGCCTTGTGTCTGTTTTTCGTCGATTCTCTGGTGTCGTTGATCTCGGTGTGAATTCCGAAAAATAATAATGAGTAATTCGTTTTCTAAACACACAAATTGAAAACACACTAAAAAAAAAAACGAGATGAAGAAACCAAAAAGTATTTTAATATATTTTTATTTGAAATTCTGACGAGGAGGTATATCTTCGAAAATTAAAAAAAAAAAAAAAGTTAATAAAACTAAAATGCATTGCATGGCGTTCTAATTACTCATTATTTTTAATAATTCATATTACCATATAAACAATGCTTTTTTTTTAACCAAGAACAACATTTCTTATAGAGGTAAGAATTTCCCAGCATATCCCCCCTTCGATACGCAGGCACAAGCAGTTGCCGACATCCGGGCGTTCACAAGCCCACGAGTCGGCCATTGGTGAACATTTATTACAGTGCCAAGTTTGCACTGGAGGGTACTCTGATGAGGCATCCTCCATTTTGCACAGAGCTCGTTCGAAATCGCAATTTAAGATTCTCGAAGCGGTTGCGATCAATTTACGACAACCGTCTCTGTGCAAACAAAAAGAGTACACCCATAACTTAGAACTAATGGGTGTACGTTAAGAACATCTCTTTCCATTTTTCCTTTTTATCATTTTCTTTTTAATACCCTCGATACTTATTTATGGTCTTTGACAACGTTTTTAATCGTGATTCCCCCTCGTAGTCGACGATTACCTTGAAGAGTGTCGACTGAAAGACGTCTCGGTAATTTTATTTAAATTTAAAAAAATTTTTTTCCTCAATACTTGTTTATACAAAAAAACATCTTCATAGAGAATGAAGAAAGTTACGAAGTGATTCATCTTTGTTCCCCTTCTCGTGGTTCTTTAATCCTCTCTTATAATATAAATCATAAAAAATCCTCACTATAGATAATACTAGCAGTGCGTCTAACATCATGTCACTGTATGCATGTATGTATATATATATATATATATATATATATCAGTTTAGATTACTGAACACAAACAATGCCAGAGTTACTCTGACGTCATTTCCGGTGTAATGGGTCGTCATTTTTCATTACATTACGTTCCAAGTGTGGTTTACAAACATGCTCGTTCCTGAATAAAATTTCTTTAATTAGTTATATTAATTTTTATTAGAAAAATAGCATTTAAGTCAAGTTTCAAGATGTACAGGATTTTCTTCATCAGCATATGAAAATTTATCAATTAAAATATCAAGTAATCTTTTATATATATATATATATATATATATATATATATATATTATTTATATATTTATGTCTAAAGAAGCTTCGAGTCATTTTAAACAACAAAAAAGAAAATGCAGTTTAAATTCCCATAGAAACTAACTAAATCCAAGATATCGCAGACTTAGCACTTGCATAAGCCGACCCACCGTTGGAAAATTCATAAATAAAAAATGGGATTCAAGTATCTAACAGTGAAACAAAAACAGGGGACACTCACTTAACTGTTTCGGAGATTAAAAACAGGACAGTTATAATATTCATGGCTCCCCAATGGTACTGATCAAACGACCATTTCCCCAATACTCAAGTGTAAAAATAATTCAGCTTAAATTTCACTAATACATAAATAAATAAATAAATAATAATAATGATATATTACTCTTAAGACTACCGTGTGATATCGTAATTTGCATATCGAATAATATTAATTATAACAATAATAATACTATCCAAACACTACACCCAAGAACCATTCTGCGATATGATAGTTAGTAAGAAAAAATTATATAGAAATAAAAGTTGCATTGAAAAAAAAGCTTAAGTACCTTAGGTACCAGATAGGCAAGTAGATAAGAGGAAAGGAAACCTAGCTATACAGATCTAGATATCCAATATATAGGCGAAATAGGCTTTGAGTCATTCTAAACAAAAGAAAAAAAGAAAAGAAAATGCAGTTTAAATTCCCAGAGAAACTAACTAAATCCAAGATATCGCAGACATATATATATATATATATATATATATATATATATATATATATATATATGAGATGAAAGATGAGAATAAAAAATTGTAACGATACAATATTTATTAGAATATCAAAAGTTCAGAGCAAGGAGTTTCATATCCTTAATCAATGGATTTTCAAAGATAAACTCTTTTCATCAGAGGATAGGGGAAAACCGACAATGTAATTGTAAATATTATCGGCAACATTTAACTTTGAAAATTTTACATAAAATAAAACAAAAATAAAGACCAAAAGGTACAGAGTCTTATGTTGAGATGAGAGCGTAAAGTCAGGGTGGACGATGTCCAAAAACACGTCAAAATAAAAACAGCTGTTATATTTATTTTAATTCAACATTTAAATATCATATATATATATATATATATATATATACATATATATATATACATATATATATATACATATATATATGATAAGATTTTGATCTTGGAAAAGCCTGACTTAAGGAAATAATTAATTGAATAAATTGCTTTTATGCGGAATATACCTTGCATTGAGCAACTGAATTCAAAAAGATCTGCCTCCGTCGCTTTTCTAATTCCTTTTCATCCTTCTACCTATCTATCTGCTCTATCCGGTATATTGAGCTGTATACTTTTCACAAAAGGTTTTACCTTTTCTAAAAGTTCGCTTTTAGTTCTCCACTTATATATATATATATATATATATATATATGTCTAAAGAAGCTTTGAGTGATTTTAAACAAAAAGAATAAAAAAAGAAAATGCAGTTTAAGTTCCCAGAGAAACTAACTTAATCCAAAATATTGCAGACTTAACATTCGTTGGAAAATTCATAAATAAATAATAAATAATAGTAAGTAAATAAAATAAAAAGGAGGATTAAGTATCTAACAGTGAAACAAAAACAGGAAACTTTAACGTAAGCGTCTAATATTAACACGGGGATCATCACCTGTTTACCATGTAACTGTTTCGGAGATTTAAAAACAGGACAGTTATAATATTCATGGCTCTCCAATGGTACTGATTAAACTACCATTTCCCCAATAATCAATATATGTTCAAAAAAGCTTTGAGTCTTGTATAGATGGAGAAAACACACAATATATATGCATTCAACAGTATTAATGCAATCCAAGCAAAACGAACCTAAATTTATATATGTCATCCACAAAATAGTACAACCACTACAACTTCTAACAATAGATTCCCCTCATTCCGTATTCTTTGTAGTGACAGCGGTACAAGCCTAACACTAATAAACCGTCTCCAACGGGTTTTAATCTTTGATATATATATATATATATATACATATACAGTATCTACAATAAGTGAGTACACCCAACGAATTTTTTACTTTTTACTTTATAGAACTTTATTTAAATTTTTCGTAGGATTTAAATGAACATAGTCATATATTTAAATTTAAATATGCATAAGCGTTAAGGTTCGAATTTGTTGTTTATTACAAATAATAGAGAAACAAATCCATAAAGTCACAGTAAAATAAATGAGTACACAGTTATGAAAGTCACTTATCATGAATAAATATGAATTCAGTTAGCTATAAATAGGAGACCTTTCTGTTGACATCTTTTTATTGTACTCTAATAGACAACCTAAGGCATTTTACCGGCGTTTTGCTTACATTCCGCTGCTATTGCTTGGATCTATTGCTACCAAAGTTTTTTTTTCATATTATTCTTGGAAATGGCTCCTCATGGAAATGAATTAGATGAAAAAACTCGTGAAACTATTGTTAATTTATTCAAGAGTGGTCATTCATATAAGGAAATTAGTGACAATGTAAATATCAGCCGAAATACGGTAGCAAAAGTTGTTCAACGGTACAAAAAAGCTAGAACCGTCAAAAATGGCCGCCGTCCCGGTCGACCAAATAAGTTTTCTGATCGAACTAAGAGGCACATACAACAACTAATAGAGGGAAACGGACGTCGGAGTGCTGCTAGCATCGCAGAAGAAATTTCGCACAGTTTAAACGTAACTGAGTGCTCAGACAGTGCGCAACATTCTCCATGAAGACGGGTTTGAAAGCTGCATGCTCCGGAGGAAGCCTCTGCTTAAAACTTCTCACAAAAAGAAGCGCTATGAATTTGCTAATGAACATAAAGACAAAGACATGCAGTTTTGGGACAAAATCCTTTGGTCTGATGAGACAAAAATAAATCTATTCGGATCAGATGGCGTTAAGCGTGTGTGGCGACGAAAAGGGGAAGCTTACAAGGATAAGTGTGTCGTGCCAACTGTAAAGCTTGGAGGTGGGAGCTTAATGGTTTGGGGGTGTATGAGTGCCAAATGAGCTGGACGACTTGCTTTCATCGAAGGAAAAATGGATTCATAACTATCGCCAGATATTGGAGGAAAAAAATGTTACCAAGTCTAACAAGTGTTGGCAGACGTGGAGTTTTCCAGCAAGATAACGACCCTAAGCACACGTCTCGGGCTACGAAGGCATTCTTAGACAGTAAACGGGTGAATACCTTACCATGGCCGAGTATGTCACCTGATTTGAACCCAATAGAGCATTTGTGGGAGCATCGGAAACGGAAAATTGAAGTGAAAAATCCGAGAAATAATAACGAACTGAAGGAATCATCAAGTGTGAAGAGAACGCAATTCCGGCGAACACATGTCATAAATTAGTCGAATCAATGCCTAGGAGGTTGTCTGCTGTTATTGATAACAACGGAGGCCATACAAAGTATTAAAAATAAGATTATTTGTTTAAAATGCTCATGTGTACTCACTTTTTGTTACTTGTTCCAAATGTTTTTCTTCAATTTTTTTGCATTGAAAAGATATTTGTTCCTTCATAGTTTATAAAGCTATTAAACCACTACATGGCTATGTTCACATCGAGTTTCATTTAAATCCTACGAAAAATTAAAGTTCTATGAAGTAAAAAATTCGTTGGGTGTACTCACTTATTGTAGATACTGTATATATATATATATATAAAATCTAAATATTAATATTTTAAAGATTAACTAGATTAATTAATCTTGATAATTTATAACATAACTTAACGATTGCATTTCATTTTTCTTTCTCTCCCCCCTGTCACAATTTTCTGCGAGCATTACTTTCTTTCTGCGAATCTATTGTTTTGAATAGCAGCGTCCATCTTGGTTTTCCTCACCTGAAACGTCCGGTCCAATTTTTTATTTCTTTTTGAAAAAGAGAATTTGTTACTCTCGAAATGATTTAAGTTTCTACCATTCCGGAACTTTAAATATTTAGCAGTAAGTTTCCGATTTTACATTTTACTGTCTTTATATTAACAGTGTTTTTAATATAAATGAATTGATCCAAGATTTACCGTCTCCTGTCATTTATTTTTGTTCATCCAATATTCCACCTTCCGGTTTTCAGCATTGCATTGCTCCTGCCTCGGAATTCCCATCTTCATACTTATATATATATATATATATAACGACGTTGGATTTGAGTTGAAAAATACTTGTAATCCAGGGTTTCGAATCGCATGACCGGTAGTGAATAGTCATATCTCTATGCTGATGAGTCCAGATTAAAAAGGACGAAACGTATACGTACATAGATAATAAACAATAACAAATATTTATATTTGTCGCTCCTCGTAAAAAAGTAGAGAACTGTAATGGTAGTACTAACACAGCATGATTTGCTTTATAATGCATCATTCCTTCCCTAATAGAAGTAGAATGCCTAGCTTTAAAAGTGTTAAAATTATCATTGTTTATCAGCTATTTAAAATTGGCCGAGCGGTTAGCAACGTTGGATTTGAGTTGAAAAATACTTGTAATCCAAGGTTTCGAATCGCATGACCGGTAGTGAATAGTCATATCTCTATGCTGATGAGTCCAGATTAAAAAGGACGAAACGTATACGTACATAGATAATAAACAATAACAACAACAAATATATATATATATATATATATATATAATTGATCAAGTTGAAATATGTTAATAAAAAGAACATAAAACCAATTTAACAAGAGTGTTAAGTACCAAGTAGAGAAGATTAAGACAAAACTGATACCGTCGGTTTCTAATCCAAACAAAGAGGATCCATAGTTGGTCTCCTATGCCGGACTTTCTCAAGCCTCCATTTATCTGAGTTAACAGGAGACAGACATAAACAAAGGCTGAAGAGAGTCCAGCATATGAGGCCAACTATAGGTCCCCTTTGTTTGGATTTGAAACCGAAGGTACTGATGTTGTCTTAATCTTCTGTAATTACATATATAAATAAATATTACGCTCTTATTTTTGATTTTTTCAAAAATAATTGAGCAGTTTACTGTGATTCTCTCCAACTGATTATATATATATATATATATACAGGGTGGGCCAAAATAAGGGTCCTATCTTTAAATTTGAATAACTTGAATTTGAATAACTTCCACAAAATAAAAGTTAAACTCACCAAACTTTATGTGTGTGTAGACTGACCCTTCCGAGATTTTTTGAAATAAACAAAACAAATTTTAGCCGAAAAACACTTCTTAAAACTTACAAAAACTAAAGTATTGTTTTTTACACTGTTTTGAGTTTTTTAAGCAAAAATAATGTTTTCTAAATGAGGGTACGTTCCTTAGGGCTAATACGGCTCATGCTTGCTTCGGAAGGGGTCCTTTACTTATTCTAAAAAAAAAAGAAAAAGAAAATAAATAAATAAAAAAGTTATGAATTTTTTAAAATAGGACCCTTATTTTTGCCCACCCTGTATATATATATATATATATATATATATATATTTGTGTTATAATGGAATAATTCCAGGAAGAAATCTGGGTAAGAGAGCTCAATGTGGTAAACAGAGCAAGAATAACGTAAAATATAATAACACGAAATTACATGATTGTCGATGCAATAATTTATTTCAACCTTGCGGTTTTATTCAAGCATCAAATTAGACAATTACATTTTTGAGACTGACAGAAAACTGAATTCACCCTCGACAATTCAAATACAACCAGAGAGAGTGGTGGTCGCATTGGTGTTCAGATTGGCTGCTTGAATAAAACCGCAAGGTTGAAATAAATTATTGCATCGACAATCATGTAATTTCGTGTTATTATATTTTACGTTATATATATATATATATATATATATATATATATACATATATATATATAACGCACAATATCTGTGTGTATTTGTGTGTGATGGTTGTGTATTCCCTATCCAAAGAAAGATTAGAATATCTACATAGAATCTAAAAGGGCATACTAATACAACATTTAACGGGGAAGACAATGGAAGACAAATCTGTAAATGCACTTATAAGTGGGCTACTATGGCATAATCACCATGCAACTTTAAATATATCCTATTTTTATGAAATTTATATCATATGTATAAAATTCTCCGGGGAAGACAATGGAAGTGATCCCGAATCTACGTTACCTTCTATCGCCCGACTATCTACGTGTTCCCATCTCCAAATGACACATGGAGACAGAAACACCTTAAACTTCAAATACATATATTCGATTTTTCTCATGCGTGTTATTTTAAAAGTCTACTTACAAAATATCTGAATTGTTTTGTTGTGAAAGTATCAGACTGAAAACATCGAGTGTGCGGTTTCGATTCCACCCCCATCCCCTGATTTAAAAAAAATGAAGTCGAAGAATCTTTTTTTAAATTTTTTATTCAATACAATAAAATGTAAGTGAAGAATTTAGGTATATTAAGTAAATAACGCCTCTCTATCTGTCTGCCTGACTCTCTACCTAACCTCTTCCCTCTCTATATATATATCTAGATCTATGTATATGGTACACATCTTCTATATATAAACATACAACTCAATCTCTGTGTGTATTTGTGTGTGATGTTTGTTTTCCTTACAGAAAGGTTAGAGAACCTACATAAAATCTAAAGTATATTCTAATGTAAAATAAATGAGGAAGACAATGGAAGTTTCCAAGAATACCTAAGTGCACTCGTAATAGTGCCGTGAGCGCATAATCACATTGAAACTTCAAATATATAGTATTTCTTATAAAATTGAAATTATATGTTAAATATTTTCTGGGGAAGACAATGGAAGTGATTACGAATGTCTACGTTACGTGTACCCACCTTTAAGTAACCCATCAAGGTTGCTGTTAAAGTAAACTCCCCTTTATGTGCTGTTGCATAGGATATTATCACACACTCTAACCCGGGAAACGCCCGGTATCCTTGCTAGTGTATATATATATATATATATATATAGTATTATTTTTTTTTTAAACCATGACAATGGTGGTGTAAAATAAATAAAATTTATTTTAATCTTATCTTTCGAGAATATACTTCTCATTTTCAAAGTGTGTTTTTCTTTTCTTCTTTTTTTTTCTTCATCGTCCGATGGAAATGGACTTTTGGGTCAGAAAATCACGTTATGTCTGTAGACGAGGTGACGCCGGTTTGAATAAGAAAGGGTATTTAGACATATTTTTAAACCATTGTTTCGTAATAGTATTTTTTTTTTAAAACCATAACAATGGTGGTGTAAAATATGTCTAAATACCCTTTCTTATATATATATATATATATATATATATATATATATTTTAAAGAAAGATGAAGATAAAAAATTGCATAAATTTGGTAATGTGGTATTTATAATAAATAAATATTACCTAGTTCCATACTGCTAATTTTTCCTTCCCGGCCATTTATTTCTTTATCCCCAACCTCTCTAGTTTTATTCTTCAATTTTTCAAAGTGAAATGGAACTAGGTAATATTTATTTATTATAAATACCACATTACCAAATGTTATCTTCTGACGAGAAGAGTTTTATCTTTGAAAAACCATGGCTTAAGGATTAATGTAACTCCTTGCATCTGAACTTTCGATGTAATAAAATGTGTATTAATTTTATGTAACTTTATGTAATTTTATGCAATTCTTTATCTTCATCTTTCTTTCTTTAAAATTGATTGCTCTACTCAACGTTAATTCTATTACCATTAGTATATATATATATATATATATATATATATATATATATTATATATATATATATATATATAGATAGATAGATAGATATGATATTATGCCAATTAAATTTATATAAATCAAGATGATTTCCGAGAGTATCAAATTTCAATTACAAAAAAGCTCAATATTTAGAAATAGATAGAGCTTATAGATATACATTTTTATTTTCAAAATGTAGTATTACATAATTTCATGATGATGAATTATTACATAATTTTTATAATGATGTATTATTACATAATTTTTATAATGATGTTTTCTTGCATAATTTTATAACGATGTTTTCTTGCATAATTTTTATAATGATGTATTATTGCATAATTTTTATAACGATGTATTATTACATAATTTTTATAATGATGTATTATTACATAATTTTTATAATGATGTATTATTGCATAATTTTTATAATGATGTACTATTGCATAATTTTTGCAGCGATGTATTATTGCATAATTTTTATAATGATGTATTATTACATAATTTTTATAATGATGTATTATTACATAATTTTTATAATGATGTATTATTGCATAATTTTTATAATGATGTATTATTGCATAATTTTTATAATGATGTATTATTGCATAATTTTTGCAGCGATGTATTATTGCATAATTTTTATAACGCTGTATTATTGCATAATTTTTATAATGATGTATTATTACATAATTTTTATACTGATGTATTATTACATAATTTTTATAATGATGTATTAGTACATAATTTTTATACTGATGTATTATTACATAATTTTTATAATGATGTATTAGTACATAATTTTTATAATGATGTATTAGTACATAATTTAATAATGATAAATTATTACATAATTTTTATACTGTGTATTATTACATAATTTTATGATGATGTATTATTATATAATTTTATGATGATGTATTATTACATAATTTTATAATGATGTATTATTACATAATTTCATAAAGATGTATTATTACATAATTTCATAAAGATGTATTATTACATACTTTTATAATGATGTAGTATTAAACAATTTTTATAATGATGTATTATTACTTAATTTTATAATAATGCATACCCAAAAACAAGTCATCGAGTTTATAATTGTGACAAAGAATCTACATAGCAGACAAAAATTCAGCTAGTTTACCACAAACAGAAATTCTTTTCTTCAGAATCTTTAATTCCTGGCAACATGCAAACATAAAATCGCGAAACCGAGAAATACTCAGAGTCAGAAGTCTATTTAACAATGGTTGTGAAAAAAGACAAAAAGTCAGAAATCAGAGAGGGTGAAAAAATACCAATTTGATGTAATAAGTTAAAAATGTAAAAATAGCTTACCAGTAAACTACCCGATTTTTTGTTTGCTATGCAGATGTTTTTTAAATAAGTTTAAAACAGAAAGACTACCATCGATGAACTCCATCTCCTGATACTAGGAATGCTGGTAAAACGTCACGCGATTGGTAATAAAACACCCCCTCCGAAGAAGGTGGTAACTCGTGGGAGCGTGCATCTTCTAGGACTGAATCGAAACATACCTTATTCCGATAAAAGTAATGTCTGCTCACTAGGTCTGCCCCTTTTTGAGAGAATGATGTCAAGGACATATGCTCGGCTGGTATGATTACAGCCGGTTAACCTGATACTAGGAATGCTGGTAAAACGACCCTAAGCTATGTCACAGTAGAACGGTAAGAACATCGGTAATGGTAAAGATCGACGGTTAAAACAGTTTCTTCAAAAAGTTTGAATAAAATAAGTGTATAGGCGATTATAAATATATATTCATGCAAAACTTATTAAAGTCAGACATCAAGGAGGTGCAAAAATACCAATTTGATGTAATAAGTTAAAAATGTAAAAATAGCTTACCAGTAAACTACCCGATTTGTTGTTTGTTATACAGATTTTTTCAAAACAATTTTAAACATAATGACTTATTTTAGGTATAAGTTATTATAAAATTATATAATAATAAAAACTATCACCGATGAACGCCACATCCTTCATGGAGGTGAACCAACGATCCTACGACTGAAGTCAAAGAGAAGCTTCCTCAGCCATGTCGAACCCCTAACAACATCTCAGAAAGAGACCAGACTACAGCTGTAGACCAGACGGCTAGAAGATGACCCCCCCTCATAAGTTTATTGGAATCCCTGACTCTGCAGAGCTCCCTCCCGGTTCAGAGGAACCCTGGCTATAGTGGAAAACACTAAACAACCTGAAAACGGGAATGGGGCGATCAAAAGTTGATATGAATAGATGGGACTACAAAAACTGATCCAACCATCTGTGAATATGAAGCGGAGGACCATACGATGCAACACTGCCTGCTCTGCATCCTACTGTCCAACCGGTGTAGCTTGAAAGATCTTGCGGGGTACAACACTATTGCAAAGGACTGCATAAAAATGTGGGAAACTGTCATATGACCACCATGCTTCACAGACACGCAAAGAATAAAAAATATATTTTGAAAATAATATCAAGCCGCTTTAAAATGTGTTAAATTATCATTGTTTATCAGCTATTCAAATATTGGCCGCGCGGTTAGCGACGTTGGATTTAAGTTGAAAAATACTTGTTATCCAGGGTTTCGAATCGTGCGACCGGTAGTGAATAGTCATATCTCTATGCTGATGAGTCTCGATTGAAAAGGGACGAAACGTATACGTACATAGATAATAAACAATAACAAATATTTTATATATATATATATATATATATTCTGAATTCAATCTATCATTGCAGGTCAATATTTGATGAACACAAACCAAAACGCACGGCCTGTACATTACGTTCATTGTCTTTGTAGACTAGTATCGATCCACTAATACAAAATTTAAATACAACATGTGGTATTCCCAAATCATCACCAATCTAAATACTGGTGATACCAGATCAGGCTGCCCTGTGGCTCCCTGAGACGAAATTCACCTACATTGACGTTTTTTCTTTTTTTTTTTTTTTGTTTGTAAAACTTAATTATGTTCTACAAAACCAAAAACAAAAACAACAGCCCCTCTCCCTTTTTCCCTCCCCTTTTTTATTTTTATTTTTCCTACCCTACTCCCGGTCCTGGATATGACCTTAAACTACATCCGATGGTGAGATCCGGCTTACGGACTTTGGGGAATGTGGAGCCTCCTCTTAATTACCATTGCTCCCAGGTCCACCCTGACCCGGAGTGGTAGTACATGTTAGGGTCCCAACTATGGGTTAAATAGAAACAGATATTAAAAGGGGAAAGAAACAAAAACGAGAAGAAAACAAGACCAGATTCGGCATTAAATAACCCAAAAAGGGTTGATATGCCGTAAAACAAAACTACCAAACCAAAAACCCTGATTAAACATTTGAAGATATAAAGAACTTGAAGCATAAAAACTTTCACTATAATGACCAGATTCGGCATTAAATAACCCAAAAAGGGTTGATATGCCGTAAAACAAAACTACCAAACTACCAAACCAATCTAAATACATGATGACGGCACAGATCCTGTTTAGGAGGAGTCGAAAACGACAGCTAACAGTATACTTTCTTTTCTATACCCGAGTTAGAAAATCGATTCGGACCACCTTAACGTAGATCTCTAGACATGATTGTTATTGTTTGAGATGTTGTGCTGTAGTCATGGAAACAACATAGAAACACTCCAGGACAAGTTGAAAACCACATCTGACGACATAATTTTTAATTAAGCTTTTCTATAAGAAAAAAGTGCAACTATATTATCATAGATAAAATGGAAATAACTGCAGATGTTAAATATGTAGCTAGTAAATGCACTAGTATATAAAACGGTTAGTTGAGAATAACAGGAGATGGAAGTTCAGTAGGGGTCAACTTGGTTAGAATTACTAGACTGTGGAAATTAATAGAAACGTGTATGACGTCACATGGCTCAAAGAGAGGGTGAGAGAGAGAGAGAGAGAGAAGAGTTCGTTCCTTGGTGACACACAACGTGTGAAGATGATAATTTAAGATGTGACATGGGCCGGCAAGATATGATTAAACAGTGCTTCATTCTCTCTATTTCTCTCACACACATTCTACTAGTAACTGATTTTGGAACGAAGATCAAGTTGAATAAACCTTACTTCTTTTCGAAAGTATAAATAGGGATCGTTGATTTCAAGCGACAAGCCCTCAGTCTAGAAGGATCACAGAGGAAGCAGCTAAGGAAGTAGAGATAATGATTGTGAAATTTCATGTATTTTTATAACAATGACGACAACTGGGTTTTCTGCGTGTCTGACACAAGACTGAAACAAAACGAAGGCGATGATTTGTTGATATGTGGCCCTTGTCGTTTGGTGAATTAAAAAAATGCAGTTATCAGTGGAATCCGTTAGTTTCTAGATAGTAGAAGGGTTACACATGAGATCCATGATTAAGACGCTTGTATCTTTCTTCGCTTGGATGGCAGCCTGTTCCAAAGCAGACAACATCATAAAAAATAGACAGTCCACTATAAGCATATAATGGAAAACGTTTAATAAATACATCATGTCTGTTATGCCATATGATATGGTTACGTAATAATGCAGCAAAGAGTTGCACACTGCAAAATAGGACGCATTATGCTCGGCATCAGTCTACGAGAAAGAAAAAGAAACACTTGGATCAGACTGCACACGAACGGATAAACATAGATGGGTAGGTCACCTTTCGAGATGTGCAGACAACAGGTGGACACTTAGAGCAACAGAATGGACCCCGATGCTATGGAAAAGACCAATAGGAAGACCAAGAAACCCGTTGGCGAGACGACCTCAACAGCCAACTGGGTCCTACATGGCCAATCCTAGCTAAGGACAAAACAAGGTGGAAAGAAAATCAGGGAAGAGTCCTCCTCCAAGAGTGATCAAATTCCTTAATTATGATGATAATGATGATCTTTCTTCCAAAATGCAGAATAGTGCCATGCCACAGTTTCTTTCTTGCTCGATCGAAAATCGTAAATCATTTGCAGCTATGTTCGGGGATTGAACACGATTTCATAGTTACGGCCATCGTTATTATCCCAGTACATTTTATTTCCCGCCTTAAGACACACTGCAAAAACGATACGCATTGTTTGTTTAACGGCCACGGGCATGTTAATCTCAAAGTTATACGTCATGTACTGAGTGGGAAAGATGGCAGGTGTGTTCGTCGCTGGAATATCAACATGCGTATTCCAGGCGTCGTATGTGCATCGGAGAAACACGGAACTTCTATTATTAAGACGGTGTACTTTGACGGTTCCCAAAATTATATTTCCACTGAACCAGACATTTTCCAGAGAAACGTATAAGGTTTGAAGTCGGTTGCGAAAACCGATATAGTCAGCAGCCGGTTGATGGAATTGCGGCCTGCAATCATAAGTTTCTTTACTTCCTGTCTCAGAAACATCAGATAATGAGCGTTGTTCAACGCTAGTTGATGATGATGTGACTGACAAATCGTCCATGTCAGAGCTTGAAGCAGGGGGAAGAATGGGCGGGGATATAGCCGTGACTTCTAGACTAAACGATACTCTTTTCTTAATACGAGGTTTTGATCTTGAAGACGATTCGCGAAGACAGCCAGAAGTGCTTGGTGTGTATCGCGAGTAAGAACTTTCAGGAATCTCTGGCGATATATTCAGACAACCGGACAACGCACGTGGGCACGCATCAACCAGATGTGCACTATCAAAATCAAGATGAGCTTTGTTGTTCAAAAACAGGTTATCCTTAGTTGAAGGGGACAAACCATCTGAGAACGGACCGTTATCATCGGCGGACTTTTCTTGTGATGTCTCAGTGAGGAAATCGGACGACTTGTTTTTGTATGTTTTGTTTGGCGGATTACATGAAACACGTTGGTTGTTGTCAACTCCTTTATGGAAGGGGTTTTCCTCGATTTTAAATGTTGGTGATCCCGGTGAATCGGGCGGTGATGGGAAAGCACGGACATAATCTGAAAAATCACTCTCTGCGACGTTTTCGCTTTGACAGCATGAATGCAAATCTTCTAAAGGCCTCGCCCCAGTCGTATCGGATACACCACACATTTCAGGGGGCAAGCGCCCTTCTTTCGCTGGAAAAATCTCCCCTTGCTCTTCAGTAGTAGGCGCCATCCCATAATCGGCCGATCCAGGGAGCACATATTGGGGTTCAGGATAAATAACGACGGGTTTCGAAGGTGGTGGTGGTGGGATATCTCGGTCGACACGGGGGCAAATGTTGATAGGGGTAACGACGACCTGGTTGTATCCATCTTCCGACGGACTCGATAGAACGTGAACATCCGTAACATTCAAAGAATCATTAAACTTCTCCTCTTTGTGGTTTTCTATAGACGAGTGAGTAAAACCCCCTTTTTCTCCATCTGCGAAACAAGGGCACATGCGAAGAGAATAGTTTCCCATGGCTCATGGGGTCATCGGTATATTTACTTGAATTCTTCGACTTTTTCGTTTGGCTGAAATTTTAAAGGAAAACATTGCATTATATTTCTGCGTGCTTGGAATTTATAAAAAAAAGATTATTTTTAATCTATATATCTTTTTTTAATAAATTTAGGTATGTGTACATGTTTATATATTTTTCTATACAGGATTAACTCCTAAACTAATTAACCTATTAGTATAGATTTTGAAACACAGATGTAAGTCATAATAGGTCGTAATGTCGGTTATATTTAGTTTAATGTTTTTGGCAAAAGGGATGAAAGGGACGTTGAAACCCTTTGTCAAAACTCAGATACCTCAGATTTTAGTGAAATTTTTACAATAGCTATTAGACAGTAATAAATACATATTACCCAAATGTCAGTTTATCTTGGATATTTTAAAGAGTTTTTAGTGAAATGTTTACAATAGCTATTAGACAGTAATAAATACATATTACACAAATGTCAGTTTATCTTGGATATTTTAAAGAGTTTTTAGTGAAATTTTTACAATAGCTATTCGATAGTAATAAATACATATTACCCAAATGTCAGTTTATCTTGGATATTTTAAAGAGTTTTTAGCGAAATTTTTACAACAGCTATTAGATAGTAATATTTACATATTACCCAAATGTCAGTTTATCTTGGATATTTTAAAGAGTTTTTAGTGAAATTTTTTACAATAGCTATTAGATAGTAATAAATACATATTACCCAAATGTCAGTTTATCTTGGATATTTTAAAGAGTTTTTAGTGAAATTTTACAATAGCTATTAGACAATAATAAATACATATTACCCAAATGTCAGTTTATCTTGGATATTTTAAAGAGTTTTTAGAAGCAGATAATATGGCCACAACTTCTCATTTAAAAAGTCAAATATTTCATATTTCCATTAAATTTAATCCAGGGTTATTAGACACAAATCAAGCAATGACCCCTGAATTTCAATTTCTTCTTAAGACCCCTTTACACTTAAGCCTTAAATGTTATACATTTTTCTAGAATCAAAATCATGTAATAGTCTTTGAGCAAAATTGGAATAAGGATTCTAGACATAAGGTGTAGTATCATCATATCTTTATTTTAATCTTTGTAAGGGGTCATAAATGCGTTGCAAAACTGTTCTGTTTGGGGAATTATTTTTACCTGCACTGGGACGGGTATTCTTCTAGTAGTTTGTTTTTCTTTTTATCTTTAAATTTAAAAATGGCGATGCAGAAGCGAACACTGTCTTGCTGACTTCCGGTTTACCCTGCAGCAAATGTATTTTCATATCATTTATGGATGGTCAGAAATGATAAAAAAATCTTCATTTTTTTTAAATTCATATATGAAAATATAATAAAATCTTCCAATTTTAATAGTATTTTTAAGCTGATATAATACTTTATTAACAAAAATAAATAAATAAATATTGGGGAACTCCAGGCGATTACACTGCCGCGTCGACGTCCGGTTTACACTGCAGTAAATGTAGCTTCATTATCAAGTATGGATGATCAAAAATGATAAAAAACGACATTTTTTAATTCATATATAAAAATATAATAAAATCTTCGTATTTTAATAGTAATTTTTAAATGAAATATAATGATTTAATAATAAAAATAATCATTTTTTTTCGCACCAAAGTAAAATTAAGATATAAAAAAACTAAAACAAAAAATTACTATTAAAATACAATATCATATTTTCATTAAAAAAACTAAAACAAAAAATTACTATTAAAATACAATATCATATTTTCATTAAAAAAACTAAAACAAAAAAAATACTATTAAAATACAATATCATATTTTCATTCAAAAAACTAAAACAAAAAAAATACTATTAAAATACAATATCATATTTTCATTAAAAAAACTAAAACAAAAAATTACTATTAAAATACAATATCATATTTTCATTAAAAAAAATCAAAACAAAAAAATACTATTAAAATACAATATCATATTTTCATTAAAAAAACTAAAACAAAAAATTACTATTAAAATACAATATCATATTTTCATTAAAAAAACTAAAACAAAAAAATACTATTAAAATACAATATCATATTTTCATTAAAAAAACTAAAACAAAAAAAATACTATTAAAATACAATATAATATTTTCATTAAAAAAACTAAAACAAAAAAAAATACTATTAAAATACAATATCATATTTTCATTAAAAAAACTAAAACAAAAAAATACCATTAAAATACAATATCATATGTTCATTAAAAAAACTAAAACAAAAAAATACCATTAAAATACAATATCATATTTTCATTAAAAAAACTAAAACAAAAAATTACTATTAAAATACAATATCATATTTTCATTAAAAAAACTAAAACAAAAGAATACTATTAAAATACAATATCATATTTTCATTCAAAAAACTAAAACAAAAAAAATACTATTAAAATACAATATCATATTTTCATTAAAAAAACTAAAACAAAAAAATACTATTAAAATACAATATCATATTTTCATTAAAAAAACTAAAACAAAAAAAATACTATTAAAATACAATATCATATTTTCATTAAAAAAACTAAAACAAAAAAATACTATTAAAATACAATATCATATTTTCATTAAAAAAACTAAAACAAAAAAAATACTATTAAAATACAATATCATATTTTCATTAAAAAAACTAAAACAAAACAAAATACTATTAAAATACAATATCATATTTTCATTAAAAAAACTAAAACAAAAAAATACTATTAAAATACAATATCATATTTTCATTAAAAAAAACAAAACAAAAAAAATACTATTAAAATACAATATCATATTTTCATTAAAAAAACTAAAACAAAAAATTACTATTAAAATACAATATCATATTTTCATTAAAAAAACTAAAACAAAAAAATACTATTAAAATACAATATCATATTTTCATTAAAAAAACTAAAACAAAAAAAATACTATTAAAATACAATATCATATTTTCATTAAAAAAACTAAAACAAAAAAATACTATTAAAATACAATATCATATTTTCATTCAAAAAACTAAAACAAAAAAAATACTATTAAAATACAATATCATATTTTCATTCAAAAAACTAAAACAAAAAAAATACTATTAAAATACAATATCATATTTTCATTAAAAAAACTAAAACAAAAAAATACTATTAAAATACAATATCATATTTTCATTAAAAAAACTAAAACAAAAAAAATACTATTAAAATACAATATCATATTTTCATTAAAAAAACTAAAACAAAAAAAATACTATTAAAATACAATATCATATTTTCATTAAAAAAACTAAAACAAAAAATACTATTAAAATACAATATCATATTTTCATTAAAAAAACTAAAACAAAAAAATGCTATTAAAATACAATATCATATTTTCATTAAAAAAACTAAAACAAAAAAAATACTATTAAAATACAATATCATATTTTCATTAAAAAAACTAAAACAAAAAAATACTATTAAAATACAATATCATATTTTCATTAAAAAAACTAAAACAAAAAAATACTATTAAAATACAATATCATATTTTCATTAAAAAAACTAAAACAAAAAAATACTATTAAAATACAATATCATATTTTCATTAAAAAAACTAAAACAAAAAAAATACTATTAAAATACAATATCATATTTTCATTAAAAAAACTAAAACAAAAAAAATACTATTAAAATACAATATCATATTTTCATTCAAAAAACTAAAACAAAAAATTTCTATTAAAATACAATATCATATTTTCATTAAAAAAACTAAAACAAAAAAATACTATTAAAATACAATATCATATTTTCATTAAAAAAACTAAAACAAAAAAATACTATTAAAATACAATATCATATTTTCATTCAAAAAACTAAAACAAAAAAATACTATTAAAATACAATATCATATTTTCATTCAAAAAACTAAAACAAAAAAAATACTATTAAAATACAATATCATATTTTCATTCAAAAAACTAAAACAAAAAAAATACTATTAAAATACAATATCATATTTTCATTAAAAAAACTAAAACAAAAAATTACTATTAAAATACAATATCATATTTTCATTAAAAAAAATCAAAACAAAAAAATACTATTAAAATACAATATCATATTTTCATTAAAAAAACTAAAACAAAAAATTACTATTAAAATACAATATCATATTTTCATTAAAAAAACTAAAACAAAAAAATACTATTAAAATACAATATCATATTTTCATTAAAAAAACTAAAACAAAAAAAATACTATTAAAATACAATATAATATTTTCATTAAAAAAACTAAAACAAAAAAAATACTATTAAAATACAATATCATATTTTCATTAAAAAAACTAAAACAAAAAAATACCATTAAAATACAATATCATATGTTCATTAAAAAAACTAAAACAAAAAAATACCATTAAAATACAATATCATATTTTCATTAAAAAAACTAAAACAAAAAATTACTATTAAAATACAATATCATATTTTCATTAAAAAAACTAAAACAAAAAAATACTATTAAAATACAATATCATATTTTCATTAAAAAAACTAAAACAAAAAAAATACTATTAAAATACAATATCATATTTTCATTAAAAAAACTAAAACAAAAAAATACTATTAAAATACAATATCATATTTTCATTAAAAAAACTAAAACAAAAAAAATACTATTAAAATACAATATCATATTTTCATTAAAAAAACTAAAACAAAAAAATACTATTAAAATACAATATCATATTTTCATTAAAAAAACTAAAACAAAAAAAATACTATTAAAATACAATATCATATTTTCATTAAAAAAAATCAAAACACATATTATGTAACCATTTTACAAACTACACGAAGACATTTCAAAACTTTGTTTACATCAATAAAAAGAAGACATTTCAACATATTTGATTCATTAAAAGTTTTGTTATTAAAGATTTGTTATTATATTTTCATATAAATATTAACACATTTTTGATAATTTGTTTGCTAACAACTTATTTTATTATCATAAAAATACAATTCTAAATTTTCCATAATTCTTTGAACATGTGACAAAATCATATTTTTTATTTATTTGAAACACTTAGATTATTAATAAAATGTATTTGTAAAAAGTCTCAAATTAATGTGAATTCAATTTTGTTATCATTTCTGATCATCTATACTTTATATAAAGCTATATTTAGAGTAAACCGGAAGTCAGCAAGACAGTGTTCGCTTTTGGATCGCTCTAAAAAGTTATTTTAATAGAAACGACATTATGACTTTGAGATTATATGCTTGCTTGAATAATAGTCACACAATAGTTACACGATAGTTACACAATAGTTACATAATAGTTACATAATAGTCATATAATAGTCACACAATAGTCACACAATAGTCATATAATAGTCACACAATAGTCACACAATAGTTACACAATTATCACATAATAATCACATAATAGTTACATAATAGTTACATAATAGTCACATAATAGTCACATAATAGTTACATAATAGTCACATAATAGTCACATAATAGTCACATAATAGTCACATAATAGTCACACAATAGTTACATAATAGTCACATAATAGCCACATAATAGTCACATAATAGCCACATAATAGTCACATAATAGCCACATAATAGTTACATAATAGTTACATAATAGTTACATAAATAGTCACATAATAGTTACATAATAGTCACATAATAGTTACATAATAGTTACATAATAGTTACATAATAGTTACATAATAGTCACATAATGGTTACATAATAGTCACATAATGGTTACATAATAGTCACACAATAGTCACATAATAGTTACATAATAGTCACATAATAGTTACATAGTAGTCACATAATAGTTACATAATAGTCACATAATAGTTACATAATAGTCACATAATAGTTACATAATAGTCACATAATAGTTACATAATAGTCACATGATAGTCACATAATAGTTACATAATAGTCACATAAATAGTTACATAATAGTCACATAAATAGTTACATAATAGTCACATAATAGTCACATAATAGTCACACAATAGTCACACAATAGTTACATAATAGTCACATAATAGTCACACAATAGTTACATAATAGTTACACAATAGTTACACAATAGTCACACAATAGTTACATAATAGTTACATAATAGTCACATAATAGTTACATAATAGTTGCATAATAGTTTCATAATAGTTAGGTCACGGTTAGATTTACTTGTTTTCCACCGCAGCAAGATGTGACACAAAGGCTGGGAGGTGGGGAAAACAATCTTCCCCTGAGGGAGCACTCTGTTTGAATGCAAAAATAACCCAGAGCTGACCTGTCAGCATCCCCTGGTAGGCTTGCGTCACGCGATTGGTAATAAAACACCCCCCTCCGAAGAAGGTGGTAATTCGTGGGAGCGTGCATCTTCTAGGACTGAATCGAAACATACCTTATTCCGAGAAAAGTAATGTCTGCTTACTAGGTATGCCCCTTTTTGAGAGAATGATGTCAAGGACATATGCTCGGCTGGTATGATTACAGCCGGTTAACCTGATACTAGGAATGCTGGTAAAACGACCCTAAGCTATGTCACAGTAGAACGGTAAGAACATCGGTAATGGTAAAGATCGACGGTTAAAACAGTTTCTTCAAAAAGTTTGAATAAAATAAGTGTATAGGCGATTATAAATATATATTCATGCAAAACTTATTAAAGTCAGAAATCAGAGAGGGTGCAAAAATACAAATTTGATGTAATAAGTTAAAAATGTAAAAATAGCTTACCAGTAAACTACCCGATTTGTTGTTTGTTATACAGATTTTTTTAAAACAATTTTAAACATAATGACTTGTTTTAGGTATAACTTATTATAAAATGATATAATAATAAAAACTATCACCGATGAACGCCACATCCTTCATGGAGGTGAACCAACGGTCCTACGACTGAAGTCAAAGAAAATCTTCCTCAGCCATGTCGAACCCCTAACAACATCTCAGGAAGAAACCAGACTACAGCAGTGGACCAGACGGCTAGAAGATGCCCGCCTCATAACTTCATTAGAATCCCTCTCGGTTCAGAGGCACCCTGGATCCAGTGGAAAAAACTAAGCTGCCTGAGAACGGGAATGGGGTTATCAAAAGTTGCTATGAATAGATGGGGCTACAAAACTGACCCAACCATCTGTGAATGTGGGAAGGAAAACCATACGATGCAACACTGCCTGGTCTGCCCCCTACTGCCAAACCTGTGCAGCTTGAAAGATCTTGCAGAGTACTCCAACAATGCAAAATACTGCGCACAAAAAGTGGGAAACTGTTGTATGACCACATGACACTTCAAAGACATGCAAAGAAAAAGAAGAAATTTTGAAATATATATATATATATTTTACTTTTGTTATCATTCCGTTTTTGCTGGAGATGGGGCATCCTACCGGATGCCAGACATTCACCAGCTATTTCAGACACTCCAGCCTAGAGATCTTTTTAAGATTCTAACCGTCCCTTTAAGTGCAATTGTTTGTATTTCTCTTGCACTCGGTTCACCGGGTATACTCGCCAAATCGCTTTTGAAATTCTTTGTCATTAGTCTTGTTGCTCCTATAATTACTGGTATGATGGAGATTTTACTAAGATTCCAGTTTCTTTTCATGTCGTACATAAGACCTTGGTATTTCGTAATCTTTTCCCTTTCAGCTCTGTTTAATCCTGCATCATTAGGGATATATATATATATATACGTGTGTATAGTTAGGCAACTTTTTTTTATTTATGCAAACATTATAAAAACACCAGACCTCTTCTGTCTGGTTATACTTTTTTTTATCTTTTCAATTCTTCTAATGATTTTTTCCCGTGTTAAAATAAAACAAATTGATGAAAGATCTATATGTGTTACAAACGTATTTGATTCTTTCCTGAAACATCTGCAGGTGTTGATGGCAAAAATCGACTAAAAAGCTGGTGAAAAGATGGATTTTTTTAAATACATCGGAGAGACGTGCACATGAAAACGAACGCATCCAGTGTTCAAAAAAGACGGATGAATAAAATATGGTTTTAATGTACTATGTATTTAGTTGTTTTATTTTTATTAAAAGTAATGGCGTAGTCGAATACTAAAATCAATGAATAAAAACTTTTTAAAATAACTAATAAAAATAATAATATACAACGACACGATTCTTACTACATCAATATATATTTTTTACTGTAACTAAATGCAGCCAGATTTCAGACTAGAGAAGAAAGCTATAAAGAATATTATATATATATATATATATATATATATATATATATATATATATATATATATATATACATATATATTTCATGATTTTTGGGGAGTACAAAATTTTATTATCGCAAGCATGAAGGGAAGACGAATTTTATTGTTCATGATTAAAATTAATCAAGAAAAAAACGCCAGCCGACCAGTTTCGTCCTCTATTAACAAAGGCTGTATCGAGGGATTTTTTGTACATATACCATAACGCTATTTTATATTCTGTACTCTCTCTTTTCACTCCCCTTTTAAAAAAATCCCTCGTTGTTTTATATCCCTCGATACAGCCTTTGTTAAGAGAGGGCGAAACCGGTCTGCTGGCATTCTTGTTTTTCTTGATTAACTTTTCATTATGAACGATAAAATAAGTCTTCCCTTCATGCTTGCGATACACACACACACACACATATATATATGTATATATATATATATATCCCCGAAAGACAACAATAATCAAATTAAACTAATTATTTACTACAAAAGATTTAAAACTGAAAATCTTCTAAAATCAACCACTCTCCAACCCTCAAAACACTAGAAAGAATTAAGGTAGTCTATAAATTTAAATGCTCTTTCAGAGACTGTAACTCCCAAACTAAAACTAGTTACATTGGTTTTATAACAACTACCTTATCCCGTCGCCTTACAATGCATTTCGTGAACTCTAGTTCAATTTAAAAACACATACAAATATATAACTGCCCTCCATCTGAATTTAGACAAACTTTAGTAAACAATACCAAAATAATACATTCTGAGACAAATTTGAAAAAATTAAAAATTCTTGAAGCTATATAAATGAAAACAAAAAATAATAATAATAATATTACATACGAGACTATTAAACTATTTTAAAATGTTTAGCGTAGTTTCATTTATAATTTAGTCCACCCCGACGTCGCTTAATTCAAATTCGAAAAAAAGGGATATTTTATTAAATTAGTTATTGCTTACCTTCCCTATTTTTCCTTCTCCATAATTATTCGACTACACAAAATAAATTAGCCATTACTTTTAATAAAAAAAAAATAAATACATAAATAAATCAAAAGATTTAATTTATCCATGTTTTCTTTGAACAAGGTAGGCGTTCTTTTTCATGTGCACGTTTCTCCGATGTATTTAAAAAAAATGCCATCCTTTCATCAGCGTTTTAGTTCTATTTTTGCCATCAACACCTGAAGATGATTCTAGAAAGTATCGAAAACGTTTTTATTTTAATACGGAAAAAATCATTAGAAGAATTGAACAGATATAACCAGACAGAAGAGATATGTTGTTTTTATAATGTTTGCATGAATGAAAAAATGCTGCCTAACTACGCACACGCATATATATATATATATATATATATATATATAGGGGAGGTTGAATTAGACACCATCATCGAGTGTCTCCGGTCTCTCTTTACAAGAGTGTGTCAGCATCACCTGACACGAGGATACTTCACCCTACAAGTAAACCCTGACCAAATATTAAAAATACCATAGTATTCAAAGCCCAAATAAGATCCCCTCGACACGGCTATACACTTGCTCATACGAGGAATGGTGCATCTTAAAGTAATGTTACCTCAAGTAAGAACACTTAACTGGATACTCCACCAGACTAGATGAATTCGTGTCCTGGAATCCGGTAAGACAAAGAGACCACAATTAAGATATACAACATAGTTGACTGGTCAATTGAGGAGAGCAAAAATAATGTTCTTCGCTTCTTTGACAGTTAAAGGAGAACTTTAATGAAGTATCTATGTATCTCATATAGATATAAAGTGTTAGTCCCAGGAAGGGGCTCTTTGATTTCTGAGAACTTCGACTGAAGTAAAATAAAACAAAAGAGAAATATATATATATATATATATATATATATATAAGATTATAACATTAAGAACTTTGTCGAGTTAAAATCAATTTAGTTTTATGTAGTAATAGGGAAACACAGACGTTTTTATACTTTTCGACTTGAGCGATACAAAAAAACAACATGGCACCGGTTCTTCTTTGTTAAAATCTCCATTATTCTAGCCTATTTGCAAATTTGAAACGTGTTCTTTGAAACACCCGAAAGATGTCGAATAAAAACGACCCAGCGTCACAATCAAAACGAAGCGACGCTAAAATAATGAAACTACATTAAAAGCAAAGAAAAAAAAAACTGTCACCGAATGTAAAACTTTTATGAAAAATATTTATTTTCTGACGAAGAAAATATAGTGAAATAACTGTTAGTCGGGTTGAAAAAAAGTTGTAGAACGTAGTCAAATAAATGAATATGCAACAAATAAATGCGACGTACGTAGAGACCGGAGATTTTCCTAGTTTTCTATTCCATTTGTTTGTATGTTTACGTATGGTAAATGGGTTTTTATTAGACATGAAAAAAAAAATGTTTTTTTCTTCTTATTTAAAAAAACAATGGCGTCTCTAGTTTTGCCTATCGGTGTCACGTGTGTGTATTTTTTTTACCGGGACTCATAATCAAAGCGGCGTTTTTTTGGTTTTGTTCTTTTGCTTTACTGAAATATGAAACATTGGGGTTCGGTTTATATTTAGGGTTAGGTGTAGGTTTAGGTTTAGGTTTACGGTTAAGGTTAGGGTTAGGTTTAGGGAATTTTTTACAGAAACAACAGGAGAAAAAAAAACATTACGGTGTGACGAATGAAAATAATATGTAAATAAAAGCACACTGACATGTAAATCAAAAGAAAATTATTTTATTCCTTTTGCTTAAAATGTAGTTTTGTTTTGTTCTTCTGCTTGGCTAAAAAATGCAAAAATTGCGCTTTGACTATGAGTCCCAGTAAAAAAAAACAACCGAAATGAGAACGAGAAGCGGCCATAAATTTTTTTTTTTTTTTACTTCACGTACGCTAAAACTATCAATTTATAAAAAAATAGCACTTTTAACGGATTATAATCATTAATAACTGTCACGGTTAACTTGGAAATTCAGTTTTATCGGCTACGGTAACTTTTATTTGTTGTATATTTGTTTTTTTTTTCAGCGTTTTCGTTGTAGGGCTATTGTTAAAAATACCCGTTATTATTTTTACAGGAAAGGTTTTTTTTTTTATTCACGAGAAGTTAAGGTTTGTTTGATTATCATTTTTTTTCGATGAATTGTTTGTTTTTTGTTTTTTCACGAGAAAGTTAAGGTTCGTTTAATTATGATTTTTTTTTTGTTTCAATTAATTTTTTTTTTTACTGGTACAGCTTTTAACCCAGACCTACTAGCTTAAGGTTAGGTTGAAAAAACAACAACAGTTTTTACCTTTTTTAGAGTTAGGGATTCGAGTTAGGGTAAAAAAAAAACAAGTTTCGTACATTTGTTTTAGGGTTTAGGATTAACGAGAATTTCCTGAAAGATTTTCAAAACCTATTAATTGTTAACAGTGCTATGAGTTTGTTTACCCTAAAATATACTTTCGCCGTATAGTAGAAGTGATGCACTTTAAATTTTGAGAATATATCAATTATGACTTCTTTCCTTTCAAAAACGGGTACTGATATCGATCCTGAATCAGCTTTCGTGACGTTCGACTCGGAATCGTTCGGCTGTCTTACGCAAACGGCCGAGTGTTGACGAGCCGAAGCAGCGAACAGCCGATAACTTTGTTACAAAGTGAAAATAAGTGCTTTCGAAGACGGATTTTTTGTCAGGAAGTTTTTTTTAAGGAAATAAACCCGAAATGAATTACGAACAGCTTTGCACTGCAGTATCATCACGAGCAAGTAAAAATAAATAATAAAATTTAAAAAATGTCGTGATAAAAGTAATTTTGGTACATTTTTTTTTTTTCAAAAAAAAAAAAATTCCTTGTAAATAAAAATACAGTATTCATTTTATAACAGTAACCTCGCTATGTTTTTTTCCTGTTGTTTCTTTTAAAACAATTCATGTAAATATGTTTAATTTTCTTTGTTGTTTCTTTAAAAAATTCCTAAACCTAAACCCTAAACCTAAACCCTAAACCTTAACCCTAACCCTAAACCGTAACCCTAACAACAAAAAAAACAAGCAAAACATTATTATCATAGGACGCAGCACCGTATCAAAAAATGTCGTCTCGTACAAATCGGCTCGTCAACTCTCGGGCTTTTGCGTAGAACAGCCGAACGCTTCCGAGTCGAACGTCACGAAAACTGGTTCAGGATCGATAAAAACACCCAAAAACGTGTCAAATTTGTCTCGAACAGCCTGTCCAGCCCGAAAGCAAGAAAATCCTTTCTATATACGAAGGTTGCAATGAAGAGTTTGTGAAGAACAAAACATCAAGTATACTTACTTTGCATTGTCTTTCGTATTTATATTCGAGTGGAGCATTGTTCTGTTTGATCCCAGGAAGCCATTATCGTAGGTATTTCCTCCGCCTTCCGGATGTTGATTTGTTTATTGCCTGTTCTCTGGATCGCCTCTCCTGGGGAATGTTAACGCTTCTGATCAAGGCAATTATTGTAACCATCCAAAGTGACTCTCTTTTTTGTGGAGAGTGGGATTCCCCACGTTAAAACGACCTCGAATCACATCCAGTCCCCGTGGGTCGAACGGGTTAATAAATACATAGCTGCAAGTGTACAAAACTATATATCGTATAACTTTTATTTACCAACGCTATTTCTTTTTTTTTCTTTCTTAATGGTAAATTTTACGGCATATCAACCGCTATTATGTTATTTGATGTGTTGTTGTTTGTTGGGGTTGTGGTTGTACGCGCAATTATTTGTTTGTTTCATACCTTCCCGGCTTTTCGTGTGTATGTGATGTTTTCTGTCGGTAAATAGTTGTATGCGTTTTCTTTTCTGTAATTTCTTACGTGTTATTCCAATTATAAATTGCGGCTTATTTCATAACCATTTGGAAGCGTTGTAATGGCGCTATGACGACGCGATGAATTTAGTGAAATACATTTGGAAGGTAAAAAAAGGTAAAAAAAAAAAAACAGAAATCGCGTCACGTGTTATTGTGACGTAACAATCAAAACATAAAAATTCCGAATTTGACCAAGTCATATCGGCTCTTTCTAATCGATAATCATCCGGCATTCTTCCTCATGTGTAAATGTTTCTTTATACCTGCATTTTTTATTCTCTCTCCGGATTACGCCATGTTACAAGTTTCCTGTCCATCCGGGCAGGCTGCATTGCGTAACTCAGGACACAGCAACGGCCATCTGTAACATAAATTTTGACGACGCAGATTGGCGCCAGGCCATGCATTCCATCTCTTTCGGTTGACTCGGACTTAGATCAAGAACCGATGTCGAATTGCTAGACCACGCCCCCATTTCCGCACTGCGCAAGTCAGGGTCTGGTTGAGAGTATTCTACAGGGAGCATCTGATTCTTCTCCTAACCACCTGATCCATGATCTGTCACCCGATTGGCAGAAAGGCTGGCCTTATCGTTCCAGAGCAGATGGGAGAGAGAATAGCTGGAAGATAATCAGAATGAAGACCAGAGTCGAATCTCTAAGAACATCCTGCAATCGATACCGTCTCGCCTGCCCTCAAGCTGCACAGTGGTGCGTGACAAACAGTCTTACCGTATTCAGCAATCGCGAATCTAGTCGATAACGATTGCCTCAGAGTCTCCCTCGATTTTAGCTCGGCTTCGAGTGTGCATCGCGCACAAATGCTGCTGTGGTCAGTCAGTCGATATATGCATGAACTCTACATCCTTGCAGGTAGAAGCGCCGGGAGCTTTCCGAGACCAGCGCACTCTCAGCGATATTGTCCGACGGGCCCTAGACATCGATGGCTTCCCGTCAACTCTCGAACCAATTGGCATCGACAGTAGGGATCGCAAAGACTCCGATGGCCTGATAGTGTTTCCCATTGCAAACGAAAAATCGCTAATATGGGATTCAACTTGTGGCGAAACTTTTACGGGATCGGGGACAAATCTTGCACATGTTACAACGTTAACAGAGGACCGTAAACGATCAAAATACGCTGGTTTCTTGACAGATTTTTTATTGTAACCGATCGATGCAGCCTTAGTCTATTAATGGCACGCAACACTGGCGGGGGGGGGATAGTTAATTGACTTGGCTTTACGAACGCCTTTCCATCGCCACTATTCGAGAAAACGCTTGAGCCTGCTCTCGGCCTGCCAAGCCAGCAGGGCATCCGATGAAATTTCTGATATTTTCATATTGGTTATTGTGTTCTTACATTTTAAAGCTATTTTCTCTTCTTTCTCCTTCTCTTCATTCTTTTTCTCTTTCTCTTCTTTCTCCTTCTCTTTCTTTTTCTCTTTCACTTCATTCTTTTTCTCTTTCTCTTCTTTCTCCTTCTCTTTCTCTTCTTTCTCCTTCTCTTTCTTTTTCTCTTTCACTTCATTCTTTTTCTCTTTCTATTCTTTCTCCTTCTCTTTCTCTTCTTTCTCCTTCTCTTTCTTTTTCTCTTTCACTTCATTCTTTTTCTCTTTCTATTCTTTCTCCTTCTCTTTCTCTTCTTTCTCCTTCTCTTTCTTTTTCTCTTTCACTTCATTCTTTTTCTCTTTCTATTCTTTCTCTTCTTTCTCCTTCTCTTTCTCTTTCTCTTCTTTCTCCTTCTCTTTATTTTTCTCCTTCTCTTCATTCTTTTTCTCTCTCTATTCTTTCTCTTCTTTCTCCTTCTCTTTCTCTTCCTCTTTCTCTTCCTTCTCTTTCTCTTTCTCTTTCTCTCCATTCTGCTCTTCACAACACAAAGTTCAGAATAAATTCCCACCCACAAAATGCGAATTACGTTCTCTTTTTGTCAACTTAAATCTGACTTATTCAAACGAACTTAGTTTTGTATGACTAAATCTCTAGACTCGCTGTCCCGGATGTTAAAATAAAGTCACCACGAGATCGTCTCTGCTAATATCGGTTCTATTTATCTTCCTCCCACAAGGTAAGATGTGACACAAGGTCGGGAAAGTGGGAAAAAAACAGCGCTCGAGAATTTGAGCACTCTGGCCATTTAAAAATTGCCTGGGCAGCCCCGTCGGCATTCCCCAGTAGGGGCGTCTCAAAGGGTGAGAAGGCAAAGCCTGGGAGGGTGCACCTCCTAGAACTGCACAGGACGGACAACCGATAGACCGGCGTAAACCCAGACCCGAAGGCCCGGACGATAGCGGTTTATCGGTATTCGTCATCAACGGGGCAGTGTTCGAATCCGCACTTAACAATTTCTTAAACTTTCAAATTGCACGCCAGTCAAAGACGGACCCTTTTATGGCGGGGATGGGGCAATTTGGGGCCACTTACACCGCTCCATCCGGGTTCAGGATCATCATGTCGGCCACAAAAGCATCAACATAAACAAATAAAGACAACCATCTAAAGAAAACACGTAAATAATTGTTGTTTGTTTTATCGCGTATGATTATTGAAAGAAGAACTTATGGACACTTCTCAATATAAACAGAAGATGCAAATATGCATTTACGTGATAGGGAGTAACTTGACATTATTAGGTCTTTTCTTTCTGATCGAAGCTTTTCCTATCAATGCTGGTGTAACTCGGGGCTCTATTCTAGGCCCAACACCATTTCTTCTTTATAGAAATGATCTTCCAGAGAATATTGTTCATCTATGCTGATGATACTACTCCTTATTCTGGCGTTGTTTCTCGCCCATCTCCCTCGGATCAGTCAGAATATGCAGCTGAATATAAGTTAAGCTGGGTTCAGAATTATGTGATCTAGTCCCCGCTTCTTTTGTTCCAGCTCGTTTGACTTGTTGGTCTAGTGGTCTTCATCAATTCTCTGTTTTGATACCTCATTTTGATACAGCTTCTTTCCAAGAACCGCAGGCTTGTGGAACTCTCTTCCTGCTGACTGTGTTTTTTCTACCTATAACTTTGGTCTTTTCAATACTACGGTCAATATGCATCTCCTGTCTTTGCGATAATCACATTTGTCCTTGTTTGTTTCTTACATCAAGTGGCTTCATGCCTTGTCTGGAGCGATTTCCATAAAAAAACGGTTGTCTCGGTTGTTATATCGCTTTATCCAGTTGTCTAAATACTGGTATCGATTTAATTCGTTCCCATTGCATCAAAATGTGACCACGGTCGCGGTAGGTAGACCAGCTCCCCTAAGGCCAGATGATAGACAATAATCCAATCATCTTCCCGAGGGAGGAGGTAATGTAAAGGTTTTTCACCTCCTCAAACATTGCCGTAACTTATTTCATTCCGACAAAAGAGAGTCTCCTCACCGGCGAGACACTCTATTTGCGAGAATTATGCTAAGAACGTATCCCCATCTGATATGAATAAGTCATTCTGAATCAATTCTGGTAAACCTGCCAAACACAAGTTCGGAAAGTGGGGATTGAAAAGCCACCGCGCAAGAGCAAGTGCATTCTGACTCACAAAAATGCCCGAACAGCTCCAGTGGCATTCCCCGGTATGCCCCTCTCAGTATAATAACAATAAACCAAGCATTTCTAAAAGAGAGTAGGTATAGCTTGGGAGATTGCACTTTATAAGACTGACAAGAACCATACCTCATCCCGACACGAGATGGCCTGCTCACTGGCAAGACAGTCCTTCTTTTGTCAGAATGGTGCCAAGAATGTATCCTCGGCTGGTTAGAACACGGCCGGCAAACCAGACATTCTGAATGAATGCTGAACAACCCCAACCTTAACCCTAACCGTAACCCCACTTCAACTAGTGCCGTAAATGATGATAT
>OY744538.1:10542385-10552385 GCA_963556195.1 Sepiola atlantica
TCTCCAGGAGTTAGGCACAAGGCCAGTTTTATCTTACTCCCACAAGTAAGATGTGACACAAAGTCGGGAAAGTGGGGTTTTAAAAGCCAGCGCCCGAGAGGTGAGCACTCTGGCCATTAAAAATTGCCTGGGCAGCCCCGTAAGCATACCCCGGTAGGGGCGCCTCAGGCAGTAAGCAATAAACTTACTCCTCCCCAAAGAGGGGAGGCGAAGCCTGTGAGGGTGGACCTCCTAGAACTGCACAGGACAGACCCATAGACCGGCGTAAATCAAGCCCCGAAGGCCAAGACAATACCAGTCTATGGAGTGCAGTATCCATCGGAACAGATACTACACTTTGATCTTAGACAAAAGGCCGCCACTAAGTATCTCGCCGGTAAGCAAACCATAGAGGCATGATCATGTCCAGGTCGAGGGGAGGCACCCTCCCTGGTTTTACCTTCTCTCTTTGAGTAGTGATTGCGGGATGTCGTCAGGGTTTGTTTTTTTTTCGGAGTCAGAATGCACACCTTTCTGATGCGCTGGATTTTTCAACTTTCGGCCTTGTGCCATACTTTCCTGCGGTGGTAGGGAGTAAATATCACATCTATTACGGATACATAAAAAAGAAAACTTATTCTAATGACAAAATGAATTGTGTTTGTTGTCGAAAATGTTTTCTTCAGAGATGGAATTTGCAATCAGAGAATTCCTTTCGTGATTTCGAGAAATATCATGAAAATAAATCCCGAAGCTGAACTCCTTAGTGTTTTCTCTTCTCAAACGGCGAGCAAATAAAATATATTTCTGTCTCCTGTTTATTTAGTAAAATACAACGTTTGTCTTTGAGCGAGCACATGAAATTGTTTCAAAACAAAAACGGTCGGAATAATCATGGGGTTAAGATTGGACGAGTCAGAGGAAAACGGGAAAAAAGATGAAAGCATCTATTTTCGTATTTATATTTCTGAGTATCAGATAATTGAAAGATGTACAAATACAAATCAAAATTAAGCATACACACACACACACACACACACACACACACACTTATATACAAAACGGTTGCGAGATGGGAATGCTCAATATCAGGAGGAATCGTATGTATATATATATATATTCTCTCTCTCTATATATATATATATATTGTTTTTAAATTCCCGAAACAGTTTTTCATGGTAAACAACTGATGATCCCTTAAAATAGTGTTAGAAACTAACTAATATAATAACTGTAAAAAATAAATTGACTTACATGAGTGATTTTCCACTGGAAGACTTGAGACTATAAGTTTTTTTTTTGTTGTTTTTTTGTTTTTTTTTTATATAGTTTTAATGGTTGAGAAACTTCCGAGATTATATATATAGATATATTTATTTTCTCTCTCTCTCTCTCTCTCTCTATATATATATATATATATATATATATATATATATATATATATATATATATATATGTATATGTATATATATATGTATATGTATATAAACAATAATATTTATTAATAAATATTTATTAATTATTTTAATTACCTACAGACATCGATGTTTCATGCTAACGCAATCTTCAGTGTAGGAACTAATTCTCAACGGCCGGTGGGCGCGAACCCCGATCACAAATCGCCACTGATTCGTAGTCGAGAATCTTTACCATCGGCCATAGCCAATTAGTTAGTAAATATAGAGGAATTTTAAATGGAGATATATTTATATATATATATATTTCTTCATATATATATATATATATATATATTTATATATATATATATATATTTATATATATATATATATATTTATATATATATATATTTATATATATATATATTTTTATATATATATATTTATATATATATATTTATATATATATATATATATTTATATATATATATATATTTATACATATATATATTTATATATATATATTTATATATATATATATATTTATATATAAATATATATATATATTTATATATATATTTATATATATATTTATATATTTATATATATATATTTATATATATATATATATATTTATATATATACTTATATATATATTTATATATTTATATATATATATTTATATATATATATATATATATATTTATATATATATATATTTATATATATATATATTTATATATATATTTATATATATATATTTATATATATATATATTTATATATATATATATTTATATATATATATATATATTTATATATATATATATATATTTATATATATATATATGTTTTTATATATATGTTTATATATATATATATATTTGGATTTTTCACTTAGAAAAAAGATTATTCAGTGAAGACCGGGATTAGTCCAATGAAAACAAGCTCGATGATACTCTATTACAGGGTACAGAGCATTTATATGTGATTTTTTGAAAGCTTACCAAAGCATTCCGTTCAGGAGCCAAATCAACACCACAAAAGATTTTTTCATTCAAAAATTATTTATTTATCATTTTTCAAATTAAAAAGTTTTTTACCTACACGTGTTTCACTACCAAGCAGGTCCTTGCTTGGCAGATCATCAGGGAAATTAAGTACCTTGAATAAGAATTACAACAACCGGCAATACACAATGTGGTGTTGCTTTAATTGAGGTCACTTAAGAAGGGAAGAAAAAAAATAAAATAATAGTACAAAGATAAAAAGAAAAAAAATAGAGAATGTCTTAAAAGAATATCTCGCAAGATTTTTACGACATTGTTGCTACTAGGCGAAACAGCAAAAAATTAGTCCCAAACCAGCAAAAACAGAAAAAGAAATTAGTCCCAAATGCACTCAAATGAAACAGTAATAATGAGCGAGAATACACTTTCTTGACGGGCGGCACAACTATGAAAAGTATCCTCCCCCAAATAAAGACCAAACAGTCAAAACTCCGTTCCCAAGTTACCATTCCAAGCCACTGGTAGTATTAGCATTCCAGATCTATTCCATCAAAAGGAAAGGCGACACAAATGTCCGTTTGTAATTCATGCGGTCGTGCTAGCCTTATTTCCAAGGCTGACTCGCTCCCTTTTGATAAGAGAGAATATGTCTTCAATTATATAGTCCTGGCAGTATCCAAAAATTCCCAAATACAAGCTAAATGAAGATATATTGCAAAATTCAGAGCACATATATGTAATATAATATTAATTCAATTCCGCAGTCTATGTAAAAGGCAATCCAAAGACATAATTTACATCAGTTTCTTCAATTCTTTATTTCCGCTCTTCGGTGAAGGTTTATCTTTTACACTTTCGTTTTACATACAAACACTATAAGTTATTTTATGTTTATCTATTTGTAGATCTACACGTGGGGGTCGGGAAGATGGTTTTATAACTCAGGGGTCACTTAACGGGGAAAAAGTTGAAACCCCCTGGCCTAGAATAACCATTATGAGAGTCAATGTATTTCTGCGGACTTGTACAATACTGGAAACGACTCAGAGTTTAATCAAAGTCGTATAAAAGAAATATACTCTGATTATTGGGGCAAAGTGTTAGTAATTCGAAACAACGAATACTGTTTTCATTTCGTTTGCAGGGATGAGTGTAGCACTGTGAAACAAAGTCCGTGGTGATGGGTTTCTCTGGTACTGTGGGCATTTAAGACGTTTAGGCTTACCGTAACTCCCCAATTTTCATCTTTCTACGGAGAAGCATCCTATTGCAGCATGTACCCTCGCGATCAGTGACCGGTTCTGAGACTCATAAGCGAGCACCTCTGTCTTGGCTTGATTTTACTTTATCTTACCATGAAAAAAATCATATTGTGAATTGCAATCGGGGTTTCATCTTGATCTATGTTCAGCTTCAGGGGTGATCCCTTAATTAAGGGCAAAATTTGGTGTTCATAACTGTTGGATGTTCCAGAGCTGTAGTGTCCCATCAACCACTGGTTAAGGTTGTCACTGTGCTCCTATATTGCTGGGCAACGTAGGTTAATGGGTTACGATGAAGGTGATATCCGTCTGGGAGAGGGATACTCCACGGTGGGGCTATTCTAATATCTTACCCTATTGGATGCTTCTGCTTCAGCGATCTGTTGAAAAAGCGGATAGAGCAGACAGAGAAGAACGTAATCATCCACTAATAAATGTAGGTTAATGTTAGGGTAACTGGTCATATAACATAGTATGGCTTTACAAAGTGATGTTTTTAGGCTGTTCCGCCTTGACAGGTATAACACTGTTTCCTAAAATATACTTACACATTTCTTATTATTTCGTTGCACTTAAGGTTGAAATAGTATTTTCGTAGATCTGTCACGCTTATGGTTGAAATAGTATTTTCGTAGATCTGTCACGCGTATGGTTGAAATAGTATTTTCGTAGATCTGTCACGCGTATGGTTGAAATAGTATTTTCGTAGATCTGTCACACGTATAGTTGAAATAGTATTTTCGTAGACCTGTCACGCGTATGGTTGAAATAGTATTTTCGTAGATCTGTCACGCGTATGGTTGAAATAGTATTTTCGTAGATCTGTCACGCGTATGGTTGAAATAGTATTTTCGTAGATCTGTCACGCGTATGGTTGAAACAGTATTTTCGTAGATCTGTCACGCTTATGGTTGAAATAGCATTTTCGTAGATCTGTCACGCTTATGGTTGAAATAGCATTTTCGTAGATCTGTCACGCTTATGGTTGAAATAGCGTTTTCGTAGGTCTGTCACGCATATGGTTGAAATAGAATTTGTTTGGGGCTGTCACGCTTATGGTTGAATAGCATTTTTGAAAGTATGTCACGCTTATAGTTGAAATTGCATTTTCGTAGGTCGGCCACGCTTATGGTTAAAGTGGCATTTTAAGCGATCTGTCACTCTTATGGTTTAAATAGCATATTAGGCGATCTGTCACGCTTATGGATTAAATAGTATTTAAGGCGATCTGTCACGTTCATGGTTAGAATAGAATTTTAATGGGTCGGCCACGCTTATAGTTAAAAACGCATATAAGGCGATTTGTCACGCTTATGGTTTAAATAGCATAATAGGCGATCGGTCACGCTTATGGTTTAAATAGCATATTGGGCGATCTGTAACGCTTATGGTTTAAATAGTATATTAGGCGATCTGTCACACTTATGGTTTAAATAGCATATTAAGCGATCTGTCATGATTATGATTAAAATAGCTTTTTAGGCGATCTGTCATGATTATGATTAAAATAGCTTTTTAGGCGATCTGTCACGCTTATGGTTTAAATAGCATATTAGGCGATCTGTCACGCTTATGGTTTAAATAGCATTTTAGGCGATCTGTCACGCTTATGGTTTAAATAGTATATTAGGCGATCTGTCACACTTATGGTTTAAATAGCATATTAGGCGATCTGTCACGCTTATGGTTTAAATAGCATTTTAGGCGATCTGTCACGCTTATGATTAAAATAGCTTTTTAGGCGATCTGTCACGCTTATGGTTTAAATAGTATATTAGGCGATCTGTCACACTTATGGTTTAAATAGCATATTAGGCGATCTGTCACGCTTATGGTTTAAATAGCATTTTAGGCGATCTGTCACGCTTATGGTTTAAATAGCATTTTAGGCGATCTGTCATGCTTATGATTGAAATCGTATTTTAGACGATCTGTCACGCTTATGGTTTACATAGCATTTTAGGCGATCTCTCACGCTTATGGTTGAAATAGCATTTTAGGCGATCTGTCACGCTTATAGTTTACATAGCATTTTAGGCCATCTGTCACGCTTATGGTTTAAATAGCATATTAGGCGATCTGTCACGCTTATGGTTTAAATAGTATATTAGGCGATCTGTCACGCTTATGGTTTAAATAGCATATTAGGCGATCTGTCACACTTATGGTTTAAATAGTATATTAGGCCATCTGTCACGCTTATGGTTTAAATAGCATATTAGGCGATCTGTCACGCTTATGATTAAAATAGCTTTTTAGGCGATCTGTCACGCTTATTGTGTAAATAGTATTTTAGGCGATCTGTCACGCTTCTGGTTTAAATAGTATTTTAGGCAATCTGTCACGCTTATGGTTTAAATAGTATTTTAGGCGATCTGTCACGCTTATGAATGAAATAGCATTTTCGTAGGTCTGTCATGCTTAAGGTTGAAATAGCAGTTTTAGCTGCATCCACGTATCCCGATAAAGGGATCTGACCGTCCATTATTCGGTCTGTCCAACTGTCACATTTAGACTTAGAATAACATTTTCATCGATAAACGCATAGTTACGGGCCCCGCAGTAGCTCGGGATTAACGTTTTAGAAAAAGAAGAAGAGCGATAAACGCGTAGAATAAAAAGACGCATCTGAAGTATACCCGTTAAGTTTATCAAAGTGTAAGGCAAATAAAATATAACTACATTGTTTTCTAACAAAGACCTGGTATTAAATATAGTCGAGAAACTAGGGTCCGTGTCTGTGAAATGTTGGCACAATAGCATAGAAGGCATTGCAATTTTTCATCTTTCAAAACGAAGAAGATTTGACTTCCATGTAAACGAAGTATGAGTCATGTGGTCCTATTTTCTTACGCTCTCATTTGAGTCGGCTTCCTCCATTCATTTGATCGTTCAACTACAAACACAGTCATTAATCAACATGTGAATCGCATCAATTGGAGTTATCTCCTCTTGTTTGATCCTTTAGGGCAACTGGATGCGAACGAAGACGAGATAATTACATGGTCACGAAATGCTATTTGACAAAAAACTAAGTTAAAAAATCTAAACTTATCTGAAAAACATTTGAAGAGATACAAATGCACGTATCGTGTACTAGTTGAAGTGCCAAATGAGTTTTAACTATCTATCTATCTATCTATCTATCTATCTATCTATATATGTTTCTTTATTCTATCTATCTATCTATCTATTAATCTCAGTCTATTTCTATCTATCTATCTATCTATCTATCTATCTATCTATCTATCTATCTATTAATCTCAGTCTATTTCTATCTATCCATATACCACATAATACAGTCAAATCAGTGGAAACGGTCAAACTGATTGCAGCACAAGGTTTTTTTTGCACAATACATGTCTATAAGGTGTCTATATAAAAATATTTAACAGTCGATTTATATATATATTTCTCTCTCTCCCTATATATATATATATATATATATATATATATATATATATATATATATATATATATATATATATATATATATATATAAAATAACACTTCTCAAACCCAAAATACATTAGGAAGAACCAATGTAATATATCTGTTCCAATGCCCTATGGGAGAATGTACCTCCGACAACAATAAAAAAAACAACTAATTCTTACATAGGTTTCACTTCCACAACACTATCCCGAAGACTCACCCTACATCTCTCCGACACTAGCTCTATATGCCAACACCTAAAAAAACATAATTGTACCCCCTCCCAATATAGAAACATCCTGGTTAACAATACCAAAATAATACACCACGATACCAATATAAAAAAATTAAAAATACTCGAAGCCCTCTACATAAAAACTAAACATCCCACAATTAATAATGTCAATTATGAAACTAGTCGCAACATTTTAAAGTGTCTAGCATAATAATTAACATTACCAAATTCTTAGCCATTAGGTAGTTATGCGTTTGAATTGTATGCACTTTCTTTAACGTCATCAATTTCTTAACGGTTTAAACAGTCAAACTTTTAAATCTCTCATATGTGTAGAAAGCCATCACGTTCTCATGTACATTTCAACTTTACAGGCGCTTTTTCAAGTTATAAACTACTTGCCGTTATAATTCAAAAATAAGCACAACAGTAAAGGAAGGATGAAGGTAATCCGATGTAATGGGAAATGAAAAAGGAAAAACCCAAAAGGATGTTTTTTTTACATATTCATCAACGTTTCGTCTTTATTTGTAAGACTTCCTCAGGATGATAATTTTAAGAAAAATGTCATGCAATTACGTGAAAATATTGGGTTGACATGATGGGTTGATGATAAAAAGTAGTAGCTACTGACTTCACTAAGCCCGGACCTCGGGTCTGCGAATCCAGAAGTGGCTACCACTTTTTCTCATCAACCCATCATGTCAACCCAATATTTTCACGTATTTGCATGACATTTTTCTTAAAATTATCACCCTGAGGAAGTCTTACAAATAAAGACGAAACGTTGATGAATATATAAAAAACATCCTTTTTGGGTTTTTTTTTTCATTTCCCATATATATATATATATATATATATATATATATATATATATATATATATATATATATATATATATATATATTGGAAGCGAAACAACCAAAACAAATAAAATTATTCTTTTATTAGATACGCGTTTGTTTCAATCGTATTAAATGCTGATAAATGTTCAGTAAATATTCATCATCGTCTTAACTTTTGATTATTATTAAAAACAAAAAAAATTATATATATATATATATATATATATATATATAACTATATATATATATATATATATATATATATATATATATATATATATATATATATATATATATACTATTAGCAGGGGCGTAGAAATTCCTGATATAGTACCCAGCCGCGATGCTACCCTACTCGGCGAGATGGGCCCGTAGATTTTGTTAGATTGTCCATCTAGGAGATGGAAACTCCGATATAAAACCTGCGCTCTACATCGTCTCTCAGTTATCGTGCTTCGACTTGTCACTGAAACCAGACTTTGTAGAAGGAGAGCGTGCTCTGCGTGTCGTACAAACGCAGAGCATGGCCATCTACATGTACAGATATTCCTACAAGACCCACGGCGATGAAAACCTGTAAAAATAAATTGGTCCTGCTGAACAATATGTGCGACCATAATCGGTCATTGCAATTTTTGTAGGGATGGCCTTCTTCGGTAAAGAAGTGGCAATCATCATATATCCATCTATCTATCTATTTGTTCTTATCTATCTATCTATCTATCTATCTATCTATCTATCTATCTATCTATCTATCTATTTGTTCTTATCTATCTATCTATCTATCTATTTGTTCTTATCTATCTATCTATCTATCTATCTATCTATTTGTTCTTATCTATCTATCTATCTATCTATTTGTTCTTATCTATCTATCTATCTATCTATCTGTCTATCTATTTGTTCTAATCTATCTATCTATTTGTTCTTATCTATCTATCTATCTATCTATTTGTTCTTATCTATCTATCTATCTGTCTATCTATTTGTTCTAATCTATCTATCTATCTATTTGTTCTTATCTATCTATCTATCTATCTATCTATTTGTTCTTATCTATCTATCTATCTGTCTATCTATTTGTTCTAATCTATCTATCTATCTATTTGTTCTTATCTATCTATCTATCTATCTATCTATCTATCTATTTGTTCTTTATCTATATATCTATCTATTTGTTCTTATCTATCTATCTATCTATCTATCTATCTATCTATCTATCTATCTATCTATCTATCTATCTATCCCATTCAGTATCTATCTATCTGTCTATCTATCTATTTGTTCTTATCTATCTGTCTATCTATCTTATACTACGAAAATTCTATAGATCTTGTTATTTTTTCCGCGTGCACGCGGTATGACGTCATGATAGAATGTAACACCACAAATTGTGATGTCATTAAAGCGTCATCGTCATTTGACGTCATCCACCAACTCAGAGAGAGGGGGAATGGATTTTTTACTACGTTTTATCTAGACGTCTACTAAACGAACCTCGCAATCTCTTTAGGTCTAGTATGCTATTGAAACTCTAAGGATATTTTTATCCTCATGTTGTGACGTCATCTATTAAAATAGAAGTGGAGATAGCCGTGCACAGTGAATGACACCACACAATGATGACTAAACCCAGAGAATGCCTACATTGATCAAAGAAGACGTTTATGAATTAAATTTTTTTTAAATTTATTTATGTATTTATTTATTTTCTTTTTTAAGTAATGGCAGATTTATTTCGTGTAGTCGAATGATTATGGAGAGGGAAAATTGGGAGGTAAGCAGTAATTAATTTAATCAAAATGTCCATTCTATCGAATTTTAATCAAGCGACGCCG
>OY744538.1:10554885-10562385 GCA_963556195.1 Sepiola atlantica
GGCAACCTTCATGTAGTCCCTCGTGTAAGTACCTAATGTCTTTCTAGAAAGAATTCCAACTAAAAAGATATCGGTGAAACCAATGCCAACAACATAATCATCAGATTCATACGAAATGAATTGAATGAATTATCAATAACTTTTTAATAATAATAATAATAATAATAATAATAATAATAATAATAATAATAATAATAATAATAATAATAATAATAATAATAATAATAATAATAATAATAAATTATAAAAAAGCAACAGCATCGTTTCATGCTTCAACCACCATCTACTCATCATTATCAAGATATGCCATTTTATAAAGGATACGAAAGTTGGCGTTAGATTTTTAGTTCTATTTGTATCTTTAATTTGAAAAAAATAGTTTTTATCTTAACTTTATATACAGATACGTTTTTAAAATAAAGAGAAAGGGAGACAATCGAGAAAGAGCTGTGCATCTCTCTCATCGCATCAACATCTGCATGGACGCTTAAAGTTGTAAACACACGGGTGGACCGCCTGTTCTTCTTCTTATCATGCCATATTTATCCCCTCCCATTCATCCGTCATGTCTGTTGATGATGACTAGCCGACAATCTTGGATTTGGTTTAAAATAAACCATAAAAGTGTTGATATGCCGTAAACGAAACCAAGCAAATTAACTAAACTAATACGATGTCGCTCATTATGCTGCTATTCTTTGTTTTCGGACATCGCACATAATGTAAAATGTTAATTGACGAAGTTATTTAGAAATATACAGTTTTCAATAGGATGGTTTTTTTATTCTCCTTATAAGGTATTGACCTCAGATGTCTTGGAGGCAGACGACTTGCATGCAGACTGTTCTGTAACTCAATACAACGCGAAATCCATCTTCAATTTACGTCTAAAAAGCCGTTATTTGCTGCAAATGTCAAATGCTAAATGATTTAACGAAATATTTTGTTGCGGGTGTCATGTGCTGGTTGTCTTTAATATATTTTCGTCTACTTCCGGTGTGATTAGCTACAACTTCGTATCAACAGGAAGTGCTTTTAATTTCCAAATTCAAATCAACGGAAGTAAAGCCGACTGTTTTTTCATGCGAAATATCCAGGAGCAGATGGCAAAGGTTAATAATTTTATGTTGAAACCAAAACTTTTTGGGTAAAATAATTTGTTTTTTTTGTTTTTTTTTAAATAATTCCTGATTTTGAAGAAAAGCTGACATTTTCCTTGTTTTGAATTCTGTTTCTCGTTTGTGTTCAATTTTATCTTTCGCTGTCTGGAGTTCTGTATTAAGCGCCCTAAGCTTTTCATTGATTGTCTTAGCATAACATAAATTCTATGGAGAAAGCATCATTTGATGTGTGCATGTGTGGACAGATGTGTACAAACAGACGCTCACAATAACAACTGGAGAGACAATTGATAGAACTGGAGACGAAGGGCTGCGATCGATCCTCGACAAAACCCATCTTTACCAAAATCAAATAACCATTATCCCTTTATCACATGGAATCACACATACACACTTTCTCTGTGGCATATATGTGCACACACACGCAACTCTCTCTCTCTCTCTCTCTCTCTCTCTCTCTCTCTCTATATATATATATATATATATATATATATATATATATATATATATATATATAGGCAGCAAGTTATTATCCAAGCAAGCGTTGTAGAACGTCACGGAACTTTCTCGTTTGTAAGTCTTCTTCGTGAGGTTCTCAAATCGTCGAGCTATCCTTCTTGTTTCAAGTTGCGTAGAGTATTTCCCTGATTGTTCTTAATTCGGCCATTATTGTAAGCTACTTTCTAATAATATATATAGTTGCTAATTACTGGACATTACTAAGAAATTTCTTACTAAAACATGTCTATGTAATCATTATTTAGTAGTAATTTTAGTCTTCACATGTCCACCCCCAGTCGTGGACCCCAGTCGCATGTCTGCCAGGCCTGTATTATGAATCGCCTTGGTTTTTGCACATCAAGGTGAGCAGCCATTTTTTTTCGAGGTCCACCACACCTACGGTGGTGGAGCGGAAAAGTACAGCCCATCTAGATTGGCATGGCTGTAAATTGCTGGGTTAAATCAAATAACCCAGAGTAGAGAAAATAAGGGCTAATTTGTTCTTTTTAAATTCCTCCCATTATTACGGCTAGCAGAAGGAAATGAAAAAATGAAGCCCAGAGACGAAATATCCACAGAGCAATTCGGTGACGTGTCAACAGAACAGGACTACCTGGTTGGCGGCTGATGAGAACAGGGTATTGCACCTGCTATAACACGTTGTATGTCATATATATATATATATATATATATATGAAGAGTTCGAATGCAAAACGCGATAAATCCAATTCGTTTAAATTGAGAACTTAAACAATCAAAAGTCGAATATATTAAATCTAGACTTCGACTAAATCTTATTTGAATTGAAACTAATCAGAAATTATGCTGCTATGCTATTATGTAAAACGTGATTTGGGGGTGCGGTCGAATGTTAAAATATAACAGGTTTCTTAGTGATAGCTTCATAATTTTCAAAATGGCGTTTATCGCGTTTTGCATTCGATCCCTTCATATATATATATATATATATATATATATATTTGTGTGTGTGTTTTACCTCGAGGAGAATGAAAAAATACGGACGTTAAACGACTCTTTTTATATATATATATATATATATATATATATATATATATATATATATATATATATATATATATTACTATTTCATGTATCCACATAAAATTTTATAAGGGGATATACTTTTTTATGTATCAATTTTCAGTATTTACTTCAACAGTGCTCGATACGTAAGTAGAGCTAGGTAGTAAGCTATGAAAATATGTTTATGGCAATTAAGCTACACAGAGACTCCTGCGTTCTATCACAGGGGGTGGGGAATCTTCAGACTAAAATAAAGATTCCCCCTGTGATGACACGCGGCAGCCTTTGTGTAGCTTAATTGCCATAAATATATTTTCATAGCTTACTGTATATATATATATATATATATATATATATATATATATATATATATATATATATATATATATATATATATATATATATATATATGGCCAATTTCTCCCTTTTCAGTCCCCTTTAAGTGCGTCTGGACTCACCTATATTTTGAGCACTTTCTCCACACTGCTCCCACGCAAAGAGTTTTCTTCACATTCTAAAATTCATTTGACTTCTTTTCAACGGAAATTTACCACCCGGACAATCTGCATATATTTTTCACGGAATTTTTCTTTTCATTCACTGCGTTTTTTTTAACAAAAATTCCTTTTATAATAATTTTCATATTTTTCAAATATTTGAACTTTGGTTTTTTCGAAAGCCAACTTATCCATCTGTATTTCTCCTCTGATGATAAGATTTCGGTCTTTGAAAAGCCTTGGCTTAAGGAAAGAATAATAAACACTAGTTTATTACTGAATACACCTTGCATTGAACAATTGAAATTTGAAATAAATTTGGACAATCGTCGCATATTTATCACTCTTTTTTCTTCTCTCTCTCTCTCTCTCTCTCTCTCTCTCTCTATATATATATATATATATATATATATATATATATATATATATATATATATATATATATATAGTCTCGGAGGTTTCTCAACCATTAAAACTATATAAAAAAAAATTTTTTTTTTTTTTAAATAAATAAAAAAACTTATAGTCTCAAGTCTTCCAGTGGAAAATCACTCATGTAAGTCAATTTATTTTTTACAGTTATTATATTAGTTAGTTTCTAACACTATTTTAAGGGATCATCAGTTGTTTACCATGAAAAACTGTTTCGGGAATTTAATATATATATATATATATATATATATATATATATATATATATATATATATATATATATATATATATATATTATCATTATTATTGGGTTGTTTATAAAAAAATGTTTTCAATTATATATTCCTTACAGTATCCGAAATACAAGCTCAATGAAGATTTATCACAAAGTTCAGAGCATATATATTATATAATTTTAATTCAATTCCAAAGTCCATGCAGAAAGCAATTCAAAGACATAATTTACATCAGTTCCTTCAATTCTTTATTCGCGCACTTCAGTGGAGGTTGATCATTTACATTTCCGTCTTACATATAAAAACATCAGTTATTCCATGCTAATCTATTTGTAGACCTACACGTGTTTCTTGGCGGATGGAACAAAAATTACAGTTCGAAAGTCCATTCGTCAATCATCAGGGAATAATAGAAATATATAGTGGAGTTGTAGAAACAAGTCATACAGTTCAGAGGACGCAGAAGATATTTCCTTTATTTCATCGGTAAGAAAAAAAAACGAGTACTCGTGAGAGCCCATGAAAAGCTACTGAGAAAAGACTAAAGATTTGCCTGGCGCTCTTATACAACTAAAGATTTGCGATCGCCGCTTCTGTACAAAGGAAAGATGGCACTACCCGATTGTGAGCACGCAAATGACTCAGCAGCTTAGCTTAGCTCTTGTGGCGTGGTTAAAATTTGCTGTAATCAACTGAACCATTTTCGTTTCTTTTATTCAACAATGGCAAATCTGATGCTAAAGATTCTGTCTGGCAAGTAGAAAAAATATTTCTAAGATTGTAATTTAATGAATGTGGATAAAAAAAATAAGCCAGATGTGACCAAATAATAATAGATTGTAAAATTGAATAGAACTTTTTGTCCAAAAACCATTTGTATAATTTTTTTTTTGCTCAATGCGATATTTCTTTATATATATATATATATATATATATATATATAGAGAGAGAGAGAGAGAGAGAGAGAGAGAGAGAGAGAGAGAGAGAGAGAGGGAGGGAGAGAGAGAGGGAGATGGAAAATGAAAAAAGGAAAGCCAAAAATATTATTTTCCTTTTTTTAATTTTCCATTACGTTGGTATATTATTTCTATTTTTATAAGTATACATATAGTTATCTATATCATACACACATACATAGAGATAGAGATAGAGAGAGGAGGAAGAAAGAGAGAGAGAATTAACAAATAGATTTTAACAGTTTTTATTGATCCGACTATAAACAAATTAAGAAAAAAGAATCACCTGGTTTTCAACTTAGCTTGACATTTTTCAATAAATTCGTTTATTTCCTATTTTTTCGTTGTATATATATATATATATTAGAGAGAGAGAGAGAGAGAGAGAGAGAGAGAGAATTGTAAATATTTGTTTTTATTTACATACGTATACGTTTCATCTTTATGGGAATCGTCAGTGTAGAGAAGAATTATTCACACCGGGTTCGAACTCAGAACCTGAGTTATATGTCAAACTTAAATTCCAACGTCCTAGCCCACATGGCCGTCACCAATAACGATATCTTCTGTGAGTACAAAAACACTTTAATATTTAAATAATATTTATATATATGGAGAGTTTACCAAGATATTTTTTTCTTCCAGAGAGGATTAATCACAACAACAAAATCTGTTATTTTATCATTTATTTATTTTGTAAAGTTATTGTTTCCTACACGTGTTTCGCTACCTAGTAAGGTGCTTGCTAGGAAGTTCATCAGCAAAAATATAAATCTAAGATATAGACCTCAACAACTGACAATACCCTACAAGGGATTGACCTGGTCGAAATCACTTAAGAAGAAAAAAGGAAAACAAGTTCAAAAGACAGCTCAAACAATTCGGCAATATGTGGCAGTTGTGATGTGCCCCCACAAGAATCAAGTCCAGTGCAATCCAAAAGTGTGAAAAAAAAAAAATTTCTATATATAAATTAAATATGTGTCTATGTTTGTATATTTATATGTATAGGGTTCACTTCTAAACTAATTAACTGATCATTATGAATTTTGGAACACAGCTGTTAGGCGTAAGGCGTCATAACGTGGGCTATACTTAGTTTAATTAATCAAACAACTCGAGAATATGTGGTAACTGTGATGCGCCCCCACTAGAATCAAGTCCGGTGCAATCCAAAATTATATGATATATATATATATATATATATATATATATATATATATATATACATATATATATCATAAAGTTAATTGCACAACGAACAATAGAATGCGGCTTATTTTGTTTGACTTCCTTACTTTCGCCGACCTTTTCGACACGACGCATGCGCAAGAGAATAGTGTGAAAAATCGAATTACAATTAGAATTCATTGATTTTTATCCGCTTAAGGGTTTTCGAAATGGAAGTGTATCACGAATATTCTAGGCGGACATACTTTTCTTTGTCATGCTTACATAAGTGGGTCTCTCTCAATCATCAAACAATCACGTACACATACACATATAGTGTACTATAAAGTATACTTATGGCAAGTAAACTACACTGAAACTTTTAAGCTTTATTTCCGGGGAAAATCATCAGACTAATTAAGGAATGAAACACAAACGTTTCTGTGTAGTTTACTTGCCATAAGTATACTTTATATCACTACTACTACTTTTTAGTCATATATTAAGCGCTGTTCAAGTCAAAACTGAAACAAATGCATAGACAATATATTTTATAAGTGATATATATATATATATATATATATATATATATATATAGGCAGTTCTACAAAATTATTTTTAGAATATCCGAAAATATCTCAAATTACAAGCTCAATGAAGTGGCATTGCAAGCTTTAGAGGTATATATATATATATATATATATATATATATATATATATATATATATATATAAATATATATATATATATATATATATATATATATACATACATATATATATACATATATATATAATACATATATATATATACATATGGGAAAATGAAAAAGGAAAACCAAAAAATGGATGTTTTTTATGTGTACATCAACGTTTCGTCTTTATTTATAAGACTTCATCAGGATGATAATATAGAGAAAAATGTCATGCCAGTACAAACACATGTAGGGTTGACATATTGGGAAAAGGAAAGAAAATAATGGCCACTACTGGGTGGACGTCCGTACTGGGTGAGGAGTGAAAAATGAATGTTGATGAAAATGAGTGGGGAAGAAGTGGAAAGATGGGGGTGAGCAAGGACTACTGTGGCTGGTAGTAAGAGAAAGTGGTGGGGGGATGAGCAGGAATAATGTGGATGGCAGAGAGTGAGTGGAGGAGAGGGAGGAAGGAGGTGTTTGAACAGATGGCTGCGGTCAAGACTGAAGGGGAAAAAGTAAGTTGGAATGTTTGTGTGTGGGGGGGTGTATGCAGAGAAAAGGAGGGTGGATAGAGAAGGAGGGAGGGCTGTGATTTTGGTGGATGGGCGAAAGTTATGGTCTTAGAGAGCGTTTTGAGAAAATGAGGGGATTTAAGAAGGGGGATACGGAAGAGTGAAGGTACGAAAGAAATAGTTGAGAGGGGGAATGGGTGAGGGGGAGAGGGGGAATTTGTTGTGATAGGGTATGAAATATTTGAAATATTTGGAAAATGATGGCAATGAGTGAGGGAGTGGAGCGGTGAAGGAGGGGGAGGATGGAGGTAATTGAACAGGTGGGTATGGAATA
>OY744538.1:10564885-10657385 GCA_963556195.1 Sepiola atlantica
ATTTTATTTATTATTTATAGTTTTATTTTATTCTACGAAGTGTTTCATTTATTTATTCTCTTGAAGTTTTGTATTTTTATTTTAACACTTTAAATAAAAATAACAATACCAAACTTCTAGGTCTAGGGTACATTGTTGAAGTGTCACATAGGACTGAGCCTATATCGTTCGACACGAAATAGTTTTTCAAGTCCAGGTATGATTTTATTTCATCATCTTTCGTGCACTAAACTCTTCGTGCACTTCCGGTGGAGGTCTGGATTGTGCTCTTCTCTCATCCGTCGTTCATTTTCTGCGTTAAGTGGTAAAAATGCTATTTGAAACTTAAACGTGTCGGACTAATGAGAATGTTATTGAAAACTTCTATCTTACAGACCGACGAAAATACTACATCTAACTTAAGCGTGACAGACCAACAAAATGCTATTTAAAACTTAAGAGTGACAGAACGACGAACTCCTATTTAAAACTTAAGTATGACAGCCCAATGAAAATTCTACTTTAAACTTAAACGTGACAGACCGACAAAAACGCTATTTTAAACTTAAGCGTGACAAACCAACAAAATGCTATTTAAAAATTAAGCGTGACAGACCAACAAAAATGTTATTTAAAAATTAAGCGTGACAGACCAACAAAAATGCTATTTAAAAATTAAGCGTGACAGACCAACAAAAATGTTATTTAAAAATTAAGCGTGACAGACCAACAAAAATGTTATTTAAAAATTAAGCGTGACAGACCAACAAAAATGCTATTTAAAAATTAAGCGTGACAGACCAACAAAAATGTTATTTAAAAATTAAGCGTGACAAACCAACAAAATGCTATTTGAAAATTAAGCGTGACAAACCAACAAAATGCTATTTAAAAATTAAGCGTGACAGACCAACAAAAATGTTATTTAAAAATTAAGCGTGACAGACCAACAAAAATGCTATTTAAAAATTAAGCGTGACAGACCAACAAAAATGCTATTTAAAAATTAAGCGTGACAGACCAACAAAAATGCTATTTAAAAATTAAGCTTGACAGACCAACAAAAATGCTATTTAAAAATTAAGCGTGACAGACCAACAAAAATGCTATTTAAAAATTAAGCGTGACAGACCAACAAAAATTCTATTTAAAAATTAAGCGTGACAGACCAACAAAAATTCTCTTTAAAAATTAAGCGTGACAGACCAACAAAAATTCTATTTAAAAATTAAGCGTGACAGACCAACAAAAATGCTATTTAAAAATTAAACGTGACAGACCAACAAAAATTCTATTTTGAACTTAAGCGTGACAGACCGACGAAATGCTATTTCAAACTTAAGCGTGTCAGATCGAGGACTAGACTATGCCAAACTTTAGCGAAAATGCTGTTATAAAAGTGATTGACCGGTCAACTGTCCGAGCCTCTTATGGACATGCTCAGACACAGCTAAAATAAGATGCGTCCAGTCAATCTGAAGCTTTACATACTGTTTAATCGAGATAGCGACCGATGGACAACGCCTCTTATAGACGTGCGAGGACGCCTGTAAAAATTGTAAGTTCTTGATTGAATAATCGTTATATAATTTTAAAAAGTAGCGAACAAGAGTCCACATCGAATATCGGAATAGTTTGAATATTGCATGGTCCAAAAAAAAAAGAGGAGGAAAACAATTTAAAGCGTGAAATGGGTTCCGTTTTTGTTGCAAGAAGTCAATTTAAATACAGCGCCATTTTGTTGATCGCCAGAAACAAACAAAAAATGAAAACGATTCAGCAAAGCGTAGCGGCCATGTTTTAATGGCGGAAACGACTTAGTACATCAAACAACATTGAATAATAGAACTGCGATGCGTTATCACTATTTGCTGTCTAACATTTATGACGGAGCGGAACTGCGTACATTAGGCCATATTGCTATCAATTGGTATATATATATATATATATATATATATATATATATATATATATGTTTTTTATCGAGTAAAACTTGCATTGAACAATCGAAGATAAAAATAGATTTGTCATCCGTACATCTTTATCTCTTTTCCTTCATTTATCTTTATAATTGTTTTATCTCGTATATTGAGTTTAAACCATTTCACTATAGGTTCAATTCTCTAAAAGTATACTTTTATTTTAATATTTTATATATATATAAATATATATATATATATATATATATATATATATATATATATATATATATATATATATATATATATATATATATATATATATGAGAGAGAGAATTTAACATGAAACGAGTATTTCAGACAAAATGTGAAATGGGTTTAGGAAATGTGGAAAAAGCGGAGTAGCATACTAACAAAAATAAAAACACAAACACATCATTAAGGTAAGGCCCAAATATTTCGATCGTCAGTTAGCGATCATATTCATTTGGAAAAAAAATGAATATGATCGTTAACTGACGATCGAAATATTTCGACCTCATCTTAATGATGTGTTTGTGTCCGTATTCCTGTTAGTATGCTACTCCGCTTTTTCCACATTTCCTAACCCCATTCCACACACACACACACATATATATATATATATTAGACTATATATTGGGTATTTAGATCTGTATGGCTAGGTTTCCTTCCTCTTATCTAATTACTTTTCTGGTACCAAAGGTACTTAAGCTTTATTTTTTATTTATTTTTTAATGCAACTTTGATTCCTATATAATTTTATTGCTAGCTACCATATTGCAGAATGGTTCTTGGATATAGTGTTTAGATAGTATTATTATTATTTTTATATTTTTTTATATTTTTTTATTTTTGTATTATTGTTATAATTAATGTTATTTGATATGCAAATTACTATATCATACGGTAGTCTTAAGGGTAATATATTATTATTATTTTATTATTATTATTTTTTTATGTATATATTAGTGATATTTTAAGCTGAATTATTTCGACACTTGATTATTGGGGAAATGGTCGTATAATCAGTACCATTGGAGAGCCATGAATATTATAACTGTCCTGTTTTTAAATCTCCGAAACAGTTACATGATAAACAGCTGATGATCCCCGTGTTAATATTAGACGCTTAAGGTCTCCTGTTTTTGTTTCACTCTTAGATAATTAACCCCCCCCCTTTTTTTTCTTTTTTTTTTTTTACTTATATTTTTTCATTTATTAATTCTCCAACGAATGTTAAGTCTGCAATGTCTAGGATTTAGTAAGTTTGTCTGGGAATTTAAACTGCATTTTACTTTTTTTTTTTTTTTTTTTTTTTTGAATGACTCAAAGCTTCTTTAGACTATATATATATATATATATATATATATATATATATATATATATATATATATATATATATATATATATATATATATATGTATATGAATGAGTTATTTGGAAATCAGCACTGTCTGAACAAATTAAAAAAATATCTTCAGAACCGTATTGTAATCCATACTGCTGTATGGATCCCCGGTTTGAACAAAAAGACTGGAAAGAAAACTAGATGGAACTTACACACGGATGATCCGTGCTGTATTAAACATGCACTGGAAAACGCACCGATCTAATAAACGGCTGTATGGCAACTTGTCTAAAATATCATCAGTAATAAAAGAAAGGAGAATGAGATTCGCTGGACATTGTTATAGAAGCACAAGAAGAGGTTATCAGTAATCTGATTTTATGAACGCCAACACACGGAACAGCTGAAATTGGTCGAACCTATAAAACGTACACAAAACAGTTGACCGAAGATACTGGTTCTCAACTCGACAGTACCAACATGCAGAAATTTAAAACTAATGTAAACAGACATTTCGCTGCACAGATTCCAACTTAGAATGACACCCTTAACCTACTCCCTAATTCTCAGTAGCCCCTTACGTCTACAATGGCGTCCTGCCTTGTTTGGGGTGAAATATCATAAAAATGAAATTAAAAAAATATGGTCCGGGCAACCAGTCCGATCTTATATATATATATATATATATATATATATATATATATAGAGAGAGAGAGAGAGAGAGAGAGAGAGAGAGAGAGAGAAAGAGAGAGAGAGAGCGGTTTTCAGCATTGCATTGCTCCTGTCTCGGAATTCTCATCTTCATACTTTATATATATATATATATATATATATATATATATATATATATATATATATATATATATCGACAGAGAGAGAGAGAGAGAGAGAGAGGGGGGGGGAGAGCGATAGAAAAGGAGGGTGAAATAAAAAAAGAAAGAGTGAGGGAGAGGGAAATAGAGAGAAAGAGAGGATGAGGGGAAAAAGATGGTGAGGGAAAGAGAGAGAGTTGGAGAATAGTCACACGTAATTTGATAAAGTTGTCCACAATAAATTTGTTATAAAACATAATCCAGCCAATAAATATAATAATATAAAAAAATAAAAATAAATATTATAATATAAAAAAAAAATAAAATAAATATTATAATATAAAAAAATAAATAAACAAACGCTTTTCTTCGTGAAATTTCATAATTTATGAATGCAAACTAATTCACTGTCTTTCCTTCTTCTTCCCCGATATCCGGTCGGGGTAATGGCCTGACTCGATTCCATCGAGAAAAAAAAAAAAAAAAAAAAAAAAAAAACATATGCCGTTGTCAAATTTATGGCATCAATTCCTGATCGATAGGTAAAGCGGGAAAAACGAGAAACGGCAAAATGTGTGGGGGGGAACAAATCATGAAAGAAGATATGATCTTCATTTAAATGTCGCCTCCATTCGCGTTTATAAAACTTCGCAAACACGGCAGCATCACATCCATGTTTGGGGGGGGGGGGGCAGTTTTACTCTGTCTCAAGAACCCGTCACTGAATTCCAATATATTCCATCCTTAAAAAAGGTAAATGGCTCGACCTTAATCGAGGGCGAACAGAAGGCTTCTATTTTCATTGGCGACTACACCGAGATATAGAGGATTCCCTGGATTCCTCCACTTAACCATGATCCTCACCATATAATGCTGAACGCTTAGCTCGAAGGCGCCAAGTAAAAAAAAATTAATCTGTAACACGACTCGACCGAGGTTTGAACCCTGGTCTCTCGACCCATTAGCAAATACTCTCACCGTTATGTTAAATACTCCCGATGTAGGTTCCTTTCAGTCCAAATTTTTTTCAACTTTAGGCCTTTCAATCCTTGAAATGTATCCATATAATTGACAAACGGATTGATCGCTACTGGATTACTGCAACCACATTTTTATAACCGGCCTGAAATGGAGATTTTCCCAGTGTTGAAACCGACCGATCTGACGAGTATAATGAACTTTTACGGCGTTGTGATCTTGTTTTAAAACATAACTGGAATATTAATATCTCTGAAACGTGCGTAGCCAGCATAATTAAGATGATAAGGTAATATGTTTTGGAACTTGTATTTGGTTAAAATGGATTTTTCTGAAAGGGTAAACGTATTTATTATAGCTTTTTCCTCGGCGAAAAGAGGGCTGATTACAATGAAAGGTTGATTACAATGAAATTTCCTAGACTATCAAATATTGTTGGAAAAACTATTAAACTAGAGGGACACTGTGAAAATTCCATGGTTGCTTTATCCATCTACCTGTATAAAAATGTATCCCTATGGATTTAAATTATATATATATATATATATATGCATTGCACACTAAAAGAATACCTGTACCAAGACGGGTTAAATTAATTCCGTGAACAGAAAAGTTTTGCACCACTTTTATGTCCCTTTGCAATAATTAGTAATTACAGGAGACGCCAGCTGAAGGTTGCCAACATCCATAAGTGAAAGTGACGCTATGGAACCGACTGGATTTGAACCCCGCCCACCTATGTCGTCAGTTCGCGTCATTAATCATTTCAACACCACCACCTCCCATATATTGGTATAGTTTACTGTTTATCCTAACATATCTCTTAAAATAATACATGTATTTAAGGTGTAATTTTCTTTCTTCTTCCGTAAAAATAGTTGTCATTGGCAACTAAAATTTAATTTAATGAATAAATATTTACTTATTTTAAATGTTAACACTTAAATGTGTGCTAACATTTAAAATAAAAAAATACTGAAAATAGTAGTTTTTTTAAACAGATAGAATTCGATTTTGGAAGAATTAATTTTAAAATGGGTAAACTCAAAAACACCGGCATATATTCCATTATTTTTACCTCTAACACGGGATTGTGTGGAAGACCAAAAAAACCTTAGCATGAGCGCGTACGAAGTGATATATATATATATATATATATATATATATATATATATATATATATATATATATATTTAGATTTTTCACTTATAAAATAGATCATTCAGTGAAGACCGGGGTTGTTCCAATAAATTTAATTTGAATAAATAATATTTGTAAGAAAAAATATCTTTAATGGTGATCATTGGTGTCCTGAAAGGAATGCTTTGGTAAGCCTTCATAAAATCACACACATATATATATATATATATATATATATATATATATATATATATATATGATTATTTTTATTTACACAGACATGTACAAAATCTGCGACACTGGCATGTCGATGTTATCGATCAACAGCTATTATAAACTGAGATCTGGTCAGGCAGAGTTAGAATTCGATCTTAACCTTAGATCATATTTGGAAAGAATGAAATGGAGAAAAAAGAAGAAGAAAGAAAAGAAATTTAAAATTTCTAAATTTGGAAAGTCACGTGGGTGGGACAGTTAAGAATCAAAATGTTAAAATCAAAATAAAAAATAATAACTGATTGAGTGTTGCTTATGAAAAATAATTAAAAATTAATTTAAAAAATGATGAAAAAAATAATAATAAATAATTTATTTTAAATTAAAAATAATTAAAAAATATTTTTTTTTTTAATTTAATTAAAAAATAATTAAAAATAATTAAAACTAATTAAAAAATAAATAAAAAATAATTAAAAAATATTTAAAATATAATTAAAAAATAATTAAAAAATAAATATACAACAAAAATAATAAAACAATATTTAAAAAATAATTAAATAATAATTAAAAAATAAATATACAAAAAAAATAATAAAACGATGTAACTAAACAAAATTAATAAAAACAATAAATACACAAATACAAAAATAAACAAGACTCAATCACACTCCTAATCCTAACCCAAACCTTAATCCTAACCCTAACACTAATCCTAACCCTAACTCTAACCATAACCCCCTTTTTTCCTTTCCTTTTTCTACCCCCCCCCCCCAACATTTTTTTTTCAGAGAAAATAATATAACGCAAAAGAAAAACACGACAACAACAAACTTATAAGAAAAAAGCACATCAACTCCTCGTAACGTTCGCAATGATCGAAAGCGCTGGAGATGGCAGAAAAAACCCTTGGGGCCATATTACACCAACTACCACCTGAGATATGAAAACTTGCTCTCCGTGTCGAGAAAATAATTAACAAAATCACAAAACGTCAAAATTCCGTGGTCTTCAACCAAACATGGATAGATAACGACTCGCTGCCCAAATATACATATATACAAATATATGCATATATAGTCATCGACAGACAGCTGTTTCCTCGTCAACCACTCATCAGTGTGGCTAGACGTATATCATTTATATATGTGACACATACACGAAATGCAGTTAAATAAAGTAAACACATTATACATTCAAGATGGCTGCCATAAATTATGCAAGTTCGACTGATATGAATGTGTATATCGAATATGCAAAAATATTCACATGCATTAAGAGTGTTCAAGTTCTCTTATCATTTTTACTTCAGTTACCCTATCTGTTCAAAGACGATATAAACAAAGCATCTAATTTCAACATCAATAAAACATAAAAATACATGATTTCATTGTTTTTTTTTATATACATATAAATGTTCATATATATAGTGATAAGTAGTTCATTTATTTATTCATTTCTTATGAATTAGATGATTCTATTGTTGCCATTGGTTTCATCGATACATTTCTAGTCGGAATTCTTTCTACAAAGAAATCGGGTTCTTACGGCAGGGACCACGTGAAAGTTGCCAACTTGCCACAGGAACTTATGTCATGCACAACATGAAGTTTTTAACTGCTATGCATACTCTTGGTGGGCCAACGAACTCTCGCTGTAGCCCCTTGGTTACTGGCATCTTGGAAAACAGCAGAAGTCACACAGTCATGGACTACTAAACTATAGCTACAACTTTGACACAGTTTTACGAACTCATTCATAACAAGTCCACGCACATACGAACAAAAAAAACACTTGCTTCATCTAGATCCTTTGGACATTTCTGAATTTTTTACTTAGAAGATTGACAATTATAGGAATCACTTCATCAGCATAATTATTATTTATCAATACGACACACACACACACACACACACACACACACATATATATATATATATATATATATATATATATATAAATACTCGCCGGTTTCAGTCTTAAATATAACTTTATTTCTCTGCTATCACGTGACAATCTCTCATGGCCTAAAGGTCTGAGTAAATGCTTACAAATACAAGGTGTCTCTGTGAATCGGGTTCGTGCCTTGTGACCGTCTGAGATTGTTATGTTCTTGCTGCGCTGATGAGAGTAGGTAAAATATTTTTTTTAATATAATTTAATATCATATATAAATATATATATAAATATATATATATATATATATATATATATATATATATATATATATATATATAGTAAGTAAGTTATTAAAATATATGTATGCCAATTAAGCTAAACAGAGCATTTCATCCCTAAAATTTTAGCCTGACGATTCCCCCTTGAGGATGAAACCCGGGAGCCTCTGTGTAGCTTAGTTGCCATAAATATATTTTCATAACTTTCTACCTAGCTCTACTTACGTATCGAGCACGGTTGAAGTAAATACTGAAAATTGATACATAAAAAAAGATATCTCCTTATAACATTTTATGTGAATACATGAAATATATATATATATATATATATATATATATACATATATATATATATATATATATATATATATATACATTGTTCAATGCAAGGTGTACTCGATAAAAACATGTTTATTTTTCTTTCCTTAAGCCAGGCTTTTCAAAGATTAAAATCTTATCATCACAGTAATTGTATAGATTGATAAGTTGACACACACTCTTACTTTCCATTATTTTATATTGTGTCTTAAATTTTTCAAATTTTAAATTTTGGCTATTCCCCTGTAATCTTATGCATCTATGTAATTCCTCTGATGATAAGATTTTAATCTTTGAAAAGCCTGGCTTAAGGAAAGAAAAATAAACATGTTTTTTATCGAGTACACCTTGCATTGAACAATAGAAAATGAAGTTGATTTGTCATCCGCACATCTTCATCTCTCTTCCTTCATTTATGTTTATAATTGCTCTATCTCGTATATTGAGCTTGAATCATTTCACTATAGGTTCAATTCTCTAAAAGTATACTTTTAGTCTCATATTATATATATATATATATATATATATATATATATATATATATATATATATATATATTAAGATTGCTTTAATATTGAGGTTGCAAACGAAATTCAGAAATAATAGGGTTTTCTTTATAAAATGGTTGTATTAAACCAAAACATAAGGAACCTGCGAGACTGCATCCTACGGCTTCCTTCATATGCACGCTTGAACTTCAGTTGAGCACGGTTCTGAAAAAGGAAGAGTTCCCGAAATATTATATCATACGGAGTTTCCACCAGACCATCTTGATACAGATATTACATAACATTGTAACATTGTGTAGACGGATATATGTGTGTTTATGAAAAATAAATTAATAAATAAATAAATATATATATGTGTATGTATACATTGTATTAAGGGTGAAACTATTTAATTTGTTCCACGATTATATGTCTTATTTGCTCCAACTTGTGTCTATCCGTCACACCACTGCATTGTATTGCCTTCTAAGTATCACATTTCTATATACCAATAAACAATGCTTCAAGCAAAGTACATAAACCTCTTATATTTATAGATGATTTTTTCAAGTATTCTATAATTTTGATTCTTTCTTATTCGGAAAAAAACACAAATCCCGACAATTTTTTCGATACAAAATAGACTATTCACGTGATGAATCATAGCGTTCTACTTTATTACATCATTCTATCACGCACAGGAGCTGTCTCGAGAATTTTATAGCTTTGGTGGCGATAGAAGACGAAACCTCTTTTATTCTTTTGAGAGAAAAAAGTGAAAAAGGGTTAATTTTAAAATTGCTCTAACAGGATTCCTCGATCTGGACGTCATGAATAATGCGCTTTGTTCAATGAATCCGGTCAGCAATTCAGGAAGAACCTGTTATTATTATGGAATCGTCCGGATCTGACTAGAAGCGCGGGATGGGGGGGGGGGGTATTGCTGATGTAAAAGAAAGAAAAGCATACAGAAGAATTTTTATATAAAACCAGAAAAACGGTAAATATAATGAACATTGAGATATTATAATGAATAAATAAAGATATACTGAAAATAATGGGGTTAGATAGAAAGACGGGAAGAACTAAGGAAAAAAAGAAAGAAGGAAGGAAAGAAAGAAAGAAAGAAAGAAAAGAAAGAACTAAGGGAAATAAAAAAAGAAGGAAAAGAACTAAAGAAAAAAAGAAAGTAAGAAAGAAAAGAAACAAAACGGAGGAAAACGAAACATTAGATTAAAATGCTTATATCTTATATATAAAGAAAAGTCAGTACAACTTTTTTACATTAGGCCTACATAGCACTGCATATGACAAATCATTATCTTTTTCTGAAGAGATTGTGGCATCATGTTCTTCAGAACACGAAGTCTTCATTAGAGTTACCTTTTTTCAGAAAATTCTTTACCCTGCTCGGAATATTTTTCTGAAAGAAGACATCTTTGTTGTCAGCAGCAAATGTCAATTATAATAATGGCCGTTATCCATGCTTATCAGCAGCAAATGTTATATTTTACTGCATTTCATTATCATATAAACATCTAATAATATCATATTTGTTACCTTTTCAAAAAAAGGGGAAGTAATTAGTAAATGTTTTTTAATTTACCTGTCGCTTCAGATGCTATCGTAGTTACAAGGTCGCGGGTGCTTGCAAAAAAAATACCTCATATCTGTTATATATATTATCAGTTATGCTTCGCGTATTATTATAACATTTTTACCTTAATAATCGAAATTCTTCTTTTAAAATATTTATTTTACATATCAGGTCAGTTACTATTTCCTTTAAACTGTTTGTTTATTTATTTCAATGGATACTATTTAGTAAACTGCTATTTTAGTTTGCCGATAGTCGTTGAGTATCCGTTATAATCCGGTTATGAATTACTACAATAAATCCACCAAGAGACAAACATATATACTCATAGTCATTCAAAATCAGAAAAACAAAACCATAACAACATGAATTATTTCCAATTCATTTTAAATCAATTCCGTTTTAGCTTTTTTTTTTAATCAATTTACTTTGCTAAGTTATTTTGGCCGGCAGAATAGGATACGGATTTCTGTCTGTCTGTCTGTCTGTCTGTCTGTCTCTCTCTCTCTCTCTCTTTTTTTTCTCTCACACACACACTCTCTCTCTCTCTCTCTCAATCTCTCAATCCCTCTTTCTCTCTCTCACACACTCTCTGGTACATATACACTCTCTCACACACACTATCTTGCACACCCACTTTCTCTCTCTCGCTCTCTCTTCTTTCTCCCTCTTTCTCTCACACACACACTCTTTCAAACAAAAACCTTCTCTCTCACACACACGAATACACTCTCTCACACACACACGAACACACACTGTCTCACACTTTCTCTCAGAGACACACTCTTTCACACACACACCCTATCTATCTATCTCTCACACACACGAACACACACTGTCTCTCACACGGACACACACTTTCTCTCAGACACACACTTTCTCACACACACACTCTCTCTTTCTCTCTCTCCTCTCTCACACATACTCTCGTAAACACACTCTTTCACACACATACCTTCTCTATCACATGCACAAACACACACTGTCTCTCTCTCAAACACACACGCACTCGCTATCTCTCTTTTTTCTCTGTGAAGGTAATACTATTAATTAAACGTCTTCTATTTCTCTCTCCAATTGAAAGAGATATAGATAGAAAGATAGAGACAGAAAGACAGAGGGAAAGGAGGAGTGTGAGGGGGAAGTGATGGGGGGATATAACGCGCACGTAAATTATTGTACACTGATTTTTCTGATTTGCCTATAGTTTCAGAATTCGATCACATCGAGTTACGAATTACGGCGACAACCGAAACTAGAATTCAATACTTTCCCGTTTATAAATGGTTTCAATATGTTTCAATATAGCTTTTTTTCTAATATAGCTTTAATTAATTCTAATATAGCTATATGCTTTTTAATATTCAATATAGTTTTTTTAGTATGGCTTTTTTCAATATAGCTTTTTTTTCAATATAGCTTTTTTTCAATATAGCGTTTTTTTCAAAATAGACTTTTTTCAATATAGCTTCTTTTTATTTTCAATATAGTTTTTTTTAATATAGCTTATTTTCAATATAGCTTTTTTCAATATAGCTTTTTTATTTTCAATATAGCGTTTTTTCAAAATAGATTTTTTTATATTGCTTTTTTGCAATATAGCTTTTTTATTTTCAATATAGCTTTTTTAGTATAGCTTATTTTCAATATAGCTTATTTTCAACATAGCTTTTTTTCAATATAGCTTTTTATTTTCAATATAGCTTTTTTTTCAATATAGCTTTTTTTTTCAATATCATTTTTTTTTCAAAATAGACATTTTTTTTCAATATAGCTTCTTTTTATTTTCAATATAGCTTTTTTTAATATAACTTTTTTCGATATAGCTTTTTTGTTTCAATATAGCTTTTTTATTTTCAATATAGCTTTTTTTCAAAATAGACTTTATTTTGATATAGCATTTTTCCAATATAGCTTTTTTATTTTCAATATAGCTTTTTTTTCAATATAGCTTTTTCATTTTCAATATAGCTTTTTTTCAATATAGCGTTTTTTTTTCAAAATAGACATTTTTTTCAATATAGCTTCTTTTTATTTTCAATATAGTTTTTTTTTTAATATAGCTTTTTTCGATATAGCTTTTTTTTCAATATAGCTTTTTTATTTTCAATATAGCTTTTTTTCAAAATGGATTTCTTTTTCGATTTAGCTTTTTTTCAATATAGCTTTTTTTATTTTCAATATAGCTTTTTTTTCAATATAGCTTTTTTATTTTCAATATAGCTTTTTTTTTTCAACATAGCTTTTTTTCAATATAGCTTTTTTTTTCAATATAGCTTGAATATTTTTTTTAAAATTTAGTTCACCCGAAATAAGGCAAATAGCAAGTGTAGACGTAAGGGGTTACTGAGAATTGGGGTGAAACTTTAGGGGATAATCGTAAATTCGGAGCTGTGCAGCTAGATGTTTGTTCACATTAGTTTTAAATTTGTGCATGTAGCTAATGATAATCTTTTAATAATATTCTTTTAAATAGATTTTCAAACAAAACAAGCCGCGCGTGCGTGGTCCCCTTCTGTATGTGACTCGATGTGGCGAGTGCAAAACGCAATAAATTTGGGCACTTTAGGGCATTTTTGACCCACTGGGGGCGCGAATCAGAATTTTTCTGAGGTCAACGATGCTCATTTTATATCCAGAACAATTGCCTCTACATTTTGGCCAACTTTTAGAAGAATTGAATGGATGGATCAAATGTTATGGGAGAAAAGGGTCATTTTTTGCAATTTTCGGGGCTTTTGACCCCCTGGGGCGCGAAACAGATTTTTTTTTCCAAGGTGAGCGATACTTATTTTCTATTAGGAACAATTGCCTCCACATTTTGGCCAAGTTTCGGAGAAATTGAATGGATGGATGAAAAGTTATGGGGCAAAAAATGTCATTTTTTGCCATTTCGGGACCTTTTGACCACTTGGGGGAGCTAACCAGATTTTTTTTCAAAAATCGGAGAATGTCACTTTCTAACCTGACCAAAGTTATAACTTCATGCAAAATTTCAGAGAAATTCAATAGATGGTTGCGGAGAAAAATCCGGACGGACGGACGGACATGCCTCAAAACATAAGTCCCCCGATTTTATAAATCGGGAGACCAATAAACATCACGTTTTTTTCTTTCATTTTTTTGCAAGTAACATGAAAACATTCAAATATTTCAAAAGATACATTTTTTTACAAGTAGCATGAAAACATTCAAATATTTCAAAAGATACATTTTTTTACATAACTGTTTCGTTTTTATGTTTCTTTTTTATTAGTTAAATGGTTTCTGCTTCCTTTTCTTAGCATTTCGTTCTGAGCTTTGCGCAAAGTTTCGACTGTTGATACGAGTCAATGATACGTCCTCGACAATCGGGCCATTTTCTGTCTGGCTGGAATAGGTTATGTGCAGTTTACGGAGGTCCATCCTCCAAGGCTTTACCGTCTCGCGCTTTCAGGCGGGTGTAGCTTATTTCTCATCGCCTGAGTCGCCTCTACCGGGGAATGTAGACGGGGCTGCTCATGCATTTTTGTGGGCCAGAGAGAACTGGCTTTTCAATACCCACCTTCCGACCTTGTGTAACATTTTCTGGCGGTGGGAGGGGGGTTAAATACTAAGAAATGATGAATATTTAATTTTCAATCAGTTTTGCAATCGATTTTCAAACAAAAGAACATCGCCTTTTTTTCAATTTTAGACGAGAAAAAAAAACGTGTAAATCGTGCACACGTGGACGCTTAATTGTCTGTGCGTTTTTTTTTTAGTAAGTGAATTCTTTTCATTATTTTAATTTCCTTTTACTTCGTGTCTACTGGCGACTAACAGGAACCGCGCGTGATTACTTAGAGGAAAACATGGATAATAATTATGTTTTCAAGAAGAAGAAGAAGAAGAAGAAGAAGAAGGAGAAGAAGAAGAAATAGAAGAAGAAAAAGAGAAGTAGAAAAGAAGAAGAGAAGACAAAAAAGAAGAAGAAAAAGAAGAAGGAAAAGAAGATGAAGAAGAAGAAGAAGGAAAAGAAGAGGAAGAAGAAGAAATAGAAGAAGAAATAAAATAAGAAAAAGAGAAGAAAAGAAGAAGCATAATAAGAAGAAATAGAAAAAGAAGAAGAAAAAAAAAGAAAAAGAAGAAGAAATAGAAGAAAAGTAAAAGTAGTAGTAGTAGTAGTAGTAGTAGTAGTAGTAGTAGTAGTAGTAGTAGTAATGGAAAACGAAGAAGATGAAAAGGACGAACATAAGAAGAGGAAGAAGAAAACATTAGAAGAAGAAAAAGGGAAGTAGAAAAGAGGAAGCTGTTTTCCAAATTCATGAGGATCTGTTAATTAGTTTGTGAGTGAAACTTAAACATAGAAATATATAAACCTATATACTAGACTAGACTAGAAATATTTGGTTTTGTAAATCTATATAAAAACAGATTTTGATAAATAAAACATCTATTATTCTTTCATGAAGACATAGAAGATCAACTGTAGGTCGTCTTATTTGTGATTTTCCGTATTTTTCAGAATCAAAACTTTCTTGCGTGTTTCATTCCGAAACAGAAACACCTATCAGCGCTGGATTCATAAAAAAAAGAACACAACTAGTTTAGAAAGTATATCCGGACACACGTGAATTTCTTTGAAATCTTTCTAAATTCATGATTGTCTTTCAATCTTCCCGTCACTCCTAATATGCTAGGCAGCACAGTTGGGAAAGCACTGCTCATTTATGAAACCTGATGCTCTAACAAGCAGGGGTCTTGAGCACTTTTCTTTGTTTCTCGACTTCTTTGTATTGCTTGCAAGAGTTGTTGTGAGGCTGTACAAGACACATGCCGCTGAAACCTATTAGCGATGGTCATGCACGTCTAACGAGTATTCAGCTCTCTTGTATGTATGTATGTATGTATGTATGTATGTCTGTATGTATGTTTGTATGTATGTATGTATATATGTATGTATGTATGTCTGTATGTTTGTATGTCTGTCTGTCTGTATGTCTGTATGTCTGTATGTATGGCTGTATGTATCCATGTATGTATGTATGTATGTATGTATGTATGTATGTATGTATGCATGTATGTCTGTCTGTATGTCTGTATGTATGGCTGTATGTATGTATGTATGTATGTATGTATGTATGTATGTATGTATGTATGTATGTATGTATGTATGTATGTATGTATGAATAAGCTCAGCTGGGTAATACTTTTTTTTCTCAAATTGGATTTAAAATAATTTCGATTTTCGCGCAGTCGCTTTTAGCGAACGTAAAGGAAAATAAATAAATATATAAATTAATTTTTCTCTGCCGCCATTAATTTTCCCCTCGTGAATATAACAGTAAATACAGTTGAATAAAAAGGCTAAAAAAAGTCATCACGACAATTTCCATTCAAATTATAATTATTTGGTGTTTTTTTTAGGGGGGTGTAATGATATGATTAATAGAGGAACGTTCAAAACATTGTCTTACGTGTACGTTCACCGTTTTATTATTTTTCATATACACACCGCACATGTGTTTTAATATGCACACTGCACACGTCGGTTTTAGTATACACTCGGAAAAACGTCGGTTTTAGTATACACTCCCCACACGTCGGTTTTAGTATACACTCCCCACAGGTTGGTTTTAGTATACACTCCCCACACGTCGGTTTTAGTATACACTCGGAAAAACGTCGGTTATAGTATACACTCCCCACACGTCGGTTTTAGTATACACTCCCCACACGTTGGTTTTAGTATACACTCCCCACACGTCGGTTTTAGTATACACGCGGAAAAACGTCGGTTATAGTATACACTCCCCACACGTCGGTTTTAGTATACACTCCCCACACGTCGGTTTTAGTATACACTCGGAAAAACGTCGGTTATAGTATACACTCCCCACACGTCGGTGAATATAAGTGAGTTAGAAGGAATGTGTTGAAATGTGCTGTGAACATGACAATAAGGGAAATGAAAGGAAAAAGGAGAAAAATAATATTAATTTTTGGCGAGCAATAGGTGAAATGTAGTTTTGTTCAAGATGTGTTGATGGTTTGAGATTAAATTGAGGGCAAAAGGGGTTTAAATATCTAAATATTTGTGAGGATGTCTAGATTGTGTTCATTGGTAAGGCTGTTATTTGTGGTTAAGTGGTTTTGATTCGTAGTGAATGAAAATGTATGTGAGGAGGAGTTAGTACGTGAGTGTGTATGCGGGGACTTGTATATAAGTACAATTGAGAACGATGAGAAGAAAGGTTAGCCATGATCTAGGTTTAGTTTTTGTTCGGTCAGGATAATTTTGCTTATTAAGGGGAATAGATTGTAGAAGCCACTTCGTTGTCTGATGGTGTTGGAGGCTGTGATTAGTGCTGTTTCCGGTAGTCTTCGTCGAGCTTTGTTATGAATGTGTTTGGTGATTTTGGCCTGTTCCAATTTGAAAGCATCATCGTGCTCTAATACCTGGGGAAAAGTGCACTGAGAGAGTTATATATATATATATATATATATATATATATATATATATATATATATATTGTTTCATTTGCGTAACTCCTCACGTGCTTGATGAGGACTCATGGAAGTGGAAACGTTTGCAGTTTTTGGCGAGTTCCTGTACACACTTGAGCGGAATATTAGATCGTTGATCCACCAACTTGAAAAGATGGATCAAAAAAGAAACAATCAGGAATTGTCACCGTTGTTTAATATCAAACATGCGTCAACGAAGAAATGCTGCCTAAGTATACACGCATATATATATATATATATATATATATATATATATATATATATATATATATATATATGAGAGAGAGAGAGAGTAATAGAGAGAGAGAGAGAGAGAGACCTACTATTACTTCCGCTTATGTTAGTACTAGCAAATTTTGTTCAAATAAAAGAACTGAACAGGTGTTGATTTGCCATCAACAATAAACAAAAAAGTAGATGTATTATAAATTGATATAAGTTAGATACACACACACACGTGTGTATGTGTCTGTGTACATAACTACATGTGTGTACATGCACACGCACATAAATGTGTGTGCGCGTTACGCATGCTATCAATCTGTGAATATAGTGTCTACTAATATGTGAATAGAGATTCTGACTTGCCGAGTCCAGCCAAAGATGTCGCCTTCTCTCATTCGCTGTTGAAACCATCAAAGGGTCTGGAGTGACAGTTAAAATAACAATAAAAACCCGCGTCTCGGAAGGAAAGAAATTGAAAACGCAAAACCAAAAATGAAAAGTGAAAACAGAAAATTCGTCATTTTGTCTATTTGCGTCATTTCGTGGCAGACACAAAAAGAATGAGTTGCATTTGCGACCTTCATGAAGGAGATGATTTCGTTCGCGCTAAAATTGAGGTAGACTAAAGTGTTTATTCTAAGTTTGCCTTTTAATGAACACAGACACAAAGGCTTCGCCTCAATCAAAGATAATCAAACATCAAAATAGGAAAACTATAATCATTTCTAATATAGATATATATATATATATGTATTTGTTTCGCAACTACGCAACTACGGCAGTTGATTAACACAACGAACGTCGGACGTCTAATCTCACTGATGCAGTTGATACACACTGACTTGATCTTCCGAACATACTCCTTTTATTGTCCAAGTGTTCATCATCAGCCAATCGGTGGTCAGAAAAACAGTCACGTGAGGCCTGACGTCATCGCTCAATAATAGTACAAAAAACCACAGCCGCCATTAATCTAATTTCCGCCCTCCCCGCGATCATCCCAGCAGGTAAGACAACACGCGCAGACACGTGGTCGCTTTTTTCCTTCATTCTGTTCGACTTTACACTCCCCTCTGGTCTCAAGATCACACATGCGGCATGGCGGCCGCGGTCGTTTGTTACGGGCACTCCTACGGAGGGGGATAAGCTGGACTTCTTCATCTTCATCAGAGCTCTCAGGAGGGGTAACAGATCTGTCGCTATTAACGTTGCCAGCAGTCCTTCCATCAAGCTGGGCTCCATCGTCATTGGGGCTTTCAGAAGTGGCGCTGGAACTATCGCCATCTGTGCTGAGGTTCTCAGCCATGTCATCACGGCAATGGGGCATAGGTCGGATCCACATTTCATCATTGGATGATTCATCACTTTCGCTGTTCGATATTTGGTTTGTATCAAGGGCGGGCCGGACATCCTTCACATGCCGTGGAGTACCATCAACCAGCACAGCCTGCTCACTAATTATGCCGGTGATCCGTCCTCTTCCGAAACTGGTCGTACATCGGTTACTGGGAGGCCTTACCCAGACGGTGTCCCCCAACTTGTACCGTCCCTGCGTCCTCTTCTGATTAGGCAGGCAGGCGTCAATGCCCTTAACACGCACTCGATAGCAATGTATCGCATTAGCAGGTGCACTTTCAGCAGTCGCGTCATCCTTTGGTGTCGTATTGTATCTATATACTGCCTCTGCAATCGTACATTGCTTCCTTGCTGCTATCCTCTTCACACTTCGGTGGCACCGCTCCGCTATACCGTTGCCACTCGGTACATATGCACACCTGTGTCTAAGCCGGATCCCCCACTCGTCTACGAAACGCCTGAATTCTCCGCCGCAAAAGGCTGTGTCGTTGTCAGTGAGAATCTCTTCAGGTGGCCCCCGTTCGTAAAATATGGACTCTAATTGACGAATGACACTAGCCGAGTCCTGTCTTGTTAATAATCGCCAGATCGCAAACCTCGTTGGTCCGCAATCGATCAGTGTGAGGAAGTGCTGACCACCATAATGGGTTATGTCCATGCCCAGTCGGCTCCAATTCTCGTCGACTTCCAGCCGACCTTTCTGCCATTTGGTGGGAGCAGGGTCGATTGACTGGCATATTTGGCATTCCTTGACCACTGCTTCTACTTTGCTTTTGGACACTGACGGGTTGGTTAAGCGTACAAAATAATACGTCCGTCTCACTCCGGGGTGTCCACTGTCATGGTGTACCTTCTTGATTTTATCCGTCTCCTCAACAGAGGCAGCACATAAAGACCCTGGTTCGGCTTCTTTCTTCATTGCGTCGAACCATCTCTGGGGCACACGGGTAAGTCTATCGGCAAGATTGCAGGTTGAAGTGACAAGCACCGCATTCACCGATAGGTCGTACTCTTCCACCAACTTCCTTATTGTCTCCAACCGTCGTCTGATTAGCATTTCGGTAGCCGCCTTGGTGCGCACTCTCGCTTTGCCTGTTAGTGTGTCAAGTATCCAGTGGTATACGCACAGCGAATCTGTGTGTATGCATAATTCTTTGACTTTCCACTGGAGTGCCAAGTTTATTCCTTTTGTTACCGCATCCAACTCCGCCAGGTTGATGTGAGCAGCATCATCCATTGGTCGCAACCAGCAGGCGTCCTCAATCACGGACCCGTTCATCTCCAATAGCGCCCCGATCGCGAGGGAGCTCGCATCCACCCACACATTTAGCCTGTCTCCCTGGACGCACCAATCTCCTTTAGCGGGGTCCTCCTGCTCGACTCTTGTGATGGTCTCCTTCACCATGCGCAGCAACAAATTGTCCACCGTCTCGTCATCCCAACATTTGGTAACTGCACTTGCCCTCCTCTTCATGATGGCTGTCGCGGCCCGAGTCCATCCACCTACTGGTAGGTGTCCCACCAGTTTTCCACACAGGGAAAATATAGCCCGCCTCGTAAGGACATGGGGCACTTCAGGAAGTGCAGTTCCGCGCCTCCACTTCAAGGTCCCTCGCTCCTGTTGAACGCTCAACCCTAAGACACGAGCGCCATCCTCCAAGCGTTCTGGATCCTTACACATCAGTCCAAGTTCGGCTAGCTTGGCCCTCACACGTGATGACGGCACAATGTCTTCATCCACGTATATGTCGTCAAGGTATGCTGATGTCCCTTCTTTTACGGTCTTATCCTGTGACAATGCAGCATTGACAATCGTCTTCATTATTTGGGGCGCAACGTTCAGCCCAAAGCCCAGTCTTGTGAGACAATACCTTCTACCGGCAAACACTACCGTCTGAAACGGCCACATTGTCTCGTTAACTCGGACCTGCAGATATGCCCTTCTCAGATCCAACAGGGACACATTAGAACCCAGCTGGCGCCACTCTCGTAGTTTGCTAGCACATACGTCAGCATCAGCTGTAAACGCATCGACATGCGAGTTAAGTTCTCGGTAATCCATTACCGGCCTGACTTTGGCTTTGTTGTGCTGATTGACCGCCATTAATGGGATCAGACCCTTAGGAGGTCCAAGTTTTTTGTATGGGTAGGGAATCAGCCAGCCATCCTCGATCCATTTGCGAAGTTCCTCTTCGTACGCGGGCCTCATGTGGTCGGGCACATGGTATTCAGTTATTCCATTCTGCAGTTTGGCTGGTTCACTGTTTTTCGACCACTTCCATGAGGCAGTCCAAACCCTCTTTTGCTCGTCAAATTCGACGCTGAAGTCTGGTTGGTCGATCCTTAGCGCAGCACACACTGGGGCTTTCTCCTGAAAATGTACCGCCCCTGTCACCGTTATATGGACACCACCAAGGGCTCTGATGGCATCATATCCTAGGAGCAGGTCAAAACTCAGGGGTTTTTCGAGCACTACCAGCGCCTCTAGGTTAGCGGAGCTTCCATTTTTCGTCCGTATAGTTACATTGCCCACGCCGCAACATGTGCGCGTCTCTCCACTGATGGTAGTCACTCTGACGTTCTTCTTTCTCCAAATGTGGCAGAGATCTGCACATACGATAGTGCGGGAGCACCCGGAATCGAGGAGTGCTGAGCACAGTGTTTCGTTGATATATATCGGGATGATCGGCAGCGTCTCATTTAATTTCTGCGTGGGGAAGAGGTCGACGCTGACACCTTGTCCCCGGTTCCGTTTCCCGGACAGTCTTGAGCTATATGGCCAGCTTCCTTACACCGGTAGCAGCGAACAACCATTGCTTGTTGCCGGCAGTTCCTTGCGATGTGGCCCTGTCCATTGCATCTGTAGCATACGATTCCACCACGTGGACCGGGTCCTTGATACGGTTTCTTATTATTCGGTGTGGACTGAGCAGCAGCAATTACTGGTTCCCTCATTTCGGAGTAATTCTTCATTACAGTCCTGGCCCGATCTACTAGGTCATTAAGGGGCAGCGAATCTGCACTTGAGCTAGCTCGTAGTAGTTGCTTCGCTCCTGTCGGGAGTCCCGCTAGGAATTTGCATGCTAAGGCCCGCTCAGGCAGTCCACCAAACAACACTGTCAACTTCGTCAGCTCTGCCAAGTACACGTCGACCGTTTCGCCCGGACGTAAGGTCCTTGCCTCAAGTTGCTCCCAAGCAGTGGTGGGGTCAATCGCAAACGCCTTGAACAGTGCCGCCTTGATTTTCTCGTAGTCCTGTTTGCCCTCATGGCTGAGCTGTTGATACACCGCAAAGGCGCCGCCGGACAAGCGCAGAGGAACAACATGTTCGAGGTTTTTTACGCCAGACAAAAGGCAATGTAATTCCACCTTTTCCACCCAGTCAATTACCGGGTTCGATCCATCAAACTCTGGTATTAATTTGAGGTCAATTTTTTCCCCCATTTCGCCGAAATAGCTTGTATTTGTTTCGCAACTACGCAACTACGGCAGTTGATTAACACAACGAACGTCGGACGTCTAATCTCACTGATGCAGTTGATACACACTGACTTGATCTTCCGAACATACTCCTTTTATTGTCCAAGTGTTCATCATCAGCCAATCGGTGGTCAGAAAAACAGTCACGTGAGGCCTGACGTCATCGCTCAATAATAGTACAAAAAACCACAGCCGCCATTAATCTAATTTCCGCCCTCCCCGCGATCATCCCAGCAGGTAAGACAACACGCGCAGACACGTGGTCGCTTTTTTCCTTCATTCTGTTCGACTTTACAATATATATATATATATATTTTTTTTTTATTTTATTCCATTAGTTGCGACAAAACAGGTTTTGTTTCATTGGTGCGGATAGCTACCAATTCATCAGGCCGGCGAAAGGAATTCAAATGGCATAAAATTTTAAGTTCACTTTAACGGGAGATTGAAAATTGAAAATACATTGGAGGGGGAGGGGGACAGAGTTGGGGCTTTGTCTATAACGGCGACATGGGACATGAGAGGGGAGGGGGGAGGACCTCAACAAGTCGTGTTTCAAATTATTACGTGGGAGGTTTTGCACGTGTCAGTGCTGCGACAATCTCAATCTCGGCCGGGGCGGGAGGAGGGAGATGGGGCGACGGCCAGAGTGAGTCAAATTCAAAATGAGAATAAAACCATGATTACAACCGTCATTCTTATTTTATTTTAATTCTAATAAGTAATTATCATATATATATATATATATATATATATATATATATATATATATATATATATATATATATATATATATATATATATACTATTTTAAGGAATATTACTGAATTAAAATTTATAAATGTCCGCACAATCTTTTAGGATGTACTAGCTTTGAACGAACAATTCAAAATGGCGTATTAGTGGGTTCCCCCACGTGTGAGTTTGCTCTTTTTCTTTGTTTTTGCTTGTTTTCACCCAAAAATGAACCCCTGTATAGTGTAGGTTTTTTCAAGACATTTTAATCTAAGAACTTTTTACTCTTTGTGAATTTTTCTGATGATTTTGTAGTGTTGCAGAGACGATATCGACATAAAAATGTTGTTTGGCACAAGGCAAATGAAACGGACCGTAAAAATATATCTCAAATGTTATGTATTTTCGAAATGTGAAAAAATAAAAATAATAAAATAAAACCATTGGTTATTGGAATATAATATGAACTGACGTATATATATATATATATATATATATATATATATATATATTATTTGTACTCACTAGAAGTTCTCACACAGATCATCGTCAGTGATTGCTCACCGACAACAACCAGTGGTATTTCCTGGAGTCTGAGTGACAACAAGTATCCCCAGATTTCCAGTATTCTTCACCTCTTTTCGATAACGATGCGGTATCGCAACAGCCTCTTACCATTGATTTCTCGCTGGTAAGGACAATTGGTCTTCTCTGGGATTTGGGTGGCAATAAGCCTCCACAAGGTCCCAGCATTCTTTGCACTTTTCCAGTGGAGGTCTGGTGTGTGCTGTCCCTCCTCGGTCTTCGCATCCTCCTCGACCCTTTACAAATATTTTGTCTGGTGTCAGCCTAGGCCGGCACCAGTTAAAAAATAAAAAATAAAAAATAAAAAATAAAAATAAATAAAAATAAATAAATGAAATAATATTTTTTTTAAATTAATTTAAAAAATAAATAAATAAATTTTTTAAAAAGTTTAATTTTTTTTAATTAAAAATTTTTTTTTTTTCATTTTTTTCCTTTCAATTCCTTAATTTTTTTCTTTTCTCTTTCCTTATTTAAAAAAAAGAAGAAAATTTTTTTTTTTTCGTTTTTAATTATTTTTAATTATTTTTTTTTATTTTTTTTGTTTTTATGGGGGTGGGGGAGAGAGAGGGGAGCTTATAGTGTTTCTTGTAATTTCTGTTTCTTTTATTCATTTTTGTGTAGTGATAGCTGAGGCCGGTGTAATTTATTGGCGGGGGGGGGATTATGAAGTGCTGTTTCTTGCAGTTTCTGATCCTTGGCTCTTGTTGTGGTGTTCTTCGTGTGGTTTTGTTTTCTCCGTTGTAAATTCCTTGTGACTAGTTAGCCTTTGTAGCTTATGCGGGTTAGTTTCCGCATTCGAGGATTTTCCTTAAGATTGCAGCTGTTTTGATCATTGCCGTCCTTTGTATGGTTTCGATAGTCCCTTTGATTCCAATTTCTCCCAGTCTTTTCTCATGGTTTTTTGGGATTGTTCCTAGTGCTCCTACGATTATTGGTATTATACTAACTTTCTTCATGCTCTATATTCCTTTCAGTTCTCTGGCTAGTTCTGTGTATTACTTTATTTATTTATTATTATTATTATTATTATTATTATTATTATTATTATTATTATTATTATTATTATATATAAGATTTCTTATATATATATATATATATATATATATATATATATATATATATATATATATATAGATATATATATATAAGAAATCTTAATGGTTGTCCTATCTCGATTGTAGACATAATCTACAAACTGGGTTCGCTCCCATGCGACCGCCTGCAACCGCCACTCCTGCATTGGTGAAGATAATCGCAAAAACTAAAATAAGGAGTATCACCGCAAAAACTAAAATAAGGAGTGTAATCTCAAAAACTAAAATAAGGAGTATCACCGCAAAAACTAAAATAAGGAGTATCACCGCAAAAACTAAAATAAGGAGTGTAATCTCAAAAACTAAAATAAGGAGTATCACCGCAAAAACTAAAATAAGGAGTATCACCGCAAAAACTAAAATAAGGAGTATCACCGCAAAAACTAAAATAAGGAGTGTAATCTCAAAAACTAAAATAAGGAGTATCACCGCAAAAACTAAAATAAGGAGTATCACCGCAAAAACTAAAATAAGGAGTATCACCGCAAAAACTAAAATAAGGAGTATCACCGCAAAAACTAAAATAAGGAGTATAATCTCAAAAACTAAAATAAGGAGTATCACCGCAAAAACTAAAATAAGGAGTATCACCGCAAAAACTAAAATAAGGAGTGTAATCTCAAAAACTAAAATAAGGAGTATCACCGCAAAAACTAAAATAAGGAGTATCACCGCAAAAACTAAAATAAGGAGTATCACCGCAAAAACTAAAATAAGGAGTGTAATCTCAAAAACTAAAATAAGGAGTATCACCGCAAAAACTAAAATAAGGAGTATCACCACAAAAACTAAAATAAGGAGTATCACCGCAAAAACTAAAATAAGGAGTGTAATCTCAAAAACTAAAATAAGGAGTATCACCGCAAAAACTAAAATAAGGAGTATCACCACAAAAACTAAAATAAGGAGTATCACCGCAAAAACTAAAATAAGGAGTGTAATCTCAAAAACTAAAAAAAGGAGTATCACCGCAAAAACTAAAATAAGGAGTATCACCGCAAAAACTAAAATAAGGAGTGTAATCTCAAAAACTAAAATAAGGAGTATCACCGCAAAAACTAAAATAAGGAGTATCACCGCAAAAACTAAAATAAGGAGTGTAATCGCAAAAACAAAAATAACTGTCTACTGCAGCCAAACATGTCTAACTAAGATTATAGTTAACGTGCGAATAGTGTACCCAGGAGATAATCCTAATCAAAAGAGATTTCAAGTTCAGATACGCGAACCATAAAGCAACCTTTAATAATCAAGCGAAGTGTAATGACACTTCACTATCTTAATTGAATCCAAAATGGCTGATTGACTATGAAGTAATCTAATGTTTCTTTAAGGAACTGGGTTCTATATAAAATGCATGTAAAAGTTGTTTTTTGTTTTTTTCTCGGAGATTTTCTTCCGGGAATTATCTTTTGGTCTTCTGCTGAGCTGCATGAATGAAAAATCCTGGTGATTACATGTTTATTTCCCTTTGTTTTCTTGTGCACGAAACAATTGTCAAGTTATATTTTCCAAACTGACCTGCCTCTTATGGTCCTCCTCTCCACAATCTCAGATGGTTTGATCGGTTTTGTAGCTCCACATGGCCATATCAATTTTTTATTGCCACATTCCCGTTCTCAGGCAATTGAGTGATCTCTACTGGACCCAGAATGCCCCTCTCAGTGTAGTTCTATTAAAATCTCACCAGCCCTTCTGAGCCAGGAAGTGGAGATTGGGGTCTTCAGAAGTGAGGATTATTATGTCAGTAGAAGTGGTGACACTCCCGCACAGAGGGCACTAGACTTTGCCGTTACTGGCTCGCAAGCCTACCAACCGCGACTAGGACGGCACTGCACTGCACAAATCTGCTGGGTACACTACGTGGTGACCTCAAGCAGGCGGGACTAGGACAACTACGTACAGCGAAACAACTTCATTGCCTACGACAACTTGCGCATGACAAGGCCAGATGGCCTGGGACTAGCATGGAGGACTGATTGCAGCTACGGGATGTCATTTGACTACCGTAGCCGCAGAACACAGTTTTTAATAATAAAGAGGTGGTGGGTTACCCTCCACCGTCTGCTCGACATCCAGCTGCAGTCTGGTCTCTTCCTGAGATGTTGTTAAAGGTTAGGCATGGCTGAGGAAGCCGCTCCCTGACTTGAGTTGTTGGACCGTTGCTCCACGTCCATGAACAGACGGTGATCTCTACTCGGCTGGTAACAATATCGATCAACTGACCACCAAAATCTCCTATAGATGCGAGTTCGTGTCTGGATGTTTTTTGCCTAAACCGTACTTGATTATAATGAGCGGACCCTCGCCAGGTGCATTAGATTATTGTGTAAAGCGTATCGACCCTATATGAATTATTATTGCAAATAATAGAATTAAAATATACCTGATAGGATGTCATTATTGATTGACGCGTTTCATAGCCAAAAAAATTCACTAGAGAATGGCGGGGAAAGGAGATATTTGATACAAGACAGTTTTTGATTAGTGAAAGTCAGCGTGCACCGGTTGCGTCGAGAGGATTAGATGTATTCCGAACTTTTTAGCTGCGAGTCTTTTTGGGTGAAAGGCTGATCTGTTCCCCAAACAATTTAAGGCATTATGCTTTCATTTAGTCTTCTTTAAAAATGTATTACATTTCATCTGGATTACTCGCTTCTCCAAATACGACTTCCAAAGAGAAAACGACTGCCATTTTTCCTCACAATTTAAGGCGTAGTTATAGTCGAAGACATTTGAGACACCCCCTCAGCTCTGGACGTTCCGATTTACTTACCTCCCCCGGGAGGGAACAGAGTTAGACAGAAGGTCGGTTTTTAATGTGGGAAAATAAATACAGCTCCCCAGTAAAGGGCACTTTGTATTGCAACAAAAATTAAAATTACCTCAGTCTAAAAAGAATTTCTTATTCACTGATCGAGGACAGAGAAGATGTAGTGTAGTATCAGAACAGATACTACATTTTGTTCCTAGCCAAAAGGCCAAGGGCTGGTGAGATTTTAATAGAACTACACTGAGAGGGGAATTATTCATTATTTATTTGTATTCGTTTCGCAACTACGCAACTACGGCAGTTGATTAACACACACACGTCGGACGTCTAATCACACTGATGCAGTTGATACACACTGACTTGATCTTCTGAACATACTCCTTTTATTGTCCAAGTGTTCATCATCAGCCAATCGGTGGTCAGAAAAACAGTCACGTGAGGCCTGACGTCATTGCTCAATAATCGTACAAAAAACCACAGCCGCCATTAATCTAATTTCCGCCCTCCCCGTGATCATCCCGGCAGGTAAGACAACACGCGCAAACACGTGGTCGCTTTCTTCCTTCATTCTGTTCGACTTTACATTATTTAAACACTATGTTTGACGCACCTGTTGACCGACTGGGCTGCATGTTTGCTTTGAATGATAATCCACGGTTTTTGTTTTCTGTATTTCTTTTTAGGAAAGATTTGTCTCTAAATCGAATTCTCATATCTTGCTATATAAAACATTAAGACATCTACAAATTAAGGCAATACGAGGGGCGTTCAATAAGTAATGCCTGTGGCCCATTTCTCATAGTAGTAGATTAATGAAACTTGGCACAGTTATTAGTCTTTCTCTACATAGGAATCATCCAGAGTTATGCATTTCTCCCATCGTTTGATGCAGCTCTGGACACCGTTTCTGTAGAACACCCCAGGTTGGTTCTCCAACCACGTCGTAACTTCAAAAATCAAGGCTGCATCATCTGAGAAATGCTTTCCTTTCAAAAACAACTTCATGGCTGGGAAGAGATGAAAGTCAGAGGGTGCAAGGTCAGAAGAGTAAGGGATATGTGGGAGGATTTCAGATCCACACGCACATCTTTAAATTCATCCTCGAGCACTCGACGCTTTCTTGCTTCTGGAAAGGTGTGAGCAACCTGGGAATCCATCTGGCAGACACCTTATGCATATGCAAATGGCCATGAATGATAGTTTTCACAGACCCTGTACTAATCTTGACCTCTTCGGCTATTTGGCGAATAGTAATGCGTCGATCTTCGAAAATGGCAGCCTCAACTTGACGGACAGATGCCTCATCAATGGCAGAAGAGGGACGATCAGGTATGGGAGCTGTTTCCACAGACTTCCGGACATGTTTGAATTCACGATGCCAGCGTTTTAAACGGTTATATGATGGGGCATCATCACCATAAGTTTCGTTCATTTCATCCAAAGTCTCCTTTGGTGTGCGTCCTTTCAAATACAAAAACCGGATATCTCCGCTACACTCAACTGGCTCCATTTCACACCTGACTCAGTTCAAACACCTGTAAATCAGAAACCACAATTAGTTCAGAGCTGTATTTTGCAACATAACCCATGCTGATATAAATAATTACACATGCAAAATTTCATCTAGATCAGACAACAGTAAGTGGGTCAGAGGCATTACTTATTGAACGCCCCTCGTAGTATTTCTGAATGAACTCTGGCTTCATGTGTTTACGGTTGTATAATAATTCCACCGTCTATAACTGGACTTATAATAGATGATGATGAGTTCAACTTTTGTTACTAGATGCTGACAAAGTTATGTTTTAAAAGGTTTCAGAAACATGTCTTCACAGAACATCTTGTGTTGATACTGAATTTATGGAACATGTTTACAATAATGATTATGTCATAATTTTTGTATTTCTCCATATATATATATATATATATATATATATATATATATATATATATATATATATATATTTAATTACGTTTCATCCTTACGGGAATCGTCAGTGTAGAGAAGAATTATTCACTCGAACCCCGGAACCCGAGTTATATTTCAAACTCTAATTGCAACGTCCTTGCCCACACAGCCGTTGCGAACAACGCAGTAAATAAGCGAGAGAGCTATCCTATTTAAACACAGCTGACGTAACGAGTTCTACTAACGAAAGGAACATTGCACTGAAGACAGCTGTGTTAATACTATATATATATATATATATATATATATATATATATATATATCGTTAAGATATATTTCTTGCTAATTATGAAATAAGGCTCTTCGAACTCGGACGAACATTTATGTTGACTTTTCTTTGTGAGAAGTTGGATTTAGAATTCCCATACTATCATTGTATTGGAATGGTAACTTGTGAGCGGTTTCTTGAATGATTTAGTTCTTTTTTTTTTGTGGGGGGGGGGGATTTATTCATCATTGTGCCGGCCGACGTGAAAGTGTATTATCGCACATTGTTCCGGGTTTTTGTTTTTTTTTAATGTATTTGGGACCGATTATTTGCTTGTTGGCTTGGTGGAAGAAATAATGCACGAGCTACTTTTCTAAGACTTTTCTAGGACTTTCCTTTTTTTATCGTTGTTCTTCCTTGTTTTTTAATTTTAACTTTTATTTTTATTTTTTTTCTCTCCTCTTCTTAAGTGACCTCAACTATTGCAACGCCACATTGTGTATTGTCGGCAGTTGAAACCAGTATTCCAGACATTTAATTTCCCTGATGATCTGCAAAGCAAGTAACTGCTTGGTAGTGAAACACGTGTAGGAAAAAACATTTAATTTGAATAAATAATATTTGTAAGAAAAAATATCTTTAATGGTGATCATTGGTGTCCTGATAGGAATGCTTTGGTAAGCCTTCATAAAATCACATATATATATATATATATATATATATATATATATATCGTTAAGATATAATTAGCAAGAAAGTGACCTCAACTATTGCAACGCCACATTGTGTATTGTCGGCAGTTGAAACCAGTATTCCAGACATTTAATTTCCCTGATGATCTGCAAAGCAAGTAACTGCTTGGTAGTGAAACACGTGTAGGAAAAAACATTTAATTTGAATAAATAATATTTGTAAGAAAAAATATCTTTAATGGTGATCATTGGTGTCCTGATAGGAATGCTTTGGTAAGCCTTCATAAAATCACATATATATATATATATATATATATATATATATATATATATATATATATATATATATATATATATCGTTAAGATATAATTAGCAAGAAATAGCAAGTCTGATAGCCCCTGCTGTCTGAAATGTATTCGAAAGAAATCCTTAACTCTATTTCCATAATAAGATGTTTCTTACTTTTTTCTTTCTTCTTTCTATATATACTATAACATTTAACTAAAACTAACGATAGTGAAATGTTCATATAAAGAATAAAACTGCCTAAGAATAGGGATTTGTCTTCTTGTGTTTATAAACCAAGAGATATTTCCATGCAGTATAACCGATACTAGTCTTTTCATTCGATTTAGACCGGAAAGAATGAACTTATTTAAAGAATGAATATTAAATCAAACAAATTATTTTTCAAAGAAAAATTCTCATGTTTTAAAAATGCAAAAATTTATAACAACACCATTTTATTATTAAGTATTAATTTAATGTTTGCTGTCTAGCCTACACAAATTACACGAAATAATACATTTGCCCAAAGATTTCTAATAAAGTACTGGGTTAATTATATTCTGTAAACGTTAATTAATGAATACTGAAAATTTCATTAAAATTGGTTGATTTCCTGAATTTTGATGAATTTTTAAATGAAGGGGCGGGGTCAAAATGCACATAGTCTGACTGTTCGACAGATCTCGTTTGTTACTTTAGAGCATGACGTCATCTTCCAGCGCTCTGGCCACCTTTATTACGATGGCCGTGACCCTACACGGATCACTTTTGTGCAACGAACATCGCGGACACTGACGCCAAACAAAGGCGGATATTTTTTTTTTTTTTAATACATACATTCAATGTGCGGGTTTAGCGACGTAAATGATATTTGAAAGCGTGACAGACCGACGACTGGCTAACGGATGGACAGACTCTCTTACAAAGACGCGTGGGTGCGTGTAAAATATGATATTTTAAAACTAAAACCTGACGGACCAAAGAAAATTCTCTTACGGAAGATGATCTACGACCCTCTTTTCACAGAAAAGACGTTGCTAGTCTTTCTCTACTCTCCGATGGATACTGCACCCCATAGACTGGTATTGTCTTGGCCAATGGGCTTGATTTACGCAGGTCTATGGGTCTGTCCTGTTCAGTTCTAGGAGGTCCACCCTCCCAGGCTTCGCCTCCCCTCTTTGGGGAGGAGTAAGTTTATTGCTTACTGCCTGAGGCGCCCCTACCGGGGAATGCCGACGGGGCTGCACAGGCAATTTTTAAACCCCACTTTCCCGACCCGACCTTGGGTCACATCTTACTTGTGGGAGTAAGATAAAAACTCGCCTTGTGCCTAATTCCTGGAGAGGAGTAAATCAATACTCTATCGTTAATTCCACGGAAAGTGCTCGACTGAGCTCCGATCTTTGGTTCCTTCTTGTAAGACATTCACAGCAAGAACTCGTCTTATTACCACAACAGAAAATAACTCCCCTTTCTCCCCTGCATGTGCTCAGCGTCCGGCGGAATTTCTATTGAACAGAGCTTATTTACCAGGGCTTCCCACCTGTAGAAAACGTTATCGCGGGACTGCTTCCCTGCAGACTACAACTTGGTCGTCTTCATTTCTTTCTTTCTTTCTCCATTTCTACTGTTTATTACACGTGACTATATTTTTCCAAATTGCGTTCTTTGTACAAATTTGAAACTTTTCTGTTTTTAATTAAAGTTCTGCTGCCAACCGATGATGATTGTCATAACAATTGAAATATTTTGGTAGAACTATTCAATATGTGTTTTTGAGTTTATATTTCTGCTAGTTGTTGATTTGCTTATCCTTTATTCCATTTTTATTTTACATTTTGTCTAAAACATTGTTTCTTTGATTCTTCATATATATATATATATATATATATATATATATATATATATATATATATATATATATATATATATCGGTATAATCAGCCGACGGAAAATCAGAAGCACACAAGTAGATAAAAAAAAATGAATAAATAAATATGTAATTTACGATTACGTTATCTGAGTGGGTTGGACGATTTTTAAAGCAACGTAAATACAAATTACTTCTTTTTTTGTTTTTTTAATGTATGTGTCTGCATTTTTCGTTTTTCGTTATATATGTATGCATGTATTTTTGACGAATTAAATCATTTTCGCAAAAAAAGATAAGTAATATCTAAAAAAAATAATCTTATATATTTTTACTATTATTTTCAATCTGTATTTGTCCCCCTTGTCAATAAGTAGATTAGAGTTATCTCCCTTTGAAGAACTGTGCTATTTTTCTGGATCATAATGATTTCGTCTCTTATTCCTTTCTCCTGAATAGAGAAAATAGGCACCTGGATGTGGAATTAATTGAACAGCTTGCTCCGGCATTTGACAATGGATCTATTTTTTTGTGATTTTCATTTTGTTTTGAGTAGAAATTAAACTTAAAAAGAGATTGTTGGATTTTTTTTCTGGATACTTACTAACATTCTGTTTTAAATAGATTCATTCGATGGTTTGAAAATGTTTCATTATATGACTTAAAATAAACATTGCCTTGAAACAGCTGTAAACAGTTTTAAATCTTCAAACACACACACACATACACACGCACACACACACACATACACACACATATATATATATATATATATATATATATATATATATATATATACAGCATGAATCTGTAAGCGTTCACTTAGTCCTTGAGCCACGAGAGATTGTCACGTGATTACGGAGAAATTAAGTGATATTTACACTGGAAACGGCAAATATAATTATCAATCCATACTATAGAACTCAACGACATACTCAACGATATATATATATATATATATATATATATATATATATATATATATATATATATATATATATATATATATATATATATATATATATATGAGCTCGAAACGACGTCGTACGTAGGTAAAAAAAATTTTTTAGATCTTATTTGGAAAGAACCAAATATGATCTAAGGTTAAGATCGGATTCCAACTCCTCCTGATGAGATCTCAGGTTATAATCGCTGTGGATCGATAACATCGACATTCCAGTGTCGCAGATTTTGTACATGTCTGTGTAAATAAAAATAATCATATATATATATATATATATATATATATATATGCAATACTTGGATGCAAGTTGAAAAATACTTGTTATCCAGGGTTTCGAATCGTACGACCGGTAGTGAATAGTCATATCTCTATGCTGATGAGTCCTGATTGAAAAGGGACGAAACGTATACGTACATAGATAATAAACAACAACAAATATTTTATATTTGTCGCTCCTCGTAAAATAAGTAGAGCACTCTTAATGGTAGTACAAACACAGCATGACGTCACTTGCTTTATAATGCATCATTCCTTCTTTAATAGAAGTAGAATGCCTGGATATCGTGCCGCTTTAAATGTGTTAAATTATCATTGTTTATCGGCTATTCAAATATTGGGCGCGCGGTTAACGACGTTGGATGCAAGTTGAAAAATACTTGTTATCCAGGGTTTCGAATCGTACGACCGGTAGTGAATAGTCATATCTCTATGCTGATGAGTCCTGATTGAAAAGGGACGAAACGTATACGTACATAGATAATAAACAACAACAAATATTTTATATATATATATATTTGTCTTTTTGTAAAGGATTCGCAAATGCGAATGAAGCTTAATAGAAGAGTCAACAGAGAAAGGTGGCAATCGTCCACAATTGATGGCTGATCGAAGTGACAACAAAGCGCGAAAAGCCGAGCATCCTACCGCAGGCCAATGGTGACAACGTCAACCCGCATTGATCATGGATCAATATTTGAGTAACAATCGGAAGCGTTCTACACGTTTCCCTCTTTTGACTGTTGTCCTTTACGATAAATAGGTGTGTTACATAAGGAAAGGAAGGCTGAAAGATACCAAAGCCTCCTATTGGTTGAGATTGGTCATGTGTTATTAGATCAGGCTTGTTTGAAATAGATTGAAATGGTGGTTTGTGTCGGGTTGTGATATCTGAAAGAATATTGAGCTGTTTGGGTGAAATGTTTTTTTTTCTTGATTCGGCTACCTTCCGATTTTGATAAGTTGATTTTCGTGTTATTTTATACATATATCACTAGTCTGCTGCCACTTAGCAATAATAAAAATAATTGCGTCCACTTTGCGTATTGCAATACTCTTCTGTAAAATCAATTGCGTTCTATAGGTTACCAATATCGTAAATTTGTAAACAACTGAAAAGATTCATTTAAGCGATATAAGTCCCTCTACTCTCAGAAGCGGGTTGTTTCGTTATGATGGTAATACGTTTTACACCACTGATGTTAATCATATTGTTCATTTTGTATTTCTTGTAATATATTGTTTAATAGTTAAAATTATTGACAAAAAAATTGACTCTGAAATTATTTTAAGAAAAAATCCTTTTTTAACCTTGAAAAAAAAAAAAAATTTTAACTCCTGAGAAAAATCTTTTTTTTTCTTAACCCTGAAAAAAAAAATATTTTAACTCTGAAAAAAGAAATCAATTTTTTAACCATGAAGAAAAATCATTTTAAAACACTGGAAAAAAAATCAATTTTTAATCTCAATATTAAAAAACACATGAGACATGAGAAGAATTTAAAATTTGAATAAACGGTTTCATACGAAAAAGGTTCAATTTTATTTAATCAAAATATGCATTTTTTTTCTCGGCAGAAAACGATTTAGGAATTCGAAAGATGTCACAAATGACAATTAAAGACTATTGGGTTCAGTGTGATGGGGTGACAAGAATCGGGGGAAAATCGAGCTGAATACTGAAAATGTGTTTGGAATAGGAAAGAATTAAGCATTCTATTCTGAAATAAGGAATTACAGAATTAAATATTCCATTCTGAAATAAGGAAATGCAATTCGAGATGATTCACATCAGGGCATAATTTTAAAATGATAAGAGATTTTCTTTTTCATCATGAAACTGGATTTGCAAGTTTCGTGAGCAGAAACAGTCATATACTGAATGTGCCAGTTTTGTCAAATAGTATTCAAAACATATGAAAGTGCAGAAGGGCCGGGGCCTTTCGTGTGTCATATCTCCAGATACTTCTGAAGAAGTTAACCTAGAATTAAGAGAAACTTACTAATTGACTTATATGAGATTAGATACTTCATAAGTTCGTGTCTATATAACTATGCATTATAACAGTAGTTATTTCTTTAATAACAATCTAATGAGTAAGCTTCCCGTCTTCTATAATTAAGTTATCTAATGAGAAGAGCTTACCCTAAACCTAACCCTAACCTGTCTTCTATAGTTAAGTTATCTAAGGAGAAGAGCTTACCCTAACCCTAACCCAAACCCGAACCCGAACCCGAACCCTAACCTGTCTTCTATAGTTAAGTTGTCTACTGAGAAGAGCTTACCCTTACCCTTACCCGAACCCTTACCCGAACCCGAACCTGTCTTCCATAGATAAGTTGTCCAATGAGAAGAGCTTATCCTAACACTAACCCTAACCCTAACCTGTCTTCCATAGTTGTCTAATGACAAGAGCTTAGCCTAACCCTAACCTAAGCCTAACCCTAACCTGCCTTCCATAGCTGAGTTGTCTAATGAGAAGAGCTTACCCTAACCCTTATCCTAACTTTAACATGTCTTCCATAGCTAAGTTGTCTAATGAGAAGAGCTTACCCAAATCCTAACCCTAACCTGTCTTCCATAGCTAAGTTGTCTAATGAGAAGAGCTTACCCAAATCCTAACCCTAACCTGTCTTCCATAGCTAAGTTGTCTAATGAGAAGAGCGTACCCAAATCCTAACCGTAACCTGTCTTCCATAGCTAAGTTGTCTAATGAGAAGAGCTTACCCAAAACCTAACCCTAACCTGTCTTCCATAGCTAAGTTGTCTAATGAGAAGAGCTTACCCAAATCCTAACCCTAACCTGTCTTCCATAGCTAAGTTGTCTAATGAGAAGAGCTTACCCAAATCCTAACCCTAACCTGTCTTCCATAGCTAAGTTGTCTAATGAGAAGAGCTTACCCAAATCCTAACCCTAACCTGTCTTCCATAGCTAAGTTGTCTAATGAGAAGAGCTTACCCAAATCCTAACCCTAACATGTCTTCCATAGCTAAGTTGTCTAATGAGAAGAGCTTACCCAAATCCTAACCCTAACCTGTCTTCCATAGCTAAGTTGTTTTATTAAAAGAGCTTACCCAAATCCTAGCCCTAACCTGTCTTCCATAGCTAAGTTGTCTAATGAGAAGAGCTTACCCAAATCCTAACCCTAACCTGTCTTCCATAGCTAAGTTGTCTTATTAGAAGAGCTTACCCAAATCCTAACCCTAACCCGTGAAATGATAGTTTTGATGAAACCCGATAATGTCAAACTTTTTTCTTTTTTCCCCTTTTTCGTTCCTTATCTGCTTATTTATGAAAACTGTAGGCCAACCGTTGGCTAATCTGACCTGCGACACATCGTGGAGCTTAACTACCTCTGACAAAACATGTTACCATAACAACAATAGTTTTTAACAACAATTTAACTGTTTTGTCTAACGTTTTATTGTCTTTTTTGTAAATCCTCGATGGTTCTTTTTTACTATATAAAAGTGAAACGTTGAATATATATATATATATATATATATATATATATATATATATATATATATATATATATATATATGTGTGTGTGTTCTGCTTATAAAAATATAAAAATATATAAATATAAATATATAAAAATAAAAAATATTAATTTATTAATGAAAATAAAAAGATTTATACATTAATAATTATATATATTGTATATATAGTATATTTTGTATATATATCTATATGTATATAGTAATTTATGAAAATATATTCATGGCAATTAAGCTACACAGAGGCTTGCGCGTTTCATCCCTGTAGGCAATTGTAAGGCTAAAATGCATGGAGTTTGTGTTGCTGGGTGTTTTTATATATCCATGCATTTTAGTCTGACGATTCCCTACGGGGCTGAAACGCGGAAACCTCTGTGTAGCTTAATTGCCATAAATATATTTTCATAACTTACTACTTAGCTCTACTTACGTATTGGGCACTGTTGAAGTAAATACTGAAAATTGATACATAAAAGAGTATATCTCCTTATAACATTTTATGTGGATACATGAAATAATATATATATATATATATATATATATATATATATATATATATATATATATATATATATATATGATTATTTTTATTTACACAGACATGTACAAAATCTGCGACACTGGCATGTCGATGTTATCGATCAACAGTTATTATAAACTGAGATCTCATCAGGCAGAGTTAGAATCCGATCTTAACCTTAGATCATATTTGGAAATATTCTTTCCAAATATGATCTAATGTTAAGATCGGATTCTAACTCTGCCTGATGAGATATCAGTTTATAATAACTGTTGATCGATAACATCGACATGCCAGTGTCGCAGATTTTGTACATGTGTGTGTAAATAAAAATAATCATATATAAAAGCTCTATTTGATATTGAGCACTTTTTATAAACCCGGTTGAAATTCTTTGGATTACTACCCTGTGGATGTTTTACCTGGAGTATTATATATATATATATATATATATATATATTGTAGGACACATACAAAAACTTTTCTCTGATCGTAGTATTGTATTTCTAAAAATAAAAACTACCATCGAAACAGTGCAAATAACTATAACTTGATGCATGTTCTTTATTTGGAACTTAATTTAAAAATTGATGTCAATCGCTAAAATGCATATATATATATATATATATATATATATATATATATATATATATATATATATATATATATATAATGAAGTTGATTTTCTCCTCCCAACCCAGTTAAACTAGACTATAAAACACATGTATCAAACGCATAAAAAAACATCGGTCCAGTCGCCTAATATCTTCGACCGTGTTTCCAGATGATATAAATTATTTTTATAAGCTAAACCAAAAAATTACTTTTTGTGAAGCACTGTAAGCCTCTCCCAACTAATTGAACCAAAGGAAGGATAGCACGCCAATTTCTCTCTATGTATTAATAACTCTTGCCCCAGCTATGTGACACATCGATTCCTCACGTACTAGGGTGATTCATTAATTGATTTTCATCTGGAAACATATGCTCTATTCAATATATAAAACAACAGGCTGTTCTTCTCACGTAGTGCACTTCTCTTCTTTTTCATCATAGATTGACCTTATCAAGGTCAATCTATGGTGGATGCAGTTTTCCCATAACATGTTTTGGTTTTGTCTGTTTTACGGCATATTAAAACTATAATGAAGATTATATATATACATATATATGGCATAATCACGTTGACACACAAGTTCCCCTTAGATAACGAAAGTTAAGCTACGTTGAGCTTGGCCAGTAATAAAATGGGTGACCATTTGGGGATACCAAATGCTGTATGTGAGAAATCTCGGCATTTTTTCTAGTCGTCTTGAAATTCTCATTGTCCCTGAAATCAATCAGTGCCGATTTAGGACAAATGTGGTTGGAAATTACGTCACCCTTGCTTAACAGTTGCAGGCACCCTTACAGGAGGTGTCCTTTGTCTCTCAAGATAAAATAGAGGTTATTTAATGCTGAAAAAACACTTATTGTAAGCGATTGATTGTGTAACAATTTATTGAATACATGTTGCCGTGTTATCCACAGCACGGGGAGCGGTTTAAGGTTCATACTGTCCCCAACATAATAGACCCGACGAGATTTGAACTCAGCATAGCAGATTCCATAGTTCGCGATGGTATCTGTTAGGGCAATCACGAACGAACCCCCACATTAACTCTCATCCTCAAATGACTTTTGGCCTTGATAAGTGGTAACTCACTAGCCAAACAATACAATAACAGATGAATTCTGCGTAGGACTAGAGTCATTTTTGTTTTTTACTGTCCTGTTCTTTCAAAGTCGCTGGACCCTTTCGCATAAAACGAACCACGTGATAAACCATCCACGTAGAGCGACGAATTCATACATTATCTGCTGCAATAAAAACAAAATGTCTACGGATGACCGTAAACATTAGGAATCATCTAAAACAGGGGCGGGCAACCTTTTCAGAGTGAGGGCCAGATGAGACTTTTGGAAGGAGATCTCGGGCCGGAGTGAAAAAAAAAATCTCAGAATTACTATATTTTGTTTACATGAATAAATTGTACAACAATTGCATTGAACACTCTACAAATCTGATATTTTTTCTCAGGAGACTTCTGTATGTGATGTTATAAAAGGCCCCGACGAAGAGCAATTTTAGAATCATGAAAAATAATGACGGGGGAAGTAGCAAGTTGATCCAGCATTCGTTTTGACACACCTCACATAGGGCTCTGTTTCATGCCCTTTCCTCGTCTCTCGTTTCTTCTTTGCCTCTCTCTTTCTCTTTTTCTATTTTTATCTCAGGCCAAGAATTTGAAATTAATAGTTAAAGAAAAATGAAATATACATGCATCATCGCTCGCTGATATTTATACATTTTCATCCCACTGCAAATCTTCATCGAAACCTACTTTTACGTCTATGTCACAAAATGATATGAGTTTTACTGGGAGGTCCGCGGGCCGGATTGCAATAATAAAGCATAGCAGTGTGACGGGCCGGACGCTAAGCCTTCGCGGGCTGGATGTGGCCCGCGGGCCGGAGGTTGCCCGCCCCTGATCTAAAAGAATAAAAGAACAAAGAAAGGGAATATAATTCTTTCTTCGTGTTCTGTAATTGTCTCTGATCAATGGTCTAAAATCCATCTTGCCCAACCTTGAAATATTCCCGATATTCCACCGCCCACACCGCCCCCACCGTCATCTGAAACTGATGGCATTAATTTCCTTAATTTACGACCGTTTGTGTGTGTGTGTGTGTTTTCCCCGCCCTTGCGCACTGTAAACTATGCACTGAAATGGCGCCGGTGGTTTTCCCCCGACGCTCATCGCGAAAAGCCAAAAACGCCAGCCGCAAAAAAGCCACAAACAAAAAGCGAACCGCGACAACGCAAACATTGTGTATTTGAAGAAATACACGGTTATAGTTGGTGGCTGTGTTCGTCACGAATTCATGATATCGACTCTAACGCTAGTTTCGAAAAGGGGGTGCTTATTAAAAGTAAAACCTATATCTGAAAAGATTCTCCCCACAAAATATAGTGTGGGATATATAGATATACACACACGGAAATCAAGGGAGGCGCGAGAGCGCTCTATCCCTTAATAGGCCCTAAGAATGGCCTATGCTGGAAATCTCATTTCTTTGATCAATCATAACTCAAAAACCAATAAACCAAATTAGTTAAAACTTTGCACACAATTTTTATTTGATAGGTTCTATAAGTGTGTAGAATTTCAGCATCATTAGTCAAGGTAACCCAGAGATCCAGAAAGTTCAATCATGAAATCATGTTATCTGTGTGTACGTACGTACGTACGTATGTGCCACCCTGTATCTCATCAACTATTTGATGGATTCGGCTGATTTTTTGGCAGAGATAGAGGTTCTAAGGTCTAGTTGATGGCATTTTAATTTCAGTTTACCATATAGCTTAGTTTTCCAGAAAATTCTAAAAACCCCTTTAAAATGACCATTGTATTGAGGCATAGCCTTTATAAAAGTAGTGACATTCCATGAAAAATGTCAGTATACTGAAATCATATGCCCTTAATAAGGTTAAGATGAAAATCATATACACTAAATGTACAAAAGCAAGGAAATTCCCAAATGTTTACACTTTTATTGTCATTAAGGGTATGCAAGCACAACAGGGCTATGTATTTCACTGGTAGGAACTTTTCTTCAGCGCACCTCACACACTTCATCCACTCATGCATAGAGATTTATACTGTAGTGATGTGATAATGCAATGGTTTGGTTGATATGTAGTCATACCCTTAATTAATGACAATAAAAGTGTAAAAATTTGGGAATTTCCTTGCTTTTGTACATTTAGTGTATATGAATTTTCATCTTAACCCTATTAAGGGCATATGATTTCAGTATACTGGCATTTTTCATGGAATAGATATAGTTACAGGAATGTGTTTAGGTGTGTCTGTGTGTGTGTGCGTTATTCTTGACTGTTAAAGTAAGAAACATCAAAATGACGCCAGTTCCTTATCTCGACACTCATCGCGAAAAGCCAAAAGAAGCACCAAAAAGAAGCCCCTAAATGCCCCCCAAATACCAGGAAGGCCAGACAAAAAGCGAAACACGATTACACAAACGGTGTTTATTTCAAGAACTATATGATTACAGTTGATGGTTGTGTTCGGCACGAATGCATCATATCGATTCCAACGCAACTTTTGAAAGAGGGGCGTGCTTATTAAACAAACGTATGTCTTAACTTTTTATTCGCGCGAAATATGGTGTACAATAAAAAAAAATATATATATATATATATATATATATATATATATGGGAAGAGAAGGATGAAGGTAATCCGACGTGATGAGAAAATGAAAAAGGAAAACCAAAAAATGGATGTTTTTTATGTGTACATCAACGTTTCGTCTTTATTTATAAGACTTCATCAGGATGATAATATAGAGAAAAAATGTCATGCAAGCACAGATACATGTAATGTAGACATATTGGGAGGGAAAATAAATATATAAATATATATATATATATATATATATATATATATATATATATATATATCGGCGAGGAATACGGACGTTTGGGACATTTTTGGAGGGTCGAATGAGATTAAACAAATATAAAAAAACGAGAGAAAACGATTAAAAAGAAATTAATATATGTACTGAACCGGTTTTCGTCCACACTCATCAGAGTAAAACGTGGAAATGATTGAATACGACTAAAACCTAAAAATAATTTGTAATGAACACTAGTGACAAGTTTAGGAGAAAAAAAAAAAAAAAAAAAAATATGGGGAGGAGAGTCATAAGTTGATCACATTAAGTCCTAAAAGCCATTCCTTTTGCTTACAAAGGGAAGGTTTGATTGACTTAATATATATGGCTTCCAGGACTTTGAGGTGGAATAGGGAATGCGATCTACTTATGACAGAAAACCAGTCACTAGTGTACGTCGACGCACATTCGGCGCTATTTATGAGATGGGCAGCAATAGCAGACCCGGATGTATTAACTAAATTATTTAAATTATTTAGTCGGCCCTGGCGTATGGCAGGGGGGATGTGTTGTTTGATTCTGGATTCAAACCTTTGCACTGTTCTTCCCACGTATACGGCATCGCACCGACATTTAAAAAGATAAATAATATTACTAATATGTTGGGGTGGGACATAGAAGCGGTCACCTCAAAATATGTCGGAGGGTAACTGTCAAACGCAATCGAGCACTGTTGCATCCGAAAAGATCAACCGGTCGGTGAAACCAGAAAAGGAAACGCAAAGCAAATAATCAAACCCTGTAAGATATAAAGAAATTAAAATGAAAACAAAAAATAGATTAACATTTTTTATTTACGTCTTAAGTTCGAAATTTAATTTTTAAGCAAAGCAATCAATTATTTTTAGAACAATGCTGTTCATATCATTTTTCTTCTTTTTTTTGTAGGGGGTGTTATGTAACCCCCCCCCCTTTATACCACCTTTTTCTTTTTGAAAAATAAAATCTACTCGCGACAATTATCAAAAAGCTCTTCATTTACCTCGTTTTCTTTCCTTCTTTTTCTTTCCTTCTTTTTCTTTCCTTCTTTTTCTTTATATCTCTCCAATATAAAAAAGTGAGTTTTGGAGCAGGTTTCTAGGGTAACGTTGAGAAGGTGCCCACGACCTTCGTTAAGAAGGCCTGTGCACTGGGTCAGGTTTATCTTCTGACGTCACTGCGGTTAGTATGTTAAGCAGATAAACAAGACGAAGAGAAAGGTCATTAACCGGAAACACATGGACATATACCTGTGGTCATTTCTGTCTGAAATTATTTCATCTTTGATCTAGTAATTGTTTGGTATGTAAAAAAAGGATACCAATGATTTTGTTCATGTCGTTTTTATGTCTGTAAATCTCATAGTGATTTGAAGGTAAAACTATAAAAGAAACTCATAGACTAAAATTCAAGATGGTTGACAAACTTGTCTTGATAGAAAAGGCTTAAATAAAAAAAAAATTGCTTTTCTCTAAAATTTGAAATGTTTTTTACACAATAACAAGTCTGCATAACATAAAACGTTTTGTTTGTCCTGATACAAAATTAACTTTTATGCTTATCCGTCGACTGTCATAAAATAATATCAACTAGAAATTCGGTTAAAATCGTTTATTTTTGTATAAAATTGTTTTTATTTTTGTGGCAAAACGTTCCTTGTGTATGATAAAATTCTATAACAGTTCAAATATGTTCAGTGCTAGAAAAAAAAACAATGATTAAAACATTGAATGAAAGTTCTGAACGCTTTAAAAATAATTTTATTTCAGGACAAGAAATACAATTTAAAACAAGTCAAATTGACAATAAAATAACTTTTTTTATATATTTATTTCCAAATAGTTTTACATTTTTATAAAAACTTAGAAAATTAATTATTTAATCAGTTTTTTAATTATTTATTTTTCATTTTTATATTATTTATCGTTTTCATTTTTATATTATTTATCGTTTATTATTTCGTGTGTTAATTTAATAACTGTGGGGTTCTATTCTTTATAAAACCGTTTGGAAGGCCTTAATAGCCATGTTTCTTTATTTTTGTTTGTTGCTGTCTCACTCGCCTTTTGGCTAAGATCAAAATGTAGTATCTGTTCCGATGGATACTGCACCCCATAGACTGGTATTGTCTTGGCCTTCGGGGCTTGATTTACGCCGGTCTATGGGATTGTCCTGTGCAGTTCTAGGAGGTCCACCCTCCCAGGCTTTGCCTCCCCTCTTTGGGGAGGAGTAAGTTAATTGCTTACTGCTTGAGGCGCCCCTACCGGGGAATGCCGACGGGGCTGCCCAGGGAATTTTTTAATGGTCAGAGTGCTCACCTCTCGGGCGCTGGCTTTTCAACCCCCACTTTCCGACCCGACCTTGGGTCACATCTTACTTGTGGGAGTAGGATAAAACTGGCCTTGTGCCTAACTCCTGGAGAGGAGTAAATAATACTTCTCGGCCTTTTGGCCAAGATCAAAGTGTAGTATCTGTTCCGATGGATACTGCACCCCATAGACCGGTGTCGTCTTGGCCTTCGGGTCTTCATTGCGTGGGTTTGTTCTGTGCAGTTCTAGGAGGTCCACCCTCCAAGGCTTTGCCTCCTCTCTTTGGGGAGGAGTAAGTTTATTGCTTACTGCCTGAGGCGCCCCTACCGGGGAATGCCGACGGGGCTGTCCAGGCATTTTTTTGTAGGCCAGAGTGTTCACCTTCTCGGGCGCTGGCCTTTCAAATCCCACTTTCCCGACCTTGTGTCACATCTTACTTTGTGGGAGGAAGATAAATAAAACTTCTCGGCCTTTTAGCCAAGATCCAAGTGTAGTATCTGTTCCGATGGATACTGCACCCCATAGACTGGTATTGTCTTGGCCTTCGGGGCTTGATTTACGCCGGTCTATGGGTTTGTCCTGTGCAGTTCTAGGAGGTCCACCCTCCCAGGCTTTGCATCCCCTCTTTGTGGAGGGGTTAGTTTATTGCTAATCGCCTGAGGCGCCCTTACCGGGGAATGCCGACGGAGCTGCCCAGGCAATTTTTAATGGTCAAAGTGCTCTTCCTCTAGGGTGCTGACTTATCAAATCCCACTTTTCGACCTTGTGTCACATCTTACCGCTGTGGAAGGTAGATAAATAAATGGTACAGATATATATTTATAAATAAAATTAAAATTTTCAACACATTGGGAATTTTGAACCTAGAGTAAATGTTGTAGCATCGTGACTAATAGTTCTAGCAAAGAATGGTATAGACAGAGGATGACCAACGACATTCCACTCCCCATATTTTGATGGCCTTGCGCTTTATTTGTTTAAAATGGAAATTGTCTTTTTATATTTTTTGCAATCACGTGTATGATCTGTTCTGGCGCTACACTTCCTCTTTTCTGTCATCCGTTATTAAAGGTGGATGAGAAATTCTTCTAGACTGAGGCAATTTTAGTTTCTGTGCCGATCCAGGATGCCCTTTTTTGGGAGCTTGATTTCCCTCACATTATAAAGACGAACTTCTTTCTAAATCTGTATTGTCCTCATGGGGAGGCAAGTAAATAGAAATAAGAAATAAAACTCCACGAAACAAAGGCAATAACTTAATTTAACTATTTATTTTGAATTCTTCTTTTTTTTTTATATTGAAGATCAATTTGAATGAACTGTTGAAGTAAAAGTGTTAAAACAATGTTAAAAATTTTAACTTTAATTTTAATTTTAATTTTTAATTATTTTTTTTAATTAATTTTAATTTTTTTAATTTTTTAAATTAATTTTTAATTTTAATTTTTAATTTTAAGTGTTAAAAGTGTTAAAAAAGTTAATAAAGTGTTGAATAAAGTGTTGAAAAATTGAATAAAGTTCAGTTGACTATTCATTTTGAATTCTTGTTTTTTTTCTTTTTTTTATTTATATTGAATAAAGATCAGTTTCAGTATAAATCGTGTTTTTTTCTCTATTTTTTAAATGCAATTTTTAAAGTTTTCTAATGCTTTTTTAAAGCTCTCATTCATTATCGACAGTCTGACTGTTCCACAGATCTCGCTTGCTACTTGCTAGCTGACGTCACTTTTCAGTGACCAGATCTTACTCACGAAGGTCACAGCGTGATGCACTGCCAAGGGTGAATAATGGATCGCTAATTCGTTAGCTTTATAGAGGTGATATCTTTTTTTTCAAGACATTTCAATTTGAGAACTTTTTTTTTGTGGATTTTTCTGATGATCTTGAAGTGTTGCAGAGACGATATTGACATGATAATATTGTTTGGATCATCTCCAAAGAAACGGGCCGTAAAATATTCATCTCACAGGAATGTTATGTATTTTGAAAATGTGAAAAAAAAAAAAAAATAGAAAATATGTTCACTGGAATATAAAATCAACCTGATATATATATATATATATATATATATATATATATATATATATATATATATATATATATATATATATATAGAGAGAGAGAGAGAGAGAGAGAGAGAGAGAGAGAGAGAGAGAGAGAGCATTGGATGAAGTGAAAGAATAAAATAAAGTGCGAATCAAATTTTATTACAATTCAAAGTTCAAGCAAAATACTTTAAAGTCCTTAACTCATGAGTTTGCTTGAACTTTGAATTGTAATAAAATTTGATTCGCACCTAATTTTATTCTTTCACTTCATCTAATGCTATTAATGCTCTATCCAGCATATTGAGCTTCATTTTTATCCGGATGTTCACTAATTAAAGATATTAGTTGGCTCTTATATCTTTTGTTGTATTAACCTTATATATATATATATATATATATATATATATATATATATATATATATATATATATATATATATAAAGAGGTGTACTAAAAGCGAACTTTTAGGAAAGGTAAAACCCTATTGTGAAGAGTATACAGCTCAATATCCAGGATAGAGCAGGTAGAAATGAAGGAGAATGGAAAGGAATTAGAGAAAGCAAAAGCCAAATCAAAATTCAATTCAAAAGTTCAAAGCAAGGTATATTCCGCAAAAAGGCAATTTATTCAAGTTAAATTTTCCTTAAGCCAGGCTTTTCAAAGATCAAAATCTTATCATCAGAGGAAGTCGCTGGGATAGATAAGTTGGCATTGGCCAAGAATTAAAATTTGAAAAAATGAAATAAAATAAAAGTTGTAGGGAAAGAAACGTAGGGCAAAACTGTGCCAGGGTGCAAGCAAATGTCCGATTGCCGGCTTTCTCAACTGGACAGACTTTAAATATTCTCACTGCCCCTTTTTTCCACTTTAAAACACTTTCCTTTGTCATCTCTGCCCGGGAAGTTTCTTTAATGGCGAATATTTTACATCTTAATCTCCTCTGACGCCTGCCTGCATCATCGAATGTACTTCTTATTGGACTTCTTACCCTTTTTGGATTTTCTATCTTCGCCGTACCTGAAGTTGTGGCTGCTTGGATTTTAACTTTGAAACTTCTCTCATTACTTCTCGTGCCTCTAACGACCTACATATCTACATCGTATTCTCTCTGCTGGACTCTTCGACACCGGACTTTTTGGCAATCGGACATTTGCTTGCACCCTGGCACAGTTTTGCCCTACGTTTCTTTCCCTACAACTTTTATTTTATTTCATTTTTTCAAATTTTAATTCTTGGCCAATGCCAACTTATCTATCCCAGCGACTTCCTCTGAATATAAGATTTTGATCTTTGAAAAGCCTGGCTTAAGGAAAATTTAACTTGAATAAATTGCCTTTTTGCGGAATATACCTTGCTTTGAACTTTTGAATTGAATTTTGATTTGGCTTTTGCTTTCTCTAATTCCTTTCCATTCTCCTTCATTATATATATATATATATATATATATATATATATATATATATATATATATATATAGATATATATATATATATTAATGGATTCCACTTTTTCTTTACTAAAGCTATTCCCTTCAATGAAATAGGGGAAATTTTATTTGACTTTATATATCAGATATATGAAAAAGTAATACATACGTACTATGAAGATAAATTTCTCAAAATCAAGACCAGATTGCACACACAAAGAACTCAATATTTGTTCAGATATTATATTGCTAAAGAGTAAACAGCGAATCGAAAATCATGTCTCTTACTAAATATTGGCTCCCGGTGTTATGGGTGGCAGGGGAGTAGATATTAGTTTGAGTGTACTCCCTGTCTTTCTTTATTTATTACGAAACAGAAATTCTGAACAGGACTAAATATTAAAATCGATCATAACGCATTTCTTTTTAAATTTCTTTTTAAAACACGGACTAATATTTGAACTACATCACGGATGTAATAGACTTTTAATGCACGTTTTGTTAGCAAAGCTATTCCCATCATGAACTAAAAGAACATCTTACTTGACTTTATATATAAGATAATTACGCACGCACTTTATAAGGTAAATACTCATGCACGACCAATGCATAAAAAAATAAATAACTTTTAAAACATGATAACAGTAATTAAAATCTTTAAAACGTTTTTAGTTTTTGATGGAAATAAAAAAAAAAATACTCGAAACTTTTGAAATAAAAAGCAAAAACCGACTTGACAATAACAAACAAAAATCAACCTTTTTCACAATCAATGTTTTTTAATCGTATTTTTGAACATGTTTTTTTTTTCTAACGATGTGAAAAGTTGTTGCAATTTTTGTTGCGGTTTGTTTAGTTTCAGATGCGTCTCTATCAAAAGTGTTGTTTGTCGGTCACTTCGTCTGTCATGTTGTAGTGTCCTTCAATAAATCTTAACATTTTAAAACTACACGAAAATGTGTTTAAACCGTAGGTTGGATTGACTCAAGAGTGTTTAAGTTCTTTTAAAAATGCAATTTTCATTGGTTTGTCACGTTTGATTTTGAAATAGCATTTTCTTTGGTTTGTCATGTATATTTTGACATAACATTTTCGTTTGTCAGTCACGCTTGATTTTTAAATAGTATTTTCGTTGGTCTGTGACGCTTGATTTTGAAATAACATTGACGTTTGTCTGTCACGTTTGATTTTTAAACAACGTGTGTCTGTTACGCTTGATTTTGAAATTGTATTTTTGTTGCTCTTTCACGTTTAATTTTCAAATAACATTTTCGTTTGTCTGTCACGTTTTATTTTTTAATATCATTTTCGTTGGTCTGTCGCGTGTGATTTTTGAATAGCATTTTGGTGGTCTGTCAGGCTTTATTCTTAGATAGCATTTTCGTTAGTGTGTCACGCTTGATTTAAAAATAGTATTTTTGTTGGTCTGTCACGCTTGGTTTTAGAATAGCATCGAATGGATACATCTTAAGAGAACCCGTTCTTGTATCATTTGGATTATTCGGACTACTATTCCCATCTAGGTTTTTATTTTCGTAACGTTTTCGCCGCTGTAATCTCCGACCTCGGTCGCACCTTTTTGGACTTGGGGACCTTCATGTCGAACTCGGTAACATATTCAGTATTTTTCGGTAAATTCTTATTTCAGTCACCGACATTATTTCAGTCACCGACATTATTTCTACATTATTTCTGAGTGAAATGGGTTTCGGCATCGTTTCGGTTTTAATCCCAAAACTTATTTTTACTTAATAATAACAAAAAAAATTTTAAATATAAAAAATTTTAAAATATAAAAACACTAAGTTATAACAAGTTTAATCGTACACGTAAGCATCGGTGAAAACTAAGTCAGAAAAATACAGTCGCCATCTTTATAAGCAAGTTGATAAGAAAGGCTAGCAAACGAAGATCGATGACTCAGATTCATAAATTTCTAGTTGAAGTACAAACTTATGAACTTGAGTTAACGCCTTTCCGTTGCTAATCCCTTGTTCGACTTGTTTATGAAGATTGGATTACTTTTTGCCAGTCGAGTTTTTATTTTGGCGTTTCACGTGTACGATGACATTTGCTATAATTTAATGTTTTTAATGCTATTATTATTATTATTATTATCATTATTATTATTATTATTATTGTTGTTGTTGTCGTTGGTGGTGGTGGTGGTGGTGGTGGTGGTATTAGTAGTAGTAGTAGTAGTAGCAGTAGTAGCAGCAGCAGTAGTAGTAGCAGTAGCAGTAGTAGTAGTTCTCACCCAGGTCGTCATCAGTGATTGCTCACTGACAAAAACCGGTGGTGTTCCCTGGAGTTTTAGTGACAATAAGTCTCTCCAAATTTCCAGTACCCTCCCCCTCTTTTGATAACCATTGTACATGATTTTGTGATATCACAACAGCCGCTTACCATTGATTTTTCGCTAGCCACGACCATTGCTCTTCTCTGAGATTTGGGTGACAATAAAGCTCCCCCAAGGTCTCAGTACTATCCGCACTCTTCCAGTGGAGGTCTGGTGAGTGCTCTTTCTCCTAGGTGTTTCCATCCTCCTTGGCCCTTCACGGCTATTTGTGTGGTATCAGCCGAGGCTGGTGCCATCACAGTGTGCGCGCGTTTTTGCGGGTGTACTTTATGAGATGTCTTGCAGTTTCAGTTGCGCGGTGTTCTTTCTATTTTAGTTATTATTTTCTATTGCGCCTTCCATCTGGCTGATCAGCGTTCGTGGTTTATGTGAGTTGGTTTCCGTATTCGAAGATTTTCCTTCAGATTTCAGCTGATTTTATCATTGCCGTCAGTTGTATAGTCTCAATCTTCCCTTCGATTCCAATTTCTCCTAGTCATTTTTCCAGTTTTTGTTTTTGAGACTGTTGCTCGTGTTCCTATGATTATTATTAACAAATCACGAAGAGTCGCAACAGCCGCTTACCATTGAGTTATCTCTGGCAACGACCATTGGACTTCTCTGGGATTCGGATGGCAATAAGTCTCCCCAAGGTCCCAGTACTCTCCACACTGGTTAGTGCTCTCCCATCTCTCTCTTTCCATCCTCCTTAGCCCTTCACGACTATTTTATAGTGTTCCGTCCATGTTTTTATTTTTTGTTGCAACTTCCATGTGGCTGGTTAGTGTTCGTAGTTTATGTGGGTTTGTTTCCGCATTCAAGGATTTTCCTTAAGATTTCAGCTGCTTTCATCATTGTCGTCCGTGGTATAGTATCAGTCTTCCCTTTGATTCCAATTTCTCTTAGTCATTTTCCAGATTTTTTTTAACTGTTCCTAGTGCTTCTGAGATTATTGGTATTATATTGACTTTTATTGTTGTTGTTGTTGTTGTTGTTGCTGCTGTTGTTGTTGTTGTTGTTGTTGTTGTTAAAGCATGGTTGCAGTAAAAATCTTGTTTCGGGTTAAAACAAGTCGAAATTATATCACTCTAAATAATTTACATGACTGAAATAGGAATTACTCCCTCATTCTCTCTCACTCTTTCTCTCTCTCTCTCTCTTTCTCTCTCTCTCTCTCTCTCTATTTCTCTCTCTCTCTCTCTCTATCTATCTACTTCTCACACACACTCCCCCCTCTTTTAAACTATTTTTTTAAACATATTCATCGTTAGCTTTCATATTAATTCCGTTATTTCTCTGTGTTCTTTTTTTCCTCCATTCTATAAATGACGTTCGGTTTCTTTTTCTTTTCTCCTAAAATTAAAAAAAATAACTAATCACATTAATAACTTGTTAAGAAAGAATTTTTTAATACCATGAACGCAAAAATTTCTGAAAACTTTTATTTGTTAGAATTGAGAAATAAACACATTATTTTTTTTTAGGAAAATGTCTGACTTGTTTCCGAGTCTTGCTCCAAACATTTTGATTTTGACAGCTTACGAAAACCATACAGAAAAGAAGTTCCTTCCCTCTACGAAATCCACCATATTAATTTTTTTATTTTCTTCTTTTTCTAACTGAAATTATTACTATTCATGAGGAAGGGTAAAAAAAATTGGGGGGGGGGAGTAAAAAATTTTTTTTTTTTCTTTTTCTAACTTAAAATATTACTATTCATGGGGAAGAGTACCAAAAAAAAATTTATGGGGGGGGTAAAAATTTTTCTCTTTTTTTTCTCTTTTTCTAACTGAAAATATTACTATTACGGAGAAGGGCAAAAAATAAATTGGGGGGGGGGGTCGACATTTTTTTTTTTTAAACTGAAAATATTAGTATTCATGAGGGAGGGTGAAAAAAAACTTTTGGAGGGGGTGGGTAAAAAAATGTTTTTTAAAAATTTTTTTTGTTTTTAAACTAAAAATATTCTTGGTTAGAAACAAAGAAAATCGATGTCTACCCACCCAAGAAATATGACTGGGGCTCCATCGGTTTACGGGTTAGCGTTCATTTCTGACGCGGCAGCCTAGCAAAAATAGACGACCATAGGGAGGCTATTTTGGCTAGTCCACCATATTAATATTTGCTTTGTCATGCAATCAGTAATATATAGGTACAATGATTATTATGGGATCGTTTTTAAAAAAGAGGTAGGGGAAATAACGTACGTACGAACATGCGTATTGGTATAAAGATGATTTTCATTATAATAACATCTGACTCCATATTGGAAATAAGTAAACGAAAACAGACGACATTGAAGGCTAACAGAGAATACTTTTTATTTTGGAAGTGCTGAGAAGGAATAAAAAATAGCTAAGCGTCAACCTTTATAAAAAAAAAAAGAGGCGTCACACATCTTTGCAGATTTGATACCATCGCTGGCAAGTTGAAGTGCCAACAACAGAGCCTTCGCCCAGAACGCTCTCAAAACTCCAATAGATTAAAAGCAGGAAACGACCAAACTGCGTGGGCGCTTGAAGTAGTTCAACCAATTGTATTCTTACGTCAAGACCTCTGATTGGCTGTGTATGTACATCATGAGAAAATAGTACATCAAAATATGTGACTGCTACATAGGTGTTTAAATAAGTTACGACAGCTTCAGCCGGTATCATCCTTACCATTTTGCTATATATTCCTCAAAGGTTTCCACGTAAATTTACACGGAAATCCTTGCGGAATGTATGAAGAAACCTACACCGAGATCACATACAAATGTTTAAAATATCCTCACTTTCTTTATCCACAAAGCTAAACGCAAAGCTTTCAATTTTCGCAACAACAGAAAAACAGACTAACACTACATACGTCACCAAAACAAATAACAGCGACAAGATGTTTATTTACTCCTCGCGGAGTTAGGCACAAGGCCAGTTTTATCTAACTCCCACAAGTAAGATGTGACCCAAGATCGGGTCGAGCAAGTGGGGTTAAAAGCCAGCGCTCGAGAGGTGAGCACTCTGGCCATTTAAAAATTGCCTGGGCAGCCCCGTCGGCATTCCCCGGTAGGGGCGCCTCAGACAGTAAGCAATAAACTTACTCCTCCCCAAAGAGGGGAGGCGAAGCCTGGGAGGGTGGACCTCCTAGAACTGCACAGAACAGGCGTGCAGTATCCATCGGAACAGATACTACACTTTGATCTTAGCCAAAAGGCCAAGACAGCGACAAGATGAATAAAAATAAATCTTATATAGTTCTTCCTACAAACTCAATCTCCATCTCCTTAAAACACTAAATATTTAAACCTGACTTAAAAATAGTGACATCAACTTCTTAACTTGACGTGCTTTTCTGCCTCTATTCGATCCCTCGGCGTTAAGTGAGGAAGACTAAGAAAAGAAAAAAAACTATAAAACAGTCTCGCATATATATATATATATATATATATATATATATATATATATATATATATATATATATATATATGGGAAGAGAAGGATGAAGGTAATCCGACGTGATGGGAAAATGAAAAAGGAAAACCAAAGATTGGATGTTTTTTATGTGTACATCAACGTTTCGTCTTTATTTATAAGACTTCATCAGGATGATAATATAGAGAAAAATGTCATGCAAGTACAAATACATGTAGGGTTGACATATTGGGAGGAAGAAAATAATGGCCACTACTGGGTGGACGTCCGTACTTGGCGAGGAAATAAAAATGAATGTCGAAGAAAATGAGTGGGGAAGAAGTGGAAAGATGGGGGTGAGCAAGGACTACTGTGGCTGGTAGTAAGAGAAAGAGGTGGGGGGATGAGCAGGAATCCCCCACACACACACACAAACATTCCAACTTACTTTTTCCCCTTCAGTCTTGACCGCCGCCATCTGGTCAAACACCTCCTCCCTCCCTCCCTCCCTCTCCTCCACTCCCTCTCTGCCATCCACTTTATTCCTTCTCACCCCCCTCACCTCTTTCTCTTACTATATGATTTCAGTATACTGGCATTTCTCATAGAATGAATAGTAGAGATAATTTTGTCGCGACTACAAAAGTAATGACGTAAAACTTTACCTAAAAAAGTAGATAATAATTAATTACAAGAAAGTTAAATTCAATAAATATTAAAAATGGAAGAACCGATAATCTGTTTGCCACTAACGGAAATTATCGAAAATTAACGATTGGATTATTGCAAGCCGATGTCGGAAAAATGGAAGAATAGTTTTAGATTGTAGAACGCCATTACAACTGCAACCATTTGTCGTCTGTTTCGAAGTCTTAAAATAAAATTGACTGCAAATGTTGTTCCTATTTACTTGTCTCCCCAGAAGGGCAGAGTCAGACACAAGGCCGGTTTTTAATGTGGGGAAATCCAGTTCTCCCAAAAAAGGGGCACTGGATTGAACAGAAATTTAGATTGCCTCAGTCTAGAAAGAGTTCTCTTTCACTGACCGAGGACACAAAAGTGTAGTATAAGAAAAGATACTACACTTTGCAAGATTTATTTGCACAAAATATAACATTTTACATTTGGAAAAAGTTAGGCACAAGGCCATTGTGGGGAAAATGGGTGTCATTGATCATCCTTGATCAAAAATGATAAAAAAAATAACTATCCTACTCTTAACTAGAATCGTCTCATTCGCCAGAATACCACATTTACTCTAGGGGCCATCCTACTTAAGATATTCCTACTCTTAACTAGAATCGTCTCATTCACCAGAATACCACATTTACTCGAGGGGGTCATTCTACTTAAGATATCCCCAAATTGGTTTGAAATTGTTATTTTTAATAAATATGGTTATATATACAGAAAATCATCTTTGGCCTTTTCGCTAAGATGAAAGTGTAGTATATGTTCCGATGGATACTGCACCCCATAGAGTGGTGTTGTCTTGGCCTTCGGGGCTTGATTTACGCCGGTCTATGGGACAGTCCTGTGCAGTTCTAGGAGGTCCACCCTCCCAGGCTTTACCTCCCCCTCTTTGGGGAGGAGTAAGTTTATTGCTTACTGCCTGAGGCGCCCCTACCGGGGAATGCCGACGGGGCTGCTCAGGCAATTTTTTAAATGGCCAGAGTGCTCACCTTCTCGGGCGCTGGCTTTTCTAATCCCACTTTCCTGACCTTGTGTCACATCTTACCTTGTGGGGGTAGATAAATTAGATGGTTATATATACAGAAATTCATTGGAGTGCAATGGGGAGTGGGAGAAAGAAAGGCAAACACCGGTTAGTGAGACTCTCGCCCGACCGTTTCTAAATGATAGATCGTCCACTGTTTTTCCGGTTTGTTAAGAACCGAAAACAAGCGGATACTAAACGTTGCTCCTAGCTTAAAGGTCAAGCAAGGGAGTTCAATTAAATTCGTCTATTGATTTATCTTTTAATTAAGTTTCAAGTGAAATAAGGATCATATTTAATCAAATATTATATAATATTTCAATATTTGAACAATTTAGAAAAACGGAGAGCGCGGATTCTTCGCGGGTATACAGGGTTAGGGTTAGTGAAAGTAAATTTATCTGCCAATGTCACGAGGAGTCTGTATCAGGATCCGTCGCCCTCTGGTCGTTCCTGACACTCCGTGTGACAAGCAAATGTGTCTCAGGCGCGGAACCGCAAATCAATGGGACGAGAGGTGCAACGTTGCTTCTGCACCATTCCTTTGTGTGTTCTGGGTCAAACCTTCCTTGACTTCGTACGAAACCGCTTGACCTTGTTGTTCTCGGTTTAAGGGGGAGGGGGTTAAACAACCGCGATCTTGCAGGTAAACGAATGCACACGTCGGCAACAAAAGACAATAAAGAAGCCTGGTTTAAAGAATATACATTTTTGTAATAGCATTTACATAATTACGATCTATTATTTTCTTTGGTATCAGCATGTCTTCACTCGCTGATTTATTAATACGTATTTCGGTAAAACACACTTGCATGTTCTCACTCGCGGAGTGATACGTACGTTGTCTGATAAGAACACCGGTCGCGTAGGTGACGAACTTCCGCTTCTACATAAACCCTTTTTCCGCGATTTTATGAGCAGTCAGACTTTGAGTGTCGCGTTGACAAGACGCCATATTTATTTTCTCGCCTCTCGTCAAAACTGAAGCAAAAGGCTAGATAAAATACCTTAGCTCAATCCCATTTCTATTGTTCATATACGTCTGAGGACGCAACCTATTTTGTATTCTTGTTTTCATAACTCTTTCCTAACCATTTTTTGTGTTAATGACATTGTTTGAATAAAATTGATTGAAATTTAACCGAAACTTGGTAACCCGTTTTCTTCATATCCAACAAGGCCAGTAGAACGGATATCTATGCAGCAACCCCTACTACAAAATGGCGATATCCGACATTCTTCTACCCCCTCTACAGTCTAACAAACTCTAACACAACATAAAGATAGAGTGTACATATAATTAACACATTAGTCCCAAACACAATTAAATGCACATAGTTGTAACAATAAGGTAAAGAAGTCGTTCTTAATCACACAAGAAATTACTGGGTGTTCGCCTGTAAAGGCCGAGCTGAAACCCGGTAGGTCTGCTTAGTTCGCCGACCAACGAGCAAATAGGGGAAAGAACGTTCATCTAATTCTCAGACCTCGTGATCTCACGAGAGCAGCGATGAGACCACGTATTCTCGCAAGAGTTTATCTTTTTTTTTTCAAAGGTACAACTCTGACACGAAAACTCTATTTTTTCACACAGATATAACTTTGAAGGGAGGTAACTTTGTCGTCGTTACATTAGCAACTTGTGTTAAATTAATCGTATACAATACATCGTGTTCGATCGATATGGTGTTTCGATATTAAATGACCTGAAAAGATCGATGTGCCGTAGAACCGACATACCAAACAAACAAAAAAAAAAGGCCGGATTAAAAAATCGAGTCGTTATTTTCTTTCTATTCATTTTCGCGCGCTTTTCCCGGCGGAACGGTATCGCAGTTGACGGATTTAACGATGGACGAATATTATTGGCCTCAGCCAAAAAGTGACGTCACTTTTCGCGCTCACTTCTGTAACCCCACTTACCCGCCTCCCGACGATGTGTCATGATGCCGGCGCCATTTAATTAATACATTTATCATTAACGGGATGTACGACTTCCCCCTAAGGAGTGCGAGCGATAGAGAGAGCGGGGAGAGAGGGCAAAGAGGGGGGGATAAGCGATTGTTTTTGCGTAAATTGCCAGCCTTCAACTCCAACAAAGAACGCCGACTAACGAATCAACTATATTAATCCCCTTTTACTTGCCTCCCCACGAGGGCAGAATTCGACACAAGTCCGTTATTTAAAGTGGGGAAAAAATCCGGCTTCCCAAAAAAGGGACACTTTGGATTGTGAGAAAAATAAAAGTTGCCTCAGTCTAGAAGGATGTCTCCTTCACTGAGCGAGGAGAGAAAAGAGGAGTGGGATATCAGAACAGATACTACACTTTTTTGGCCTAACCTCCTGGCGAGGAGGTAAATAAATTACTACACTTTTTTGGCCTTTTGGCCAAAGATCAAAGTGTAGTATCGGTTCCGATGGATACTGCATAGACTGGTATCGTCTTGGTCTTAGGAGCTGGATTTACGCCGGTCTATGGGTGGGTCCTGTGCTGTTCTAGGATGTCAACCCTCCCATGCTTTGCCTCCCCTCTTTTGGGAGGAGTAAGTTTATTGCTTACTGCCTGAGGCGCCCCTACCGAGAATACCGACGTGGCTGCCCAGGCAATTTTTAATATCCAGAGTGCTCACCTTCTCGGGCGCTGGCTTTTCAAGTCCCACTATCCCGACCCGACCTTGGGTCACATCTTACCTTGTGGGAGTAAGATAAAACTGGCCTTGTGCCTAACCTCCTGGAGAGGAGGTTAATAAATTACTACACTTTGCTCCTAGAGAAAAGGTTAAAAAGACTCTACTATATTAGTCGACATCAAATATATAATTATTTGATGCGAGCAGACATCTCTGTCGGTCTTTAAAGAACTTCCCTTTCTCCCTTCATGCGGCTAACGTCATGCTTTCTAAGAATTGCTATCGGTACAATATATATATATATATATATATATATATATATATATATATATAGAGAGAGAGAGAGAGAGAGAGAGAGAGAGAGAATTTCACTCCATTTTTAATTGTATTATTTCAAATGTTTTAACTTTGGCTTTTCCACCGCCAACTTATCTATCTGTATATCTCCTCTGATGATAAGATTTCAATCTTTGAAAAGCCTTGGTTTAAGGAAAAAATGATAAACATTAGTTTATTACAGAATGTACCTTGCATTGAACAATCGAAGTTTGAAATAAATCTAGACATTCGTACATGTTTATCACTCTTATTTCTCCTATCTTTATATATATATATATATAAATATATATATATATATATATATATATATATATATATATTACATAGTTCACCCCAAACCAGGCAGGCCGCCACTGTAGACGTAAGGGGCTACTGAGAAAAAAGAAAAGGGGAGAAGGTTGGGGGGGGGGGTCAACTTAAATTGGGATCTGCGCAGCGAGATGTCTGTTTACATTAGTTTTAAATTTCTGCATGTCAGTACTGTCGGGAAACATGGAGCAGGGAGGGAGTTCCAGAGGCCAGCAGCACGAGGAAAGAAGCTATTTGAGTAAAAGGCTCTCCAGCATCTGGGGACCTTCACAGTGAATGAATGGGATTTAGTTGATTGTCGAGTTGGTCTAGTGAATTTACGTCGAGGGGGCACCAGAGTAGCCAATTCATCGGAGCATAATCCATTGAAGTATTTGTAAAACAAGCACAAGGATGCTACATTGCGGCGATGGGACAGGGACTGGAGCTTGGTTGACAGTGAGGGTCCTATTAGGTTGGCGAGTCTTACCACAGTACTGCTTCCTTGAGGACTACAACATGGTCGTCTTCAAATCCAATGTTAACAAATACTTGTCATAAATTATTCCCATAAGTAATCAACATTTGTTCATTTCATTCATCATTCAATCTTCTCATAATGTTCTTCATCATTAAACCGACTATCGATCCATCTCATTAACCCTTATCCTCGAGTGGCTTTTAACCTTCATAAGTGGTGAAAGCAAATTTTGCTCGATTAATCGTATAAAATAAAAAGTTTCCTGGAATGTGGAATCTCGCCCTGGGATCGGAGTCTAGTATTGTTCTATTCGTTCCGAGAAGGCAATCATCCCAGACATTATCACCTCCTCCGGGAGAGAGGATTATATTATTGCCGGTCCCCTAAGACATCCCTACCGATGAATGCTGACGAGTCCGATCACAGCAAATTTTGCACCCACCCAAAATACCCTCTCTTTGGGGGCTAGCTGGATTCCCCACTATACAGTGAAGTAATTTCTACCTTTGCTGGGGGGGGGGGTAAATATTACGATAAATAGCAGCATTAAACAACAAAAAAAGCCTGATATTCTGTCCAAAAATATCCACATCCTTTATTTTTGACTAATAAAATACCAATAGCAATCAGGATTAAATATTAAAATCGGAAATATAATTTTTTTTTTTTTTAGAAAACGGATTAATATTTCATCTCTTGCAGTGTGAAAAGCGTAATGGAAGCAATATTATTTCCCCCTTTTTTCGCCGCTGAAAGTAATTTTATGTAACGAATTTATTTTTTTAAACGTTATCCGTCGACGTTTCACTATTTGAAGATGTGTCGACTGAAAGGTACCTCGAATCTCTAGTTTTCTCGTTTTTAGTCGAATGGTGTTTTATTTGTTGTTTTTTTACTATTTCTACCTTTTTAGGTTTTAGTCAAATGGTCGTGTTACTATCAAATATATAGGAAAACAAAGTATTTTGCTTGTTTTTTCTTCTCCCCCCCCCCTTACTATGTAATATTGCCCCCGATTCACTATGACTACATTTATTCCTTTTAGAACTTCATATATATATATATATATATATATATATATATATATATATATATATATATATATATATATATATATATATATATATATCCAAGCGTCATTAAACACCACGGAGTTTTCTCTCTTCACGATCTTGCTTGTCAATTTCTCGACGCGGCGAGCGATTCGTCGGTTTTCTGGTGTTAATTGGTGGAATATGGCACCTAACGTTGTATCGTGGGGCATTCCTCTAGCGCTTTCGGTCTCTCGACCGTCTTCAGTAGGCTGTGTCTTATTGAACTTTTATCTACTACGCCATCGACACAAATGATAAATGGAAATCTTACTGTTTATATAAAAAAAAACTACCGGCAGTTATAGAGTGCTCTATTCGTTTTCATGAAGAGCTTTGCATTGCTGCTAATGACAACCGACGATTTCACTTCCTACGAAGGGGTGGGCGGCATATATATATATATATATATATATATATATATATATATATATATATATATATATATATATATATATATATATATATATATATATATATATATAGTCAATCAGTTTATGTGTTTTTACATGAATTCATCCACGACTATGGTTTCTTCACCTATCTGCGGCCAGTCATCGGACGGATATGAGTTTTCTGAATTCTGAAAGGTTTCAAAACGTCTTTTCCCGCTTCCAGTGTGTGTATTTTCAGATGCACATGATTTACTGCGTTTTATTATCTCTGGCCAATTGATGCGGGCGTTTTTTTTATGTTTGTGCGCTGATGTTTGGCGCGGTTAGCTAGACAGGTAGGCAGTGGGGTGACGTTGTCATGTTGGCTACTGCGGGCCAAATGCTTGTTCGTTTGTCGGAGCGTTCATTGGTTGTTGATGGGGGAGGCTGTTATAATTCTTATTAGATGGTTAATTTTAGTTTTCTATCTTATACAAATAGCATAATTGTGTCATATAGTCAATAGTGTCATATTTTAGATTTAAGGGTTCGTTTTTGATGTACAATGATTAATTTGATTAATTCCTATATATATATATATATATATATATATAGAGAGAGAGAGAGAGAGAGAGAGAGAGAGAGAGAGATTTATTTCAAACTTCGATTGTTCAATGCAAGGTATTTTCTGTAATACACTTATGTTTATTATCTTTTCCTTAAGCCAAGGCTTTTCAAAGATCGAAATCTTATCATCAGAGGAATTATACAAATAGATAGGTTGGCTGTGGAAAAGCCAAAGTTCAAATATTTGAAAAAATATTATTAAAAAATGGAATGAAAAAAAGTCCGTTTAAAAAAGATATGGGGTTTGTCCAGATGGTAATTGTCCGTTGATAAAGTGTCCAATGAAAAGGAGAATTTGGTGTTTATTATCTGAGGTTAAAATGTAGAAGAATTGTGTGGAAATTGTTTTAGGAATGACTTTGTTTTCTTTGTTAGGTGTATTTTTGTTTAAGTTAAATTTTTATTGCGTTTTACTATGTATTCATTAATTCATTTCGTATTAAACAGATTATACTATTGTTGGCATTGGTTTCCCGATATATTTCTAGTTAGAATTTTTAGTTATCTTTCTAGTTATATTTTTTTCAAGAAAGGCATTGGGTACTTACAGGATGGAGCCACGTGAAGGTTACCAACATCCTAAGTAAAAACGGTTTCTGTGGACCGAGCTGGATTCGAACATGGCACAGCCAGGTTGTCAGTCCGTGTCGTTAACCACTTAGCCCCTGTCACCTCCTAATCCATTCGTGAATATTAGTGAAGACTGCGGGGTATGGCGGCAGTTTTTAAGTGGATGCCATGGCAGACTGACGGCTTGACTTGACGTGTTCGGACTTACACACTATTTTACTATGGATGTTGGCAACCTCTACGTGGTCCCTCCTGTGAATACCTACACCCTCCCCCCCCCCAAAAAAAAGAAGAAATAAAAGAAACCAATGCCAACAACAGAATCACCCCTTAAAGTACAACCCTTTTCTCAACGTAGTAGTGGCGGTGGCAACTCGGCCAACAGTGCTCTGTACTTACAAGAGGGGCCACGTGAAGGTTGCCAACATCCTAAGTGAAAGTGTTTCTGTGCAACGAAGTGGATTCGAACTTGGCACACCCAGGTTTTCAGTTCATGTCGTTTACCACTTAGCCACTGTACCCTTCCACTGTGTATCAACAGTGGCATTAACTGAGATTTATATTTATAGAAATGGTTCTTTTGATAGTGGAATTATTTTTTAGGTATGGCCCTGCTGCGGGACCCGTGTAAATTACACGAAATGATGTTTTTAATATTAATTATCTTGTTCCTAACCTATACACGTTTGGCTACAATATGATAAGATTTGGACTTGTATATTTATTTTTAAAAAATGAACAATACATGAAACAATTCACAAAACTTCTTTATATACAATATTTCTAGTGAAGGTAATATTTCGACAACTAAACCTTACTTTGTAAATGTTTTCGATTAAATTAAATTTGGCTCCAATTCATGAATATTTATTTACTCCTCTCCAGGAGTTAGGCACAAGGCCAGTTTTATATTACTCCCACAAGTAAGATGTGACCCAATGTCGGGTCGGGAAAGTGGGGTTTGAAAAGCCAGCGATCGAGAAGGTGAGCACTCTGGCCATTAAAAATTGCCTGGGCATCCCCGTTGGCATTCCCCGGTAGGGGCGCCTCAGGCAGTAAGCAATAAACTTACTCCTCCCCAAAGAAGGGAGGCGAAGCCTGGGAGGGTGGACCTCCTAGAACTGCACAGGACAGACCCATAGACCGGCGTAAATCAAGCCTCGAAGGCCAAGACAATACCAGTCTATGGGGTGCAGTATCCATCGGAACAGATACTACACTTTGATCTTAGCCAAAAGGCCAAGGCAATTCATGAGTAGCATACAAAGATTCGGAAGGTCGTTGCTTTTGATGTAAGCATGACACACAAAATCACACACGCTATTGTATTAATATGTGTCTTCCCGGTCGTCCCCTCCCTACCTCTCTTCCCCTTCCCCTCGAAATGTAGAAAAAAAATCTTAGAGGTTGATTGGGATCGAACTATAAACCAGTCGGGCCGAAGTCAAAAATACTACGTCGCTAACCGTTGCGCCAAAGGGAAATACTTAAAAATGTTTCGAAAATTAGGCGAGTTGAATGTTTTTAAAAATCTAGGTGCGGCACGCATGCGCAGAGCTTTTGCCGGAAGCGTGACACACGAACACACACGCTATCGTATTAATATGTAGATGAGAAATAAAATTTGATAAGTCCAACGAATATTTAAGTGTCAAAAATGGAATTATAATTAATCAAGATGCGTAAAATAGAGGTTAAACTGCGATTAAAATGAATCTAAAAATGTTTATTAATCAATTATAATCTAAATGCTAAAATACACATCATAACAAATCGTGTTTTTAGACATTTTTCCTTTTTAAATTTTGAACATAAAATATTTTAAAAAAATTAAAAACAAAATGGCGACACTAGTATTTCTAATTTTGTTTATTTATTTTTGCCTTTTATGCAGATTAATTGTGTTGTCGGGAATTTTATGCGGGAGAAACTGTCATTACTCGTCAGGGCTGCATATGCAAGTGAAACGTGGATTATACTGGCAGAGCATGAGAGGAATCCCAATGAGAAGTAGCTTTTGTCCTTGGATGTTATTAAAGGAACAAGGTCCAGCTGGACTACACCAAGCAATTTTACGGGCTGTTGCACCAAAACTATCTGAACCGCTTGCAACCCTATTTTCACCTTTCTATTGACTACCAGGGTTGACCACAATCAGTACTATCTTTAGAAAAGGTGTCAAGGAAGACCTAATGAATTACAAACTAGCGAGCCTCACCTCTATCGTCTCCAAATCTATGGAAGTTCTACCCAAGCGAGCAATCATGGCTCATCTATTGCTTCCATGTCGCCGTCTCACTGGTTCTAAAAAATTGCTCTTTCGTTCGTTCTAATTGCTTAAAATGTCGTCGTTCCTAGTGTTAGCTTACAATTTGATATCATTGAAATCGTCTGGTTCAAAAAGAGACATGTTTCAGAAGTCATTTTTAAGATTGAGAGGGGGGACTTCGGAAACATTCGGAACGACGTACCTTCTTTCGTCTAGTTCCGTTTGTTTTCGTTCCATTCGTTTTACATACGTCACGCCTGTAACTTTTTGGTCGTATCTCCCGAAACAGTGCCATATAATATTTGGAAATAACATATTACTGGCCGGTTTAGTAAAGGTTACAAAAAAGACACAATGAATTACAAAGTAGCGAGCCTCACATCTGTCGTCTCCAAATCTATGGAAGTTCTACCCAAGCAGAGCAATTATGGCTCATCTTACGTATATTGCTGGCATGTCTCCGTCTCACCACAATTTCATTCCGAAACGTTCATGTCTCACAAATTTACTTGTGATGGAAACGTTCGGAAGAATGGGTCACGAACATAATGGGCGATGGAGATGCAGTTGACATTGTCTTTCTGGACGTTGCCAAGGCCTTTGATTTTGTTAATCACCGCTTACTTCTATATAAACTCAACACTTATGGCCTTCGTGAATCGGTTATAAATTGGATAAGATTCTTTCTTAGTGATAAAGGGTTAGGGTAAGGGTTAGAGTTATGGTTATGATTAGGGTAAGGGTTAGAGTTATGGTTATGATTAGGGTAAGGGTTAGAGTTATGGTTAGGGTTAGAGTTATGGTTTGGGTTAGGGTAAAGGTTAGAGTTATGGTTAGGGTTAGGGTCAGGGTAAGGGTTATGGTTAGAGTTAGGGTTAGGGTTAGGATAGGGGTTAGAGTTGTCGTTAGGGTTAGGGTTAGGGTTAGGGTTAGAGTTATGGTTAGGGTTAGAGTTAGGGTTAGGGTAAGGGTTAGAGTTATGGTTTGGGTTAGGGTTAGGGTTAGGGTAAGGGTTAGAGTTATGGTTTGGGTTAGGGTTAGGGTAAGGGTTAGAGTTATGGTTTGGGTTAGGGTTAGGGTAAGGGTTAGAGTTATGGTTTGGGTTAGGGTTAGGATTAGGGTTAGAGTTATGGTGAATATATGTGGATGCTACTGGTATTGCTTCCTGTCAATGGAGTTGCTTTATCTCAAGAATGATATATGACAGTGCTTATCACATGCAGACTAGTGTAGGTGTCAGTCACTACTCGTGCTGGTGACCTGATTAGCATATTTTGACTTCGGGGTGGAATCAAAGTGTAGTATCTTTTTTGTCCTCAGAAAGAGGGGGGGAGTCCTTCTTGGTTTATTTTTATTTTTGTCTTACCCAGTTTTTTTGTTTTTTCTTTTATTCACCCCAAACAAGGCATATTGCAGCTGAGACTGTGAATTACGGGCCAGATTTATAGGGGTCACCATGAGTGGGGAGTTGAGTAGCGAGATGTTTGTTTACATTACATTTAAATTTCTGTACGTCGGTACAGTCAGGGAAACAGGGAGCAGGGAGTGAATTCAAATGGAAAGCGGTTCGAGGAAATAAGCTATTAGAGAAGTGCCCCTTTTTGGGGGGGGGGGCTGGATAAACTTCACGTCAAAAACGATCTTCCGTCTAACTTTGACCTCACGGGAAGCAAGTAAATAGGGACTACGTTCGAAAACTGAATTCATATGATATTCGCGTCGGCTCCTGGCAGCTAAGCGTCTTTTCTAAACTGTTATTTTGATTTGTATTAGATAAATGAAAGTTTTGAACGAACAGACTAAAGTGTGTGGATGCCAGTGGTATTGACTTCTGCCTGTGTCAATACAACATCCTGTAAGTGGAATTACTGTTTTTCTCACACGTGATATTTGAGTGCGTTTATCACGTGTAGACTAAGGTGGGTATAAGCCAGTAATAATTCTAGCGATCTGAAGGACTGAGTTTTGATAATACTTACTTTATATAATATTCGGGTTGGCTCTTGGAAGCTATCCACCTTTTCTCAACAATTCTTTTTCTTTTTTTTTGTATTAGATGGATCAAATACGACATAGTAAAAAATATTTTCATAAACTATTTTAACTTTGAGTCAATTTTTGAACGATAAAGCTTATTTGGATTAGGTGGCTATAGTTAAGATATCAGTTAGTATTTATATAATATTCGGTTTGGCTCTTGGAAGCTATTCACCTTTTCTCAACAGTTATTTTTTTGTATTAGACCTTTTCTCATAAGTTATTTTTTTCTTTTTTTGTATTAGATGGATGAAACACGACTTAGTAGAAAAATAGTTTAATTAAATATTTAAACGGTTAGCCTATTTTTGAAAAATAAAGATTTTTGGATTGAATGGTTAGGGTTATGGTTAGGATGTCAGTTAGTATTTATATAATATTCGGTTTGGCTCTTGGCAGCTATATACCTTTTCTCAGAAATTATTTTTTTCTTTTTTTGCATTAGATGGATGAAAAACGATTCAGTAGAAAAATATTTTAATTAAATATTTAAACTGTGAGCCTATTTTTGAAGGATAAATATTCTGTGGGTTGAATGGTTAGGGTTAGGATATCAGTTAGTATTCATTCACTCTGTTTCTAATGAGTGGCGCCTACGAAAAGTGAGCGTCCACTTATCTTTTAGTTCTGCTCTTCCTTTTAGCCTAATCCAATAATCATCAATAGCAATTCATTTCTTTCACTCGGTAATTTTCTTCATCAACGCCTCCGTGGTGCGACTTCCTGTTAAACAAAAGGTAACTTCGATTAATGTCACTCAGGTTCTTATCTATTGCGTAAGGAACTTTCTCTTGAATCATTTGCAAGCAGCGAAAGATTCTTTGAATCACGAACGATCTACGTAAAGAAGAAACGAAGATTTCTTAGCATCAAACGTGATGCTTTGAGAGAACTTCCCCGAAACCTAACGACACATGAAGATGGAAAAGAAGCATGTCAGCCTAATTGTAGATAATACTGTTTCTTTTCTTTTTTTAAGACAAAAGCAAGAACATACAGTCTTTAGAAGCGTCCATAGAATATGTAGGCTTATCGATGCAAATGCTATTTGAAACGTATGCTTGACAGGTCCACGGTCGAGCAGACCGACAGGCGCTCTTCAAGCGATATGTGATCGCATCTAATCTCCCCCCTCTCTCTCTCTTTCTCCCTCTCTCTCTCTCTCTCTCTCTCTCTCTCTCTCTATATATATATATATATATATATATATATATATATATATATATATATATATATATATGATGAGTCAATGAAAAATAATTAGACCTGCAAATGGAAGCAAATCAATATCTTCAGTTGTTCAGAACAAGGAGCGTTTAGTGAATTAAAAATATTTATTCTTCTTCTCTTTCATTCCTTAAGCCAGGCTTTTCAAAGATTAAAATATTATCCCCAGAGGAGGTAGTGATTGATAAGTTGACAGATGAGGACAGTCAATATTCGAAATTTGAAAAAGGTTTTTTTTTAAGTTTTTTTTTTTAATTTTAAAGTTCAAACGAGTATGTTTCAATGTAAATGAAAGTCACCAAAAAGGGAAATCCAAATAGTATGGGGTTCAAACTGAACAACTGAAGATATTGATTAGCTTCCATTTGCAGGTCTAATTATTTTTCATTGACTCATCATATTTTTGCTCTATCCAGTATATTGAGCTTTCCTCACCTCACAATAGGTCCAATTTTCTAAACGTTATTTTTTAGTTATAAATTTTCATTATATATATATATATATATATATATATATATATATATATATATATATATATATATATATATATATATATATATAATCCAGGTAAAACATCCACAGGGTAGTAATCCAAATAATTTAAACCGGGTTTATAAAAAGTGCTCAATATCAAATAAAGCTTTTATATATGATTATTTTTATTTACACAGACATGTACAAAATCTGCGACACTGGCATGTCGATGTTATCGATCAACAGTTATTATACACTGAGATCTCATCAGGAAGAGTTAGAATCCGATCTTAACATTAGATCATATTTAGAAAGAATGAAATGGGGAGAAAAAGAAGAAGAAAAGAAATTTAAATTGATTCTGATATTAACTTTTTGATTCTTAACGGTCTCAACCACGTGACTTCACAAATTTTGGAATTTAAATTTCTTTTCTTCTTCTTTTTCTCCCCATTTCATTCTTTACAAATATGATCTAATGTAAAGATCAGATTCTAACTCTGCCTGATGAGATATCAGTTTATAATAACTGTTGATCGATAACATCGACATGCCAGTGTCGCAGATTTTGTACATGTCTGCGTAAATAAAAATAATCATTCCATGATAAATGCCAGTATACTGAAATCATATGCCCTTAATAGGGTTAAGATGAAAATGCATATATACTAAATGTACAAAAGCAAGGAAATTCCCAAATGTTTACACTTTTATTGTCATTAAGGGTATGCGAGCACAACAGGGCTATGTATTTTACTATTATGAATTTTTCTTTAGCGCACCTCAAACAAATCATCCACTCATGCATAGATATTTATACTGTAGTGATGTGATAATGAAATGGTTTGGTTGATACGTAGTCATACCCTTAATGACAATAAAAGTGTAAAAAATTGGGAATTTGCTTGCTTTTGTACATTTAGTGTATATGAATTTTTATCTTAACCCTATTAAGGGCATATGATTTCAGTATACTGGCATTTATCATGGAATGTCACTACTTTTGTAAAGGCTATGCTTGAAGACAATGGTAATTTTTAAGTTTTTTTTTTAATTTTCTGGAAAACTAAGGCATATGGTAAACTGAAATTAAAATGCCATCAACTAGACCCTAGAACCTCTATCTCTGCTAAAAATCAGCTGACTCCATCAAATAGTTGATGAGATACAGGGTGGCACACACGTACGTACGTGCACACGGATAACACAAAATCACTCCTGACCTTTCTGGATCTCTGGGTTGCCTTGACTAATGATGCTGAAATTCTACACACTTATAGAACCTATCAAATGAAAATTGTGTGAAAAGTTTTAACTAATTTGGTTTATTGGTTTTTTAGTTATGACTGATCAACGAAATGAGATTTCTAGCATAGGTCGTTTTTGAAGTCTATTAAGGGATAGAGCGCTATCGCGCCTCCCTTGATATATATATATATATATATATATATATATATATATATATATATATATATATATATATATATATATATATATATATATATATAAGAAAGGACGCATGAGAGTAATCCGACGTAATGGAAAATTAAAAAGGAAAACCCAAGAGATATTTTTTATATATTCATCAACGTTTCGTCTTTATTGTAAGACTTTCTCAGGATGATAATTTTAACAAAACTGTCATGCAAGTACATCGAAATATTCGGTTGACATGATGGGTTGATAAGGAAAAGTAGTAGCCGTGGCTACTAAGAGCGCTGGATGAGGGTCCGGGCTGCGAGAAGTCACTCTTTGTTACTGACTGACTTACAATAAAGACGAAACGTTGAATATATAAAAAATATCTCTTGGTTTTTACTTTTTCATTTCCCATATATATATATAATAAAACGCCAATGTTTGTCTGTATGTTATAAAATTCGATATGTTAATAACTAGAACATTCAAATAAGTTTCAATAAGGATTACATTTTCAAGGAATCTAGATACACCACTGACATTTTCTTTCGATTCTATCTGGAGTCACTAGGGCAATTATCGGTTAAGTCCATAAAATAAGGGATTTTTTTTTTAAATAGATGTTCTTCGTTTCCAAAAACAAAAAATAGGTACTTCTGCAGTTTACGAGCCGTGCTATATTTTAGATATGATTTTGAAGTTAAATTCATTGTTACTGTATTTTTTGTTTATTAAATTGTGAGGTGAAAGTACAGAATAGTTAAAGCCCCCTCCTTCCCTCCCTCCCTACCCATGTAAAGAATGGGTTTTTAAATAATAACGTTATTATTTCAGCACGAAATACAATAACATTAAACAAAGAATATCTAAGTAAAAATATATATTTTAAAAACGTTTTAAACATTCAAATAATTATTTTTATTGGCATTTTCAAGATTTGAAATAATTCGCTTTTTTTACAGCTGCCTGTAAGAAAAGTATTTTTTTTCAGTAACAACATCGCGCAAACAGTTTTTTTTATTTAACCTCATATTACAAATGTTACTTTAAACTTTTAATTTCAGGGCAATAATTGTGAACATGATTATATTTTAAATTATTTTTTTCCTAAAAACCCTTATGGGCAGAAATACGAGGCCTGTCTAAAACGTATCCGACCTTAGGCCAGAAAAAAATATTTAAAATACGTGACGGGGTTGTAACCCTAATCCCCGTTCCGCATTATCTCTATTTTCGCACCCTCTCAACAACAGCTGCACTCCGAGCAGTTTGGGGCCTGCCAGAACACTGGTCACTCTCTGCTGATGTGCGGCCATTTTTGGAATCGGTTAAACCACTCCTTAATTTTTGTTACACACATCACATCTTCTCCAAACACCTGCTGAATCTAACGCGACGGCGGAGATGAACACCATTCTAAAAGAAGACTTCCAGAGGTGTTTCCGGCAGTGGATGGATCGGTTGTCTAAGTGTGTGCAAGCACAAGGGGCCTACTTTGAAAGGGATTAGGGTCCCAACCCCGTCACGTATTTGAAATATTTTTCTGGCCTAAGGTCGGATAGTTTTTAGACGGGGCTCGTATATCTCCACACGGGCAACGCCGGTTTAATATCACTAATAAAGAATGAAACATGTTTAGCTCAAAATTGTAATTTAAAGCCTGTTACCTTGTGCAGCAATATTAAGATGCGGGTGTGTAAAAAGAATGTTTAGAACACATGCTAAACACATGTTAAACACATGTTAAACTTGTTAGACACATGTTAAATTTGTTAAACACATGTTTAACGCATGTTTAACACATGTTTAACACATGCTAAACTTGTTAAACATATGTTAAACACATGTTAAACACATGTTAAACTTGTTAGACACATTTAAAGTTGTTAAACACATGTTTAACGAATGTTTAACACATGTTTAACACATACTTAACACATGTTAAACACATGTTTAACACATTTTAAAGTTGTTAAACATATGTTAAACATGTTAAACACATGTTAAACATGTGTTATTTTGTTAAACACATGCTTAACGCATATTTAACACATGTTTAACACGTATTTAATACATTATAAACAAATGTTTAACAAATGTTAAACACATGTTAAACACATGTTAAACATGTTAAACACATGTTAAACATGTTTAACACATTAAACACATGTTAAAAACGCAAATTTTAATCACTAGATAGGTAGTTTTCGTCATTCAGTATCCTAAATTAAGATTGTTTTTTAGCCGAAATACATTTCGTTCTGTTGCTGGCCAATCACGTACGATTTGTTACAAATATACAACTTACTAATCTGTGCTCGTTCATGTGTGTGCGCGTGTGTGCGTACGTGGGTTATAACTTAGCATAGATAGATAGACAGATATATATGGAGAGTGATCGATAGAAAGAGAAAGCGCGAAATTCATGTGTGTGAGAAAGAGAGAGAAAGAGAGAGAGAGAGATTTGTTTCGTCAACACTTTGTCTTGAAAACAAAAATCGTGTTTCTTATTTCCCCTTTTTTCGCCCCTAATCACTAATATCTAGTTTTCGTTCTACGCTAATTTCTTTATTTCATTATCCTAAATAGATTTTTTCTGTTTCCCGAAATAGATTTCGTTCTGCTGCTGGCCAATCATTTAGGAATTCAAAAAAATATGTAATATTCAACTTTTTAACTAACACACTAACTTAAAACTAAATCTTTCTAGCCGCGTGCTTCCGTGGGTGTATGTGTATGTGCGTGTTCATTTTAATGCACCGGTGTGTGTGTGTGTGTGTGTGTGTGTGTGTGTGTGTGTGTGTGTGTGTGTGTGTGTGTGTGTGTGTGTGTGTGTGTAGGTTAAATCTTAGGAGAGAGAAAGACCGATGCAGAAAGAGAGAGAGAGAGAGAGAGAGAAATTCATTTCGTCGACACTTTTTCCCCCGCAAACAAAAAAATAGGTTTCTTTTTCCGTCTTTTTAAAAATATTTTTCCTTTTTAATCTTTTACTATTCTATTTTCAGTTATTAAGATTTCAGTTCAAATAACGTGTTCAGACGTAATTTTGCGAAGACGCCCGATATATTTACAGCTAATAACATTTTGTTGCAAAAAGACAACGCCATATACTCCCGGGCAAAGCCGGATCGGGTCAGGTAGCGCATATGCGTTCTCTTTGCCCTCTATCGAAGATTCATCGAGTAGTCTTTAGATGCGTCCTTCCATCTCTATGAGAATTATTTTGTCGGTCGATCACACTTTTGTTTCATTAAATCTTAATGTTTTTATAAAACTACAAAAGCAAGCTTCATGGAAATATGCTTCTTTCTCTTACTCATGACTTATCAAGGTCAAAAGACACTCAAGGATAAGGGTTAATGATATGGATTGATTTGTCCGTTGGAACATCAAGAATCAGAGAATTAAAAAATGATTACTAAAATGAACGAAGTTTGGTTACTTATCAAAACGGTTCATTATAAGAAGACGACTATGTTGTAATTTGCAGGTGTTACATAGTCCCGGGAATGGGCCGTGGCAGTTCTCGTTTAAACAACTCCTCATGTTTAACACCATAAATCATATAGTTTGCATACCTTTAAATTTCTCGCACCCTCAATCCTTCCTCGCATCGTGGGGGGGTGCGTCGTCTACTGGTTGAATTCTTTCTTCTTTCTTTCTGCCGTGAACCACGCCGCTGCAACACAAAAGCTCCATGACCGACTCAATCGACAAACAATCTTTTAAACTTTCAATTCTTTTTATTACCGGCGTTAGTTATCTATCGGCTTGGAGATATTCACCAACGTCGAGAGAGAGAGAGAGAGAGAGAGAGAGAGAGAGAGAAATTACTGCTTTCGTAATTACTTATCAATTAAGTCCTTAACCATTCGTGGAGGGGGGAAAAGAGATCTTTCGCCTGCATTTTCTTAGGGAATCAATTCCTCTATGTATGTTGCAGACTACATGGTAAAAATCACGTCTGATAGGTTCGCCTCCAAAACCCAGACTGGCGCAAACTCTGCTTCCCACGCAAATGCCCGTGACGTCACAGAGCCTCTATGCGCAGGTGCATTCGTCACAGCCTGACTCCTTTGAACCCCTGACCTTAAAAGGTCTCATCAAAATGGTGGCCCGTCATGTTTGTGAGCTCCAACCGTGAGAACAGCCCTATTCCGCACCCGACTGTACGGGTCCACCCGCACTAAATCGCGCAAGCTAAACCAAACGATTTCCAACAGATACGTCCACCTCAAGATGCGTCCGTTCCCACAGGGCAATTATCCAACACAGCGAAGACATCCCGTAGTAAGGTGTTCCACGGATGGAAAGCTTTTGGAAACAATTTCTATTTATGGAGAAAAACCACTGACACTTAGCACGTAGAGGAAGAAAGTAAAGTTTGTTTCCATTGTAGTAATAGGACAAGTATTTTTTTGATGAAAATCGCTCCAGACAAGGCATGAAGCCACTTGATGTAAGGAGCTAAAAAAGAAAAATACTACTTCAAGGTCAAAAACTAGCCAACGATAAGTGTTAGATGGATAGATTCCGATCCAGAAAACAGCAATTCTTCCCCCTTCGTCAGAAACATCGCTCATGGAATGTGGCGACTAAAGGACAAAATAAGGGAAGCGAGAAAGTAAACCCAGGGTTCACTTTCTACTCTTTCAGTTCTTGCTGTGAATGTCTTAGGAATCAGTGATTGGGGCTCAGTCGAGCATCTTCAATGGAAAGAACGATAGAGTATTGAGACTAGCACCGTCTCGTCTGTGAAAAAAGGGGCTGTGGATAACAACCAGCCACTAGATTGCGAAGTCCATTTTAAACTCTGCCAATGGCAGGAAAGGATGCCATGTGCAGCACCTCCCCAGATGTGGCAGCAATGCTCCATCTTAGAGCGTATCTAACTTTTATGTAGGTAGAGAATTGCATCAGGAGTTAGTTACAGTTCTGGTGTCGTAGATAGATCCAACCATTTTTCCACCAACCTTAAATGTGTACCAACTGTGAAAATAGCTTCGCTACAATAGCTACAATATGGCTACAATATGGCTACAATATGGCTCGTATATACGGAATATATTTAAAGTTATTTTAAAAATACGATTTTTTTTTTCACACTTAAGTTTGAAATATCATTTTCATAATTAAACGCACAGATTCAATGGACGGATTTCATTTCAATTGCGTCATAAACACCGCTACAAGGCACCATGTCCGTTAGTCGAATTGTCACGCTTATGTTTGATGTAGAATCTTTGTCGATCTGTCCCGCTTAAGTTTGAAATAGCATTTTCATCGGTCTGTCATGCTTAAGTTTGAAATAGCATTTTCATTAGTCGTGCACACTTAAGTGTCCAACAGCGTTTTCGTTGGTCCATCACGCTTAAGTTAAAAGTATTATTTTTCTTGGACTGAATAGCATAGTATTTAACTTTGAAATAGCATTTTCATCGGTCTGTCACACTTAAGTTTGAAATAGCATTTTCCTTGGTCTGTTAAACAGTTTGAAATAGCATTTTCCTTGGTCTGTCAAACAGTTTGAAATAGCATTTTCCTTGGTCTATCAAACAGTTTGAAATAGCATTTTCATTGGTCTATCAAACAGTTTGAAATAGCATTTTCATTGTCAGTCATGCTTAACATTGAAATAACCTTTCGTCGTCTGTCACGCTCATTTGAAATAATATGTTCAGTGCGTAGAGCGAATATTGAATGGACACGTTGTAAGAATAGATTTGCTTGCTATTGATTGGTTGACATGTTGGCTGACACACAAAAAATGCCACCTATGAAATAGTTAATAAAATTAATAATCCTTTTTGCAATACAACCACATTTTGTGCATAAATAGTTCAGTCTATCCCTAGCTTGTCCACCAAGTTTCAGTTATGAATATCCAACAGTCTTTGTTTTAAGCACATCTGGATATGATGTGTAAAATTGCCAATAACCCTGACACTCCTCGCTTGACAATACCCTGATTTTGACCGTGATGTTCTCTTTAGTTTTGGAATAGTCTGTGGACTGTTTTCATAGACATTATCTTTGAGAGTTGAAAGTTGACCTTAGGTTTACTTTCGGCAGCTTCGTAACTCTCGCTTCTCTTATTTTGTCATTTAGTTCTCACATTCCATCAGTGATGTTTGACAAAGGTGGGAGAATTGCTGTTTTCTGGGTCGGAACATATTCCATTTTAACACTTCTTGTTAGCTAGTTTTTGACCTTGAAGTAGTATTCTTTAGTTCCTTACATCAAGTGGCTTCATGTCTTGTCTGGAGCGACTTCCATAAAAAACGCACATAAAAATCTGAGGGCGGTGGTTATGGTCTGATAAGTGTGAAGCCTATTCAACATCACACCTCCTGATGAGCCGATCATCAAAGTGCCCCTCATATGATTGAACAACAATAAAACAAAGACAGTCGGACATTCCTGACTGAAACTTGGTGGACAAGTCAGGCATAAACTGTAGTTTATTTGTACCAAGTATGGTTGGATTTCAGAAAGGATTTTGACTTTTATTAACGATCCCATGGGTGGCATTTTTTCTGTGGTCACCCTGTAGACCGATTTCTCCTTTAGAAAGAGTTTATATAATTTATCCCCTGGAGTTCAAATATCACGTGCCACGAAAGTAAGCCATTATTTATTTATTTGTTCCAGAAAAGAGATTGTTGAAGAATTTAACTGGCTTAATACGACTTTATGTTTTAGAGTAGCTTTGCGTAGAGGCGATGCCATGGCCGGAGAAGGCTTGTCGCAGCGTATATATTGCGAGGTGAAAATAAAACTTTCTGGAGTTCTTCGTTTGAAAAGTAAATAAAGAATAATTGGCACCGACAAGGCACGAGAGAAACCGTAAAATTTAAATTATGATTAAAGACGCGGTACCACTTTAAAATACGGTCGCATTATTGGCAGATATTACAAAAAAAAAAACAGAGCGGATTCAATCCTAACATGTGTCCATTTAATCTACGCGTTTTGCGACGAAAATGCTATTTCAAATTTAATTGGGACAGACCGACGAACAGAGCCTCTTATAGAATTGCGTGGATGCATCGTAAACATAATATAGACTGCCTGTCCCTCCAACAAATGAAACCCATGGAATCGGTGATAATATTTACAATCCTTTCTAGCCATCCTACCATATTTGGTACAAATATACTTCAGTCTATGCCTGCCTTGTCCACCAAGTTTAAGTCGTGAATGTCCAACAGTTTTTGTTATGGTCGTTCAATAATATCTGGAGAGACAGGAGGTGTAAACATGAATAGGATTCACACTCACCGGACCTAAACCCCCCAGATTTTTATAATATCTACCAAAAATCCACTGACTATTTCTGAAACGAAAAGCATGATCACAGCATGAAAGCAATTTTGCACGTCGGGTCCACGTATGCTTATTATTGAACAACGATACAAACAAAGACTGTTGGGTCTTTATGACTGAAACTTGATGAGCAGGTCAGATATAGACTGATTTATTTTTTTTTTTTTACCAAATAGTGTTGAATTGTAAAAAGGATTGTGAAATTTATTAACGATTCTATTTCTGACATTTTAGGATGGTGGGGGGGGGGGGTTCACCCTATACGCCAATTGAATCTGCGCTAAATGCTGTTTCAATTGGAGAAACACACAACCTGACGGACAAAGCCACTAATAAGGAGGCGAGGACGCATCTACTTAAATGACGCACACTTTAAGTAGATCTTTGCTTAACATTTAAACAAACAGAATTGCTCCCTCTTTCTGATTTTCGAGTGAAATTACGACTTTCTCAGCTGAGGTTAACCATTCGGTACTTAACTAAAATTTAAATGGCTTTGTTTTGTTTTTTTTGTTTTGTAAATTCTTTTTATTCAACAGGAATTTTATGCTAGTGAAAATTCCGATGACTACAATCGATATATTAATACGATTTCAGTACGTGTCACTTTCAAAATAATAAATTCATACATTCTGAGCATTTCTTCCTGTGGCAAATTTCGCGGAATATCGTAATCACAAAAAATAATAGGCAAACATTGACGAGTAAAACATATATATATATATATATATATATATATATATAATAATGGTAATAATCCAGGTGAAAAATATCCACAGGGTGGTAATCCAGAGAGGTTTAACCGGGTTTATAAAAAGTGCTCAATATCAAAATAGAGCTTTATATATGATAATTTTATTTACACAGACATGTACAAAATCTGCGACACTGGCATGTCGATGTTATCGATCAACAGTTACTATAAACTGAGATCTCATCAGGCAGAGTTAGAATCCGATCTTAACCTCAGATCAAATATGATCTGAGGTTAAGATCGGATTCTACCTCTGCCTGATGAGATCTCAGTTTATAGTAACTGTTGATCGATAACATCGACATGCCAGTGTCGCAGATTTTGTACATGGCTGTGTAAATAAAATTATCATATATATATATATATATATATGTATATATATGTATATATATGCATATACATGTATATATATATGTATATATATATGTATATATATATGTATATATGTATATGTATATGTATATATATATACATATATACATACATATATATATGTATATATATGTATATATATACATATATATATATATATATATATATATATATATATCAATAACATCAAGACGAATTTCAACTTGACTGCGATAAATATGTCTCAATCAAGAGAGATTAAACGAAAACAGAAGAGAAAAAATAGTCTTATACTTCTGACAAGGGTGTATGTCACCGAAAGTACTCAAGTTTTTAAAGTAAATAAATAATTTATTTTAAAAAACATAAATAAATTTCGTTGTCTAGGTTTTCAAAAATTAAAAAAAAAATATTCTCCTTATTATTTCCATTTCAGCAACGCTTCCATGTGTGACTTTTCAAACTATATATATATATATATATATATATATATATATATATATATATATATATGTTTGTGTGTGTGTAATTATTAATATTTCATGTATCGATATAACATGTTATAAGGATATATATATATATATATATATATATATATATATATATATATATATATATATATATATATATTTTATGTATCAATTTTCAGTATTTACTTCAACAGTGCTCAATACGTGAGTAAGGCTTGGTAGTAAGTTATGGGAATATATTTATGGCAATGAAGCTACACAGAGGCTTCCGCGTTTTATCCCCTTAAGGAATCGCATTTTAGCCTGATGATTCTCTCCGGGGATGAAACGCGAAAGCCCCATATGTAGCTTAATTGCTATAAATATATTTTCATAACTTTATCTCTCTCTCTCTCTCTCTCTCTCTCTCTCTATATATATATATATATATATATATATATATATATATATATATATATATATATATTAGGTTGTCCAAAAAGTTCGTGTCGATTCTTAGTAGTTCATGTTTCGACACATTAGAACATGTCAAATTATTGACAGATATATTATACTTACATTTCCGGTTAGAGCATACTTCACACTATCTGTTAGGAAAAAAAGTTAAAAATTATTGAACTGGTGTTAATTTTAGAGTCCTTTGAAAATGGTGAGACCCATTTTAGACAGTTGTTGCTTTTCTATTTCTATAACGATAAAAATGTCTCGCCAACAACAAAAAAAGATATGTGCAGTGTACAGTGCTGACAGAACTGTACGGAAACGGTTCACAGAGTTTAGAGGTGGATCTTTTAGCCTTAATGATGAAGATCGGTGAGGCAGATCACCCTCTACAAATGACGATAAATCAAGACATTAATTGAGAATAAACCACATTATACAACACGACAATTAGCAGAAAAGCTTGACGAATCAAAATCCACTATTTATGGGCATATAGTAAACTTGGGTATACAAATCGATACAATGTTTGGGTGCCGCATGATTAAAACTCAGCATAAATTGTCCGGACAATCTGATAAACGAGTGACGTTCAATAAGTAATTCTCCTGACCCATTTCCCATAGCAGTAGATTAATGAAACTTGGCACAGTTATTAGTCTTTCTCTACATAAGAACCACCCAGAGTTATGCATTTCTCCCATCGTTTGATCCAGCTCTGGACACCGTTTTTGTAGAACACCCCAGGTTGGTCCTCCAACCACGTCGTAACTTCAAAAATCAAGGCTGCATCATCTGGGAAACGCTTTCCTTTCAAAAACAACTTTATGGCTGGGGAGAGATGAAAGTCAGAGGGTGCAAGGTCAGGAGAGTAAGGATATGGGAGAGGATTTCATAGCCACACGCCCGTGCTTCTGATCTGGCGACATGCGAGTTGTTGACCGGAGCGTTGTCTTGCAGGAGGAGGATACCTTTGCTGGTCTTGTCCTGCCTCTTGATTCTGATAGCTTCTCTTAATTTCCTCAAAAGTGAAGCGTAATAGGCTCCTGTAATTGTGGTACCCTTTGGCAGGAAATCTCTCATCACTACTCCGTCCTTGTCCCAGAAGACTGTGAGCATGATCTTGCCAGCAGAGAGCTGCATCCTTGCCTTCTTTGGAGATAGTGAGTCCAAATGCTCCCACTGCATTGAATGGACTTTGGTCTCTGGATCATAGGGATTGACTCAAGTTTCATCCTGTGTAATCAGTCTTTTGAAGAACTTTGACTCATCTTCTTGGCACATCTCCAAATTCATCCTCGAGCACTCGACGCCTCCTTGCTTCTGGAAAGGTGTGGGCAACCTGGGAATCCATCTGGCAGACACCTTATGCATATGCAAATGGTCATGAATGATAGTTTCCACAGACCCTGTACTAATCTAGACCTCTTGGGCTATGTGGCGAATAGTAATGCGTCGATCTTCCAAAATGGCAGCCTCAACTTGACGGACAGATGCCTCATCAATGGCAGAAGAGGGACGACCAGACCTGGGAGCTGTTTCCACAGACTTCCGGCCATGTTTGAATTCACAATGCCAGCGTTTTACAAGTTCATATGATGGGGCATCATCACCATAAGTTTCTTTCATTTCATCAACAGTCTCCTTTGGTGTGCGTCCTTTCAAATACAAAAACCGGATCACTGCGCGACACTCAACTGGCTCCATTTCACACCTGATTCAGTTCAAACACCTGTAAATCAGAAACCACGATTAGTTAAGAGCTGGGGGTTCTTTTTGCAACATAACCCATACAGATATATATCATTACACATGCAAAATTTCATCTAGATCAGACAACTGGAAGTGGGTCAGAGGCATTACTTATTGAACGCCCCTCGTGTATATATATATATATATATGTGTGTGTGTGTGTGTGTGTGTGTGTGTGTGTGTGTGTGTGTGTGTAAGGTGATATTGAAAAGAAATCCATAAAGTGCACGATCGCAGAGGAGTGAGAGCTAATATATTTTTTTTGAAAACTATATGTTACATATTTCAGAAACGTACCGCGGTTTTACCTTGATGGGCTCACTTTTTACATTAAAAAAAATGTCTATGCCCAATGGACTCGTCGGCGTTCTTAATGAGGTGAAACCACGATGAGAAATGGCGTTATATCGATTTAAAAAAAACTGGTGCATTCCCGGGAAGTTTCCTTGGAAAAAAATATATTGTTTGGGAATTAATTGAGTTATATTTTATTTATTTTTTATAGTTTTTATTTTATTCTACTAAGTGTTTTATTTATATATTCTCTTGAAGTTTGGTATTTTTGTTTTTATTTAAGGTGTTGTTTGTAGCAGATAACGCAGTCTTGGAAAGTAAAAATACAAATGGGGGGGTGTCCGTTGAATACGTCGTTTAAAATTTATAATATTGAAGTCTCTGTTTGATGGTGATACCGGGTTTAAATTTATGCCTCGGATTTATTATTTATTTTATTTATAGTTTTGTGTTTTAAAGATTTCATTTTGTTTAGTGTTTTATTTACATATTTATAATTGGTTGTTTCGTATTTTAAAGGACAATCTTGAACGAAAATAAAAGGGGGCTGGCGTCTGAATATACCGTTAAAAACGGTGCGATGTTGACGTGTCCCTTTTAAAAATAAGTACTGGGTTAGGATTGAAATAATATATGGGTTTTAATCGTAGTTGAGTTATATTAAAATTAATTTAATTATTTACGATGGGTGTTGTCTGTTTTACTGCCTCAAAAGTGTGTTTATATTTACGGATAACTGAGTGGAATAATTTATTGATTAGGCTCTGGGTGAGATTCGTTAAATTTTTTTATTTATTTATTTATTTTTTGTTTGGTTATTATCTATAGGTTAGTATTTTCCCGAAATGTATTTTTATAAAATATTTATAGAATATTATATCTATATATATTTCACTGACACAATATATCCTCCAGCCATTACATAACAATTAATCCCCCATATATATATATATATATATATATATATATATATATATATATGGGAAATGAAAAAGGAAAAACCAAAAGATGTGTTTTATGTATACATCAACGTTTCGTCTTTATTTGTAAGACTTCTTCAGGATAATAATTTTAAGAAAAATTATCATCCTGAAGAAGTCTTACAAATAAAGACGAAACGTTGATGAATACATAAAAAAAACATCTTTTGATTTTTCCTTTTACATTTCCATCACGTCGGATTACCCTCTCATCCTTCCTTTCTCATATATATATATATATATATATATATATATATATATATATATATATAATGAATAATATAGGGAAAACTTTATATAAGATGAAAAAGAAAAAAAGAGAAAATAATTTTATATAAAACAAATTTTAAAAAAAGAAAAAAACCGTTTTGTATGGTTTCGGAATTTACGAATAAAAAATTCACGAATAAAAACAAAGTTCTCGCATTAGCATAAAAAAAAACCACAAAAACTTTGAAGTTCCCAAGGCAGCCTTTCGTCCGACCCTCGTCAGGGGAATCGTCGGTAGAGTGATTAAAATACACGAACAACCATAAACTGGTGTAAAATAAAGTTGCAAGCAGGTGGCATAAGGTTGTATACATGCGAAATAATATACATAAATAAACGCAAGAAAAGAATATATATATATATATATATATATATATATATATTTTTTTTTTTTTTTCCAAAATCACCTTGCGGATGACCACGAATCGCCGAATAACTGTAGGGAAAATTTCAATTGCCTTTGTCTACAGAGAGTAGGGCGTCTTGAATTAATAATGATAGCTTCCAATATATCTAGATGGAAGCGGTGTCGTGCTCTGTGCACAATGGTAAATGTCTCGTCGGAATATAGATCACGACAGATTCTTTTGTCCAAAAGGTGGTCACCTATGGCAGACTCCTGGGCTTGTGACCGCCCAGCTAACGGGACGGGTTCATGACGACGAATGCATCCGGGCACATGTTGAGCCACTCTCACCGACAATCGCTGAATGGTCTTGCCTACATAGTCAGCGTCGCACTGACATTGAAAATTATAAATTACGCAACTTTGCTCATTGGTAGGCAAGACGTCTTTGCGGAAGGAGGGGAAAGCGGATCGAGTGGAAAAAATAATGCGCATATTGGCAGCATTGAAACAATGTGTCACCGAGGAAGATATCTTTTCAACCAAGGGCTGGATGCAAGAACCCAACCACGGAAGTTTAAGATAAATGGGGCATCGAGGAGGACCAAATACCTTAGTTCTAGTGAAGTTATCAACCTTACTTCGGATGATATGCGAGACGACGTGCTCGGGGTATCCATTAGAAAGAAAAATGTCCTTGATTTTATCAAGTTCAGGTACTAGTTTAGTACTAGAACAAATCATGAGAGCTCGATGGGCAAGAGTCCTAATGAGATCCTTCTTTCTACGTTTAGGGGCAAAAGAATCCCAGCTAGATACAGTCCAGAAAAAGTGGGCTTCCTATAAACGCTAGTAATAAAAGCAGAGGGAGTGCGCTCCACGAGTACATCGAGGAATGGCAACATATTCTCCCTTTCTTCCTCCATTGTATTTAACGATGGGTGGAGCATATTCAAATGTTGGAAAAAAAACAAGCCGCATCACGAGAACGAAAGGAAGCAAAAGTGTCATCAACATACCGTACATAACAGCACGGTTTAGACACTTTCTCAAACAGTAGACGTTCATGGAAACCAACGAAAATGTTAGCGATGCTAGGACCAAGAGGACTACCCATCGAGACACCGTCAATCTGTCTATACATCAAATTATTAAAGCTGAAGGCGACAGACTTAGTGGCCAACTCCATCAGTTCGACGAAAACATTCTCGGGAAATGTAGGGGTCTCTGTAGGCCCACAATACAAAAAGTCGGCACAAATGCCTATCGTTTCGTCAAGAGGGACATTTGTGTATAGACTAGATACATCAAAAGAAACGAAAAATTCAGTATCAATGGACGGGCCCAGACTGCGCATGAAAGACGCAAAGTGGAAAGAGTCAGGAATACAATGAATAGAATAAAATTTTAAAACAGGATCTAAGATTTCAACAAGCCATTTAGCTAATCCATGTTGGACAGAACCGACCATGGACAAGATAGGTCTGAGGGGCGAATTTGGTTTGTGGATCTTAGGCAATCCATACATCCTGGGCCGCTGGGAGCCGACAGGACGAATCAAAGAATAGACTTCTTTGGAGAAAAAGTTATTTTTATGAAATTTTAGAAACTTTTTCTGGAATTTAATTTCAGTCCTCAAAGTATGATCCGCCGTCAAGTCACCTAATAAATGAAATTTACTTGTGTCCTCCAAAATGGAAGCCATTTTGGAAATATAATCGGCTCGATTGAGAATTACGACACCTGAACCTTTATCAGGTTTAGTGATATAAATGTCGGTCCTCGCCTTGAGTAATTTGGCAGCTTGAAAATGGTTCTTTTGCCAAAATGATTCGTCAGAGCGTATCGTAGAATTCACAAAAGAATGAGCATATTCGTTAAGCCGGGCTTTAAGCTGACCTATAGACTCATTGGAAGAAGGGCAAAGGATTCTCAACTGAGAGAACATCAATTCAAACTCGGCAAAAATTCCGGTCCTGTCAATGACTGATGGAGGAATGCAAAAATCAAGACCTCTAGACAACACGACCTTATCTATATCAGACAAAATATAATCAGAAAGATTAAAAATATGTTGATCAGAATTTGTACGAATGCCAAACTTTCTTTTAATCAACATACTTAAATATTTATCGTTCTTAGACTTGGCATTAGTATGAAAAGTGCGATCCTGTTTAGACAGTAGTTTAGAGAAACGAAACTTGTCAAAGAAAGACAAGGTATTCCAGACAAAGACCCAAAGAGAATGATACTGCGTCTTAGTAGAAGATAAAATCTCAGAATGGCGTCGAATTTCATCTAATAGGAATGCCTTCTCGATACCAAATGGATTGCGACATTTGATCTTCGAGATACGAGAGGAGATGTACCTAGGGACCACAAAATTCTTCAAACATATTCGAAGAAAAGCGATTTTGGATTTAAGAGAACGTAGTTTACCTCTTAAACGAACCGTGTTATTCAGGGCGATTACAAAATCGTGGCTATATCTCTCTCTTAATAATTTAAAAAGAGATTTAGTACCACACCAAAACAAAACAACTTTAAATAAAGGTAGCATGGTTTTAATGAAAAAAAAAAAAAAAAAAATTATGTGTAAAGATGAATCATGATTAATAATGAATTAACTCAGTTAAGAGATAAAAGTGTGGTTACACCAAACCCAAAACATATGAAGAGACAAAATGGTGCCACACTACGAAATGAATAATGAATAATATAGGGAAAACTTTATATAAGATGAAAAAGAAAAAAAGAGAAAATAATTTTATATAAAACAAATTTAAAAAAAAGAAAAAAACCGTTTTGTATGGTTTCGGAATTTACGAATAAAAAATTCACGAATAAAAACAAAGTTCTCGCATTAGCATAAAAAAAAACCACAAAAACTTTGAAGTTCCCAAGGCAGCCTTTCGTCCGACCCTCGTCAGGGGAATCGTCGGTAGAGTGATTAAAATACACGAACAACCATAAACTGGTGTAAAATAAAGTTGCAAGCAGGTGGCATAAGGTTGTATACATGCGAAATATACATAAATAAACGCAATAAAAGAATATATATATATATATATATATATATATATATATATATATATATATTTTTTCCCAAATCACCTTGCGGATGACCACGAATCGCCGAATAACTGTAGGGAAAATTTCAATTGCCTTTGTCTACAGAGAGTAGGGCGTCTTGAATTAATAATGATAGCTTCCAATATATCTAGATGGAAGCGGTGTCGTGCTCTGTGCACAATGGTAAATCGCTTTTCTTCGAATATGTTTGAAGAATTTTGTGGTCCCTAGGTACATCTCCTCTCGTATCTCGAAGATCAAATGTCGCAATCCATTTGGTATCGAGAAGGCATTCCTATTAGATGAAATTCGACGTCATTCTGAGATTTTATCTTCTACTAAGACGCAGTATCATTCTCTTTGGGTCTTTGTCTGGAATACCTTGTCTTTCTTTGACAAGTTTCGTTTCTCTAAACTACTGTCTAAACAGGATCGCACTTTTCATACTAATGCCAAGTCTAAGAACGATAAATATTTAAGTATGTTGATTAAAAGAAAGTTTGGCATTCGTACAAATTCTGATCAACATATTTTTAATCTTTCTGATTATATTTTGTCTGATATAGATAAGGTCGTGTTGTCTAGAGGTCTTGATTTTTGCATTCCTCCATCAGTCATTGACAGGACCGGAATTTTTGCCGAGTTTGAATTGATGTTCTCTCAGTTGAGAATCCTTTGCCCTTCTTCCAATGAGTCTATAGGTCAGCTTAAAGCCCGGCTTAACGAATATGCTCATTCTTTTGTGAATTCTACGATACGCTCTGACGAATCATTTTGGCAAAAGAACCATTTTCAAGCTGCCAAATTACTCAAGGCGAGGACCGACATTTATATCACTAAACCTGATAAAGGTTCAGGTGTCGTAATTCTCAATCGAGCCGATTATATTTCCAAAATGGCTTCCATTTTGGAGGACACAAGTAAATTTCATTTATTAGGTGACTTGACGGCGGATCATACTTTGAGGACTGAAATTAAATTCCAGAAAAAGTTTCTAAAATTTCATAAAAATAACTTTTTCTCCAAAGAAGTCTATTCTTTGATTCGTCCTGTCGGCTCCCAGCGGCCCAGGATGTATGGATTGCCTAAGATCCACAAACCAAATTCGCCCCTCAGACCTATCTTGTCCATGGTCGGTTCTGTCCAACATGGATTAGCTAAATGGCTTGTTGAAATCTTAGATCCTGTTTTAAAATTTTATTCTATTCATTGTATTCCTGACTCTTTCCACTTTGCGTCTTTCATGCGCAGTCTGGGCCCGTCCATTGATACTGAATTTTTCGTTTCTTTTGATGTATCTAGTCTATACACAAATGTCCCTCTTGACGAAACGATAGGCATTTGTGCCGACTTTTTGTATCGTGGGCCTACAGAGACCCCTACATTTCCCGAGAATGTTTTCGTCGAACTGATGGAGTTGGCCACTAAGTCTGTCGCCTTCAGCTTTAATAATTTGATGTATAGACAGATTGACGGTGTCTCGATGGGTAGTCCTCTTGGTCCTAGCATCGCTAACATTTTCGTTGGTTTCCATGAACGTCTACTGTTTGAGAAAGTGTCTAAACCGTGCTGTTATGTACGGTATGTTGATGACACTTTTGCTTCCTTTCGTTCTCGTGATGCGGCTTGTTTTTTTTTTCCAACATTTGAATATGCTCCACCCATCGTTAAAATTTACAATGGAGGAAGAAAGGGAGAATATGTTGCCATTCCTCGATGTACTCGTGGAGCGCACTCCCTCTGCTTTTATTACTAGCGTTTATAGGAAGCCCACTTTTTCTGGACTGTATCTTAGCTGGGATTCTTTTGCCCCTAAACGTAGAAAGAAGGATCTCATTAGGACTCTTGCCCATCGAGCTCTCATGATTTGTTCTAGTACTAAACTAGTACCTGAACTTGATAAAATCAAGGACATTTTTCTTTCTAATGGATACCCCGAGCACGTCGTCTCGCATATCATCCGAAGTAAGGTTGATAACTTCACTAGAACTAAGGTATTTGGTCCTCCTCGATGCCCCATTTATCTTAAACTTCCGTGGTTGGGTTCTTGCATCCAGCCCTTGGTTGAAAAGATATCTTCCTCGGTGACACATTGTTTCAATGCTGCCAATATGCGCATTATTTTTTCCACTCGATCCGCTTTCCCCTCCTTCCGCAAAGACGTCTTGCCTACCAATGAGCAAAGTTGCGTAATTTATAATTTTCAATGTCAGTGCGACGCTGACTATGTAGGCAAGACCATTCAGCGATTGTCGGTGAGAGTGGCTCAACATGTGCCCGGATGCATTCGTCGTCATGAACCCGTCCCGTTAGCTGGGCGGTCACAAGCCCAGGAGTCTGCCATAGGTGACCACCTTTTGGACAAAAGAATCTGTCGTGATCTATATTCCGACGAGACATTTACCATTGTGCACAGAGCACGACACCGCTTCCATCTAGATATATTGGAAGCTATCATTATTAATTCAAGACGCCCTACTCTCTGTAGACAAAGGCAATTGAAATTTTCCCTACAGTTATTCGGCGATTCGTGGTCATCCGCAAGGTGATTTGGGAAAAAATATATATATATATATATATATATATATATATATATATATATATATATATATATTCTTTTCTTGCGTTTATTTATGTATATTATTTCGCATGTATACAACCTTATGCCACCTGCTTGCAACTTTATTTTACACCAGTTTATGGTTGTTCGTGTATTTTAATCACTCTACCGACGATTCCCCTGACGAGGGTCGGACGAAAGGCTGCCTTGGGAACTTCAAAGTTTTTGTGGTTTTTTTTTTATGCTAATGCGAGAACTTTGTTTTTATTCGTGAATTTTTTATTCGTAAATTCCGAAACCATACAAAACGGTTTTTTTCTTTTTTTAAAATTTGTTTTATATAAAATTATTTTCTCTTTTTTTCTTTTTCATCTTATATAAAGTTTTCCCTATATTATTCATTATTCATTTCGTAGTGTGGCACCATTTTGTCTCTTCATATATATATATATATATATATATATATATATATATATATATATATATGGGGGATTAATTGTTATGTAATGGCTGGAGGATATATTGTGTCAGTGAAAGGGTTCATATAGTGATATCTAATGTTTTATCTATCATTATCATATGCATTTGTGTTGTGTATTTAGTTAATTCTGTTGTCTTTAATAATAAGCTTTATGAATCTATTATAGGTCTGTGTGAGGCGGGGGGTTCTTAAACATCTATAATTTCTTTAAATTCTGTGGGATTTGATATTTATATTTCGAGCTTCTTAATTAGATGGATTCATGTATTTACCATGTTAGAAAGGTTAAAAAGAAGATGGGTTATCTACTGATTAATGTTTTATCTGTAGTGGATGGGGTTAGGTTGTATTGGGATTCATAGAGGTGATGTAGATGTGGTTGTAGTATGTGCAATATATCCGGGGGATCTTATGTTGTACATAAAAAAGTAAGTATAACTTTGGAAGGGTCTTGGGGAGGGTGGCTATTTTATATGTTTTTTTTAAATGTTTTTTTTTTTTTTTTTAATTAAATTTCATGGGGGTCGTTGTTGTTTAGGAGGTGATTGGTGAGTTATGTATCATTTTTTGGGGGCTAGTAGGAATGTACAGCATAACATCCGGCCAAACGAAGAAAATACCACAAGAAAAATTTGGCGAGAAGGAAATAAATATTAATATTATATACTGCTATACTTGCTAACGCTTTGAAAGGTAAGTAGAATCTTAAAAAATCCCACAAAAGAAATGAGGTGTTAACCCCAGGAAACCCTCCCTTGATTTCTGAGAAATTAAAATGAAAAAAAGATAAAAAGGAAAAATGGATGACTTTTAATTATAGAAGATAGCGTAGGTGATGAAATAAATGGACTAGGGAAATACATAACACAAAATACACAGAGGCTGATTACTTCCTCCAAAAGTAGCGCCACAGTAAACAATACGGAAAGCAGCTAGACGGGAAATGAAAAGACAAGATCAGAAAATTAGAAGAAAAAACAACAATAGGGACTATTTATAAAACTAACCAGAAAGTATGCGCACGAAAATACATAGCCATGGCTACGGAAAGGGTATTTGAAACGAGAAATGGAATCACAACTCACCGCCGCACAAAACAACGTGATACAAAAAAACTACATAAATGCCAAAATAGGCAAGACCCTGTAAACCAGTAAAGATAGAATATGTGGACAAAGAGACGAAACCTTAAACCAAACCATAAGTGAATGAAGCAAGCTAGCCCCAAAGGAATATAAAAATGACTTTTGAAAAATATAGGGAATACTAATAGCCTTCTTCAAAAGGCTATTAGAGAAAGCAACTATACGGAACTTGGTATTCCCTACCGGTCACCCATCTAAGTATAGACCACGCTCAACGTCCCTTAACTTCGGTGATCCAACGAGAAATGACGTGTCAAGATGACATAACCGAAAACCAATCCGTAAATAGTTTAATTATACTAATCTGAAAAGAACCACGGGAATTATAACCGGGTTTTGAGCAGAGGAAAAGAGAGAGGGGGGGGGACATGCGAGAATGTAACGTAAGCAGTTCTCGCATGCGACGATCTTCTTCGATTCTCACTTAACAAACGACTTCTCTTATTTCTTGAGGTTCTAAATCTGCTGAGGTGGACGTCAAAGCGAGAGATTGTTTATCGAACTTCGATGATCTGACTAGAACCGGACTTTCAACATGATCTAGCCATGAGCTTATCTCTTCAGAGAATAGACTTAAATTAATCCATCGGAATTGCGAACTGGGCGGCGGCGGCGGCGGCGGCGGCATATTTTTTACACATATAGCAAAAAGAAGACAGATTAATAAAGAGTGGGTTATATATATATATATATATATATATATATATATATATATATATATATATATATATATATATAGTAGAGAATGGTAGTTTACTTGAAGCATTGCTGGGTATAGTAGTAGTAAGTTTTTGAAAGGCTGTGGGCAATGCAAATTCCGGGTAAGATGAAAGTTGTAAGGAACAAAAACAATAACAATAAATCGAATACGAAATATGACTTACTATTTATTTTTCCTTTTTTCCTAAAATCTTACATAACAGCAAGAGTGTTTTTAGCTGTTCGTGTGATATTGTTATCAGACCATTGGGCTAGCAGGAATTTTCTTCTGTGGGGGCATTTTCTGAAGACCTCGGTTTTTATGTTCATGCAGTTTATGGAAGGGTTGTTGATAGCTTGTATAATTCTGAATTTCTCAGTAGTGCACAAACGGCAGGTCCTGGAGGTGGGTCTGTAGGATTTAGGTTTGTCGGTAATTCTCCATTCTATTTTGTAGGGGGTGTTGGACTTCTTGAGATCCCATATGTGGGTTGCCAGTGTGGTTATGTGGTCTTTTTTGGAGTATTTGAAAGTGTTGTTATGGGCGTAGAGTCTTTGTTTAAAAGATCCTTGGGTCATTTCGATGTATATATCCTCCCTTTTGGTATCCACCCCGGATATAACCTTGGCTTCGTAAACAACGGAGCTGACTGTGCATCCTCCGCCCAAGGGGCAGGTCTCACCTCTTTTGCAAGAGCAACGGGGGTTGGGTGAATTAGTTGGTGGTTTGGAGGTCAGAATGGATCCCACGGACTGAAAACATGAATAGCTAGTTTTTACTGTATTTCTGTTAAAAAGTTTATGGAGATTATTTGGTGGCGGGAAGTGCTTGTCTATTAGTTTGAGAAATTGCTTACCTACGCTATATTTGACGCTGAGGGAAAACGTGGGGGGGGGCGAACCAGATAATATTTCTTTGTCTCTGGCGTCTGTGTTGGCTGGTGGATTGGTTGGGTATGTAGGATATTTTTTCGTTATAACCGCTCTCAATGAGGGCATTATTGTAATACGGGGCGGCTTGTTGGAAAATCTCAGGTGTGGATGAAAGGCTTGAAATTCTTTTACTAATATTGGGTATAAGGTTCTTAAATATGAGTTGGGGATGGCAGGATTTGGTGTGGATGTACCGGAGTTGTTCGGTGGGTTTATGGTATGGCCTAGTTGAATTGTTGGTCAGGTCTAGGGATAAGTCTAAAAAATCTACGCTAGTCAGGTTGGTGTCTATGGTGATGTTAAATCCGATTTCTTTTAGGAATGCGGTTAACTGTTTCCTGAATCTGTCGAGTTCTTGCGCGTTGTTGTTGCGGGATAGGCATAGGCCGTTGTCTCGGTAGAGGCCGAACTCTTGGTCAAGGAATTTATTTTGTAAGGAGTGTAGGATGAAAAGCCCAATCAGGTCGCATATATCTGCGCTGTCGTAGGATCCCATGGGAACATCAAAAGGGTCTTCAGGGTTGGATTTTTTCAACTCATGTTTGATTGTTGAAGAAAAGGAGTGAGCTTCTCGCATGGAGGATGGTGTTTATTTCGAGGTCACTTATTTCCACGAATATTTTGGCAAATGATACGGCCTTGTCGAGGACTTCCCTATTAATGGAGGGGTAGAAGTCAGCGATATCAAATTGTGTGAAACGGCATTGTTTTTTATCTGGGATGGCCTTGAACCAATCAATGGTTGTTTGTGAATTGGTCCAAAGGCGAAAGTCTGTATGTTTTTTTAATATAATCATTAATATTTCTAAATATACATTTACTGACTAAGCCCATTTCGCGTTTTGCTGGGTTTATGAGTCTGCACGTGGGTCTGTTGTTGAAGTTTGGTTTGTGGTCTTTTAAGGTAAGGAAGGCCCCATTTGTTGACGCCATTCCCTGTCGGGCGTGACTACAATCATTTCAGCTTGCCGATGATTCCACTGGGCACGGAAATTTACTAAAGATGTCTAAATCTGCCCTTTTGGATGAAACCGCGGTACATTGCTGA
>OY744538.1:10662385-10684885 GCA_963556195.1 Sepiola atlantica
AATAGATTTCGACACAGAAACCAGCAATTCTTTCTCCTTTGTCAGAAACATCGCTCATGGAATGAGGACTAAAGGACAAAATAAGGTAAGCGATAATTACGAGACTGCCGAAAGTAAACCCATGGTCCACAGCAATTGTTCCCCCTTTGTCAGAAACAGCGCTCATGGAATGTGAGGACTAAAAGACAAAATAAAGGAAGCGATAATTACGAGACTGCCGAAAGTAAACCCATGGTCCACAGCAATTGTTCCCCCTTTGTCAGAAACAGCGCTCATGGAATGTGAGGACTAAAAGACAAAATAAAGGAAGCGATAATTATGAGACTGCCGAAAGTACACCCATGGTCCACTCTCCTCTGTAAAGTAGAAACTATCGTTTACAAACTATTTATTTACAAACTATTTATTTACAAACTATTTATTACAAACTATTTATTTACAAACTATTTATTCACAAACTATTTATTTACAAACTATTTATTTACAAAATATTTATTTACAAACTATTTATTTACAAACTATTTATTCATAAACTATTTATTTACAAACTATTTATTTACAAACTATTTATTTACAAAATATTTATTTACAAACTATTTATTTACAAAATATATATTTACAAACTATTTATTTACAAACTATTTATTTACAAACTTTTTATTTACAAAATATTTATTTACAAACTATTTATTTACAAACTATTTATTTACAGAATATTTATTTACAAACTATTTATTTACAAACTATTTATTTACAAACTATTTATTTACAAAATATTTATTTACAAACTATTTATTTACAAACTATACGTCTACATAGCACATTAATCTACAAACCAATCGCATACAAACCACACGTACGCTTTCGGAAACAAATGACCCAACGACTGATGACATGCCTTAAACCCAAATAATCAACCAATCAAAGTTCTCTCGTTTTTCTGGCCGATTGTCTATTGATTCCATAGTGTCCGCTTTCAGAATTCCGAGGTATTTATAATTAACTCGTTGATTAAATGCTTTTATTATTTCTAGATTATGCAGCTCTATATCTTCCGTTGTTTCAAGTTTTCCCTTCTTTATTTCAAGGTATGCCCATTTATATCTCCCAAATCTGATTTTTAAATCACGACTACTGCGTTTAAGCTGATTAGTGTGTCTAGCTCCTTTTTGTTAGCTACTTTACGTAGACATACGGTTATTTGGAGAAGCTTCATTTTTCTGTTGTTTAAATTCTATTTTATTTGCTGCTTTAGTTGGTGAATCAGCTTGAATATCGAGTCAATCTGAAAGATTCAAACATCTATTTTATTTGTTTTTATCTCATTTCAAGTTTGAATGTCATTTCGTGCTGTTTTCAGGTTTTATCACTTCAATCTTTGTTATTGGAAGCCAATATTCGCTTTTTTATTCCTTGTTTCTAACTGAATAATGAATAGGAATCCCTCCATCCTTTATTGGTAGATATAGCCTGTTTATATTTGTCTCGTGTTCGTGCATTATGTGTATTGTCAAACTTCCTAGTTTTGTGTCCAATATTTCAATATTAATCAAGCTCAAGTATATCATGTTGAAGCCATATTGGACTACTGATATTGGACTACTGATATTGGACTACTGAAATTGGATTACTGATATTGAACTACTAAAATTGGACTACTGATATTGGACTACTAGATTCATATTCTTTGTTGTTCTCTCAGCCAATCGTTGGGCTTCCCGCGAACAAAGGTCTTGTTGGTGTTACTTCCTATATCCTGTTCTATTGTTCTGTTTTCTATAGATTTGCCTATATCCTGTTTCTTTTGTTGTGTCAATATAATGGGTGAATTTATTTTAACACGTGGTTCCTTGTATTTCTATTTTAGGTTTTAATTTTTAAATTGTTAAGTTTTTGTTTAGTTTAGTTTTTTTTTTACTTATTTGTTTATTTATTTATTTATCGTTAGCCTTGGGTACATTTATTTCTGTGTAAGCAGCTGTTTGCTATCTCACTTCTACAGTTTAATAGATTTCGGGGATCTTTAAAATTTAGGATTTCAAACTATTCATTCAGGCATAATCTACACGGGTCGTCTAAATTTCTACATGTACTGGCCTGTCGTATTATTTTCCATTCAATTATTTGTGATCGTCCATTTTCTTTGAGCTCCCAATAGTGGTTTGCTAGTGCTGTTTTAATTCGACGTTCTCTGTTTTTGATATATATATATATATTATTTTCCCTTTCTTTCTAAACTCTTATAATTTATAATTATTTTTTACATTTGTTTTGCACCGGACCTTTCTAAAACTCTTATAATTTATAATTATTTTTTACATTTGTTTTGCACCGGACCTTTCTAAAACTCTTATAATTTATAATTATTTTTTACATTTGTTTTGCACCGGACCTTTCTAAACTCTTATAATTTATAATTATTTTTTACATTTGTTTTGCACCGGACCTTTCTAAAACTCTTATAATTTATAATTATTTTTTACATTTGTTTTGCACCGGACCTTTCTAAACTCTTATAATTTATAATTATTTTTTACATTTGTTTTGCACCGGACCTTTCTAAAACTCTTATAATTTATAATTATTTTTTACATTTGTTTTGCACCGGACCTTTCTAAAACTCTTATAATTTATAATTATTTTTTACATTTGTTTTGCACCGGACCTTTCTAAACTCTTATAATTTATAATTATTTTTTACATTTGTTTTGCACCGGACCTTTCTAAACTCTTATAATTTATAATTATTTTTTACATTTGTTTTGCACGGGACCTTTCTAAAACTCTTATAATTTATAATTATTTTTTACATTTGTTTTGCACGGGACCTTTCTAAAACTCTTATAATTTATAATTATTTTTTACATTTGTTTTGCACCGGACCTTTCTAAAACTCTTATAATTTATAATTATTTTTTACATTTGTTTTGCACGGGACCTTTCTAAAACTCTTATAATTTATAATTATTTTTTACATTTGTTTTGCACCGGACCTTTCTAAAACTCTTATAATTTATAATTATTTTTTACATTTGTTTTGCACCGGACCTTTCTAAAACTCTTATAATTTATAATTATTTTTTACATTTGTTTTGCACCGGACCTTTCTAAACTCTTATAATTTATAATTATTTTTTACATTTGTTTTGCACCGGACCTTTCTAAACTCTTATAATTTATAATTATTTTTTACATTTGTTTTGCACCGGACCTTTCTAAACTCTTATAATTTATAATTATTTTTTACATTTGTTTTGCACCGGACCTTTCTAAAACTCTTATAATTTATAATTATTTTTTACATTTGTTTTGCACCGGACCTTTCTAAAACTCTTATAATTTATAATTATTTTTTACATTTGTTTTGCACCGGACCTTTCTAAACTCTTATAATTTATAATTATTTTTTACATTTGTTTTGCACCGGACCTTTCTAAACTCTTATAATTTATAATTATTTTTTACATTTGTTTTGCACGGGACCTTTCTAAAACTCTTATAATTTATAATTATTTTTTACATTTGTTTTGCACGGGACCTTTCTAAAACTCTTATAATTTATAATTATTTTTTACATTTGTTTTGCACCGGACCTTTCTAAAACTCTTATAATTTATAATTATTTTTTACATTTGTTTTGCACGGGACCTTTCTAAAACTCTTATAATTTATAATTATTTTTTACATTTGTTTTGCACCGGACCTTTCTAAAACTCTTATAATTTATAATTATTTTTTACATTTGTTTTGCACCGGACCTTTCTAAAACTCTTATAATTTATAATTATTTTTTACATTTGTTTTGCACCGGACCTTTCTAAACTCTTATAATTTATAATTATTTTTTACATTTGTTTTGCACCGGACCTTTCTAAACTCTTATAATTTATAATTATTTTTTACATTTGTTTTGCACGGGACCTTTCTAAAACTCTTATAATTTATAATTATTTTTTACATTTGTTTTGCACCGGACCTTTCTAAAACTCTTATAATTTATAATTATTTTTTACATTTGTTTTGCACCGGACCTTTCTAAAACGCACATCATTGTTGCGTTTGAATTAATCTTACGGTTAAAACCAAACATTCTCCTTTTTTTACAAAATGCATCATTTTATACGGTAATTAGAAACTACTTTTAGCTTTATAGATTTAAAGTGTCCCCATCGACATTTTGATTTTAGTTTTTAAAAGATAGTGAGTGGAAAAGAAATGGGGGATTGAAAATCAAGCAGATTCAGTGTAGAAACAATGGACATGCCAGATGGTCAAGTAGAGAAATATCAAATTATAGGGAGAGACACCGATGCAAAGAGACGTGGAGTATTTCCTATTTCTTCCCTCCTGAAATTTTGTATAGATTCCTGAGTTCAACGTAATGATTCCCAAATTCGACTATAAGGATACAAAATTTGAAAATATGCCCCATGAAGAAAATCGGAGGTTACATCGGCCGAAACGTTGTGAATGTAACGGCGTTTTTGTGTTTCGCTGGGTAAAAAGAGGTTGAGGTTACATCTTGTCTGTCTGTCCATCTGTCTGTCTGTCTGTGTGTCTGTCAATCTGTCCGTCTGCCTTTCTCTCTCTTTTTCTCTCTCTCCCTCTTTCCCTCTCTCTCTCTCCCTCCCTCCCTTCCTTCAAAAACCGACATCAACATTGTTTTCTTTTTTTACCCAGCGAAACAGTAACTAGTATAAATTGAATAATTCAAACTATTTTTTCATCATCATCATCATCATCATCATCATCATCATCATCATCATCATCATCATCATCATCATCATCATCATCATCATCATCACCACCACCACCACCACCACCACCATCATATCATCATCATCTTGAGAAGGAACCCCTCCTTGTTTTCAGACAAATTATTGGTAACTGTAACTCAAGGGTTTTTGCCATAGTCGCCATGCTAGGCACTGCGGGTTGGTGACGCTATTTGCCCATAGCTAGGTGTCCCGCCTGGTATTTCCAAATGGTCACCCATCTAATACTGGCCAGGCTCAACGTTGCTTTACTTTAGTGATCTAACGGGAACCGGTGTGTCAACGTGATTATGCCATATATATATATATATATATATATATATATATATATATATATATATATATATATATATATATTGTGATAAGTAGGATGAAATATAAGAAACGTTTTTAACACATCATTAAGTACTAACCTTCAAAATACACGTGTCAGGACCCGATACCAATAGGATGACTAGTTTAAAATTATTAAAGTAACGCTACTGGTACAGCGAAAAGGTCGAACGAAAATAAACATTTCCTTAATATTGCACATACAATAAAACCGTTAAAAGAACACGTTTTTTTTTCATTATTATGGTTATTATATGTCATGGTGATCTACCCTATTGCGTCACTACGTGGCCTCTTCCCGACACTATTAATGGTGGTAACAGAGAAGAGTCGCTATGACCAATCCAGAAGCAGTCTCTGTCAACCCATTACTTCTGTACTTTTCATAAATACATACTCTTGTTAACTCTACCTCCTTGTTGTCTTATTTCTTTTCGGTCCGTTAAGGCCGTCACATTATATTGCCAACGTTTCGACCGGTAAAACCTCCGACCTACTTCAGGTGCATATATTCGAATGCTTCAACGTTTTAGTCGAACTGGGGAATCTTAACACCGAACTTGAAAACCTGTACGAAATTTACAACTAAAACTTTTATTCAATCCACGAAGGTAAAAACTGTTTCTGTTTTTTTTGGGGGGGGGGCACCAATGAACCCTGCCTTACCTATCTGACCAGGTGGACTCAGCCTGCAAACCCAGTTTGATATATAGGGAGATGGAGTTTAAAAGGCATAGCAAAGAAAGCGAACTTCAATCTTAGGCAACTGATCAATTGGAAAAAATCAATAAAGCTAAGAAGAATCGAACGAAAGATTGGTAAAAAAAAAAGCTGCTAAGAAGGGAATACTTGGCCCAGAAGACTTCACATCTCTACCAATGTGGATGGATGGGCAAATCTGGACTAAAGTCTCGCATACTCTATCATTCAAGTTACGAATTGAAGAAAAATAAGAGAAATGTTATTTATGCGCCAAAGAGGGGAAAAATATGCCACCGAAAAATAGAGTTATCGCAGGATAAAAGTGGTGCCCAAACGGAAAAGACAACCACCATCGATCCACAAATCACACGTGGTCTCTCATTTGATTGGATTTTATAGTTATAAATAATACGAGTGGATTCGTGGCGTCAAAAATAACGGCGTACGTTTTCTGTCTGAACTTACCTACAACTTACAATTGAAGTCACTTGGAAAAGACAGTGAAACGTGGACGATACTAGCAGAGCGTGAAAGTGTAGCGATATTTAGAAGTTAAGTGTATAACAGAATTACGTATACAGGAAGTTACGTTATGGGAGGAATTCCGCAGTGACACGTAGGGAAAAATGGAAGAAAGTCTTTCCCCTTGGCAGATGAGCTGGTTGGGTGTAGTCGCATTTCGCAAAGCGCCGTTTTTGTTACTCCGCCCCGCCCGCCCCCCCCCCTGTGGAAAGGAGGCGATAAAAAGCTGACGTGTAACCCTGCAGTGCCATAAAAGAATAAAACCTCGAAAAGCATGAGTTACTGAGCTACAGGGTTGTTTTATTATGGGAATCGCTCCAGACAATGTATGAAGCCACTTGATGTAAGGAGCTAACAAGAGCGAACGATGATTATCGCAAAGACAGGAGATACCTATTGACATACGTTTTGAAAAGACCTAGGCTATACGTAGAAGTAAAACAATAAGCAAAAAGAATGTTTCACAAGCCTGCAGTTCTCTGAAATAAGCTACTACAATAAGGTATCAAAACAGTGAATTGATGAAGACCACTAGACCAACGAGTCAAACGAGCCGGAACAAAAGAAGCAGGGAATAGATCAGACAATTCTGAAAAACACATGCCATAATAGTATTTATAGAAAAGACTGAGACTAGCAACATCCCGTCTGTGAGAGAGAGGATGCAGAGAAGAAGAAAGGGTAAGACCAATCAAATTACAGATACGTTTCTGCACCTTATCGAGAACCCTCAAATGGGACAGAGATTCACCAGCCCAAATATGACAACAGTACTCCATACATGGTCTGATAGTGGATTTGTAGAGATAGAGAATAGCCTCAGGTGTGAGAAAGTGTTTGGAGCGATAGAGAGAACCAACTTTACGAGAAGCAGAAAAAGCAATGGATCGAATGTATGAACTCCAAGAAAGATTTGATGAGAGAGAAAGACCAAGAAGTTTCAGAGTTGATTTCTCCGCAAGAGCAACGCCATCCATGCGAATCTCAGGAAGAAATTTGGTTTATCTTTTATGTTATCAATTGTTGCAGCTATCAGGTGAGAGAGGAAGTCAGAAACTTTGGCTGCCACATCACCACTGCGACTGCAGAGAGACGAACAGTGGACTATGCACAAGCCGTATGGATCGACGAACACACCACGGTATATTACAAGAGGGGGGGGATAATGTCTTTTAAAATGGAATGATTAAGAACCATCCTTGGAATAAGTCTTCGAGATAGAGATTAACATCAACAGATTCCATCAACGACGTTGTTAGAAAAAAAAAAGATAAACGTGGTTTGGACATGTTTCCCGGCTACCAGACTCCAGCTATGTAAATGAAGCGTATGAAAAATGTTCATTGAAGAAAGTTCCAGATGACGACCACCAAACAGATTGGCTGCCGAGATAAGGGTTGATATTGGTATGACGCTTTTTAGAGCTGAAAGACTATTTTCCAAGTAAGTTACGTAAATTAAGTCAAAGAAAAAATGTAGTTGTCTTCTCTATAAATACAATTACTTCAAGTCAGCTGCTTCTAATGTTTGGTGTGTTGTTTCACAAACAGATAGGACCCTACACATATTAACATAAGCAAGCATATTTTGCGACTACAATTTACACATACATGTCTAAATATGAAGTTATTTTCATTTATCACACCTATATTATCATCAAAACAGCTCACTGTTATTTAAAGCAATAATACAACATAGTCATTTGAAATACTGTATATATAATAGAGAGCAAAGACCCGAGAACAGCTGTTCGTATACCTAATTTGCATAACTATTTTAAACAGTTTATAATAAATTAATGTTTGGTGTTATTTATTTGTAATTTTATTGTCCTATTTGTTCTATATATATGCATATATATATGCAAAGGTTTTATCAAATTAACAGTACTTAATTAACAGTACTTAATTAAAGGAATGATAAACTAGCAAAACATTTGTTAAAATATTATTTTTATTAATTTTGAAGGGGGTAATTTTAATGTAAACTGTTGATGAGGCATAAGAGTAGTAAGAATATTTCATTGTCATATATTCTACACGACTTTCGTATTGTCACTTTATTTCGCATTTTTCTTTACTTCAGCATTAGTTTCCGGTGGTCCCACTTGTGGGGGGGGGGGGGATTCACAGACGAATCTCTGGTGACACTCGATGAACCCTTGATTGATGGAACAGATAATGGATTTGATCAAAAAGAAATATGCCTGTGGGTAAAAATAACGTATCTGTGACGTCGTACTAAATGATATGGGATTGAACTGTTCACAAAACAATTATTGGACGATTAAAAACTAATGAAGAACTGAAATGAACAGTGCAAACTCTATCGATTTCATAGACAAGCCTTTCATTCAATGGCACAATTGATAGCGCCGCCATTTTAAAATGGCAGATATTCATGCATGACAATGCTCCATCACGTGTATATAAGGAAACCCATGTTTTGTAAGCGTAAAAGGTTTACACAAAAAGAGATAATAGAATGACCATCATCAATCTGAATTCCATCGAAAATCTATGGTCATTTGTGAAGATGAACTTCTATGAAGGTAGCAAACAATATGAAAGCAACGCAGACCCGTGTGAAGCAATTAATGTCGGAAATTGAACCATTTAACAAAACTGATGTATAAAAGAAAGGTCACTATATTAAGGTGTAAAACATTCAAAGACTTATCATATACTAGCGATATTCACCTGTGTGGAGATATATTGCTGATCGGAAGTTATTTTATGGAAAAATTATTTCTAAATAGTCGTATTTACAATTTTTACCTCAAAAGAAAAGTTTGAAATAAATTTGTAATATTAGGTCAAGTAATAAAAAAAACTGTTAGCCCGAGGTTGCTACTAAAAATAAGCTTTTGACAAATGAATTGAACGAATCGAAACGAATTTTAAAAAAAAGCGATTTGTTTTTTAATTTTTAAAATACCAATAGAAATAAGTAGTTAAATGTTTAAACCCTTTTAAATACATTTTTCACTGAGATTTTCTTTGTTTCATTTTATTTTTGTTTTGCGAAACGAAGAAAATCTAGTTTTAAAAACCGGATTTCGTTTCTTCACGTTCAAATACATTTCAGTTATTTTATTGACCAAACAAATAATTGACCCTAGTGACCCCAAATAGAATCGAAGAAAAATATCAATGGTGTCTTTAGATTCAGATATATATATATATATATATATATATATATATATATATATATATATATGTGTGTATGTGTGTGTGTGTGTGTGTGTGTGTGTGTGTGGTATTTATCTTCCTCTCACAGCGGTAAGATGTGACACAAGGTCGGAAAGTGAGATTTGAAAAGCCAGCGCCCTCGAGAAGGGAGAGCACTCTGACCGACAAAAATTACCTGGGCAGCCTCGTCGGCATTCCTCGGTAGGGGCGCCTCGGGCGATTAGCAATAAACTAACCCCTTCTCAAAAGGTGAGAAGGCAAAGCCTGGGAGGGTGGACCTCCTAGAACTGCACAGGACAAAGTATTTATCGGAACAGATACTATACTTTGATCTTAGCCAAAAGGTCAAGATCTTTGTTATTGTTTTACTGGTGTTAGAAACATAGCTGTTTTTCTTAGTATTTTTTAACTTTCTAAGCGATAAGGAATATTGCATTAAGTCGCCATTTTTAATAAGCCGTGTACTTATTTTATATTTTATATATATTTATTAATTAATTTTTGCGTACATATAAAAGAAATTCGTGTGGACACGTATTTCTGGCTATCAGCCGTCATAAGCATGGCTTACCTGGACAAGAATCTATATTCCAGAGGAAAACGAAATTGTGCAAATATCCAGTCCTGCGGACTAAATAATCGCTTGTTTAATAATATTATCCGTGCAAACAGTAGCATCAATAAATAAGCAGCTTAATACTGCATATATATATATATATATATATATATATATATATATATATATATATATATATATATAATAGAAATTGGTAGTTTGCTGGAAGCATTGCTGGGAGTAATAATAAAAGTTTTTAAAAAGGTTTAAAGCAATGCGAAGTTCCAGATCGCTGGAAGCTGTGAAGAACAAAAACAAAACAATCTATATCCGACTTATTTCGGTTTGGTTTGGTTTTTGTTCTTCACAGCTTCCAGCGATCCGGAACTTCGCATTGCTTTCAACCTTTTTAAAAACTTTTATTATATATATATATATATATATATATATATAACTTCTTTGTAATATAGCAGGAAAAATCCCAGCAGAGTGCTCGATTAATTGAGAATTAAAATTAAAAATCAAGAGCGTAATATTTATTTATTTTGGTACAGAAAAATTAGTACAACATTCGTACCGTCGGTTTCAAACACAGAAGGACATAGCCATCCGGCTCTCTTCAGCTTCTGTTGTGATCTATTTCGGAAATGTGAAGTCACGTGTCATTCTCGTTTGGACGCGTTCTTTGCTTAGAGTGTTAAGTATGTTTGTTTAAATTTAGTGTGTGTGATGTGTGTATATATATATAAAAATATATATATGTGTGTGTGTGTGTGTGGAGGGGGGGTGCGCGTGTGTGTGTGCGTGTGTGTGTGTGTTGTAGCGTAGAACGGTGATACAGATTGGACCGACAGTGGCTTTGTTGCTGTCGGGCTGAGATATGGTTCTATTCAGTCCTAGGAGTTCCATCCTCCCAAGCTTTGTCTTCTCCTGAGAAGAGGTTGGTTTGTTGCTGATGGGCTGGGGCACCCCTAGGAGTGCCGATGGAGCTGCTCATGCCTTTTTTTGTAGGCAAGGGTGCGCTTATACTAATGCGCTAGCTTCTCAAAAACCACGTCTGGCCTTGTGTCTAACCTCCTGGCACGGAGGTAAGTAATATGTATGCGAGTCTATCATCTGCCATCTCACAGAATATATATAATATAAAGTATAGAGATGAAATTCTGTTTAATATTTAAACAGATAGACCTTTGTATTTTCTTCAATGTCTTAATCCACCCAGTGTCTCTATCAAATTGTCTACACTGGTGCCATATAACAATCTGCCATTGTTGTTGCTGTGGTCAACTTTTACTGGCTGCTCGTTGGATTCTGACATCTATGATAACGATGCTGACAAGGATTCGTAGGATGCACAAAACATTGAATTTTACAAACAGTTTTAATTCGAATCGTGACTGAATCCAGTATAAACCGGCGATCTCAATCAATACGATCCTTCGGGTGAGTGACAAATATTGGATGAAATCGCACGGAATCGTTGTCTGCTGTTAGTGACAATTATGTCATAGAAATCGAATCCTATTAACCAACCCCCTAAGAAAAGCTGAGAGTGTTGGCACAGTCTTACTAAACAAAGTAGGTATGACATACTATTCTTCCATCTATTTGATGACTGGAGTTGTTGTGTATCGAATGATGATTTTCAAGTCAGATCAACTAATACAATCTTCCAGCCTAACGTAACAAACACATACACACACATAAAGAGAGAGAGAAAGAGAGAGAGAGAGAGAGAGAGAGAGAGAGAGAGAGAGAGAGAGAGGGAGAGCGTTGTAATTAACTATTAGACACCATCGTCGAGTACCTTCGGTCTCTCTGTACAAGGGTTTGTCAGGATAACCTGACATGAAGATACTTCCCCCACATAGTGTTATCTGCAATTTGAGTAGAAATAAACCTCTTCAAGATTCCAATAATCTCCGTGCCCTTCTAGTCGAGAGCTGGATAGTGCTATCCCTCCTCGGTCTTTTAATCCAGAGAAACTGTACATTTCACTAACCGATGTAATACACCACTGTTTTTTTTTTTTTCATGAAAAGATCGGATTATAGTATTTCTTTATCTTAGTTTGGTATTTTTATATGTTTATATATTTGTATGGACAGGTTTAGAGTTAGTTTTAGGGTTAGGGTTAGGGTTAGGGTAAGAGTTAGGGTTAGGGTTAGGGTTAGTGTTAGGGTTAGGGTTAGTGTTAGGGTTAGGGTTAGGGTTAGGGTTTCGCTCTTAAACTAATTAACCGACCATCATGAATTTTGGAACACAGCTGCTAGATGCAAGGGGGCCGAATGTGGGCTATATTTAGTTTAATTTAGTTTTATGAAAAGGAAGTTGAAGTCATTCGTGAATATATTCGATATTTGTGAAATTTTAATACGTATTAGAAATAAATTGTTAAGTCTTTTCAAATTTCAGTTTCTTTGGAGTATTTTAACGTTTTTAAGGAGTATAATATGGGTACAAACTCTCATTTTAAAAGTAAAATATTTCAGATTTGCATTAAATTTGATGCATAGTAATCAAGCAGCAGTTAAGCAAGCTTCCCTGAATTTCAATTTAGTTCTTATAAATTTATTATAATAAAACAAATGTAATGACTTTAAATCAAAATTAGAATAAGGATTCTAGACATGAGGTTTAGTATCATTATATGATTTTCGTCTTCTTAATGGTACATAAAAGTGGTGAAAAATTGTTCTTTCTGTTCAGGGAATTAATTTTACCGGTCTTGTTCGAGGAAATTCGTCTAGTTTCTGATGTATCTATCCTTGTAGTTTCAGTTCTCTTGGTTTCATTTGAGTATGTCCAATCTATATTTCTATTTGAACTTACCTGCGATTAGTCAGCGTCACCTGGCTGTGTGGATTGGTGCCCGCACTCTAAGAATTTTCATCGATGCCGTCGTTTGTATCTTGTCAATCCGCCTTTTGCTGCCAATTTCTCTTAATCTTCCAGTTTTATTCTTTTCGGGACTATTCCTAATGCTCCTCCAATACTTGGTAGTGTTTTTTCCGTGTTCCGTATTCTCTTCATCAGCGCCTTTAGCACCACGTCTTACAGAAATTCAAAGAAAAAAGAAAAAATAACAAGCTCGTCGTAGAGGAACATCTATTGATAGAAAGAGCCACAGAGACAAATATTAGAAAAAAAAAAGTTACAAATATAAAATAAAAATAGAAAGATAAAATGATAATAATATTAATAACACATTATAAAAATAAAAAAATAAAAATAAAAATAAAATAAAATATTAAATATTAAAAAAATAATAAAATATAAAAAGGAAAAATAAAATAAAAGGATAAAAGATGAAAAATAAAGTAAAATAGAATAAAATAAAATAAAAAATAAAAATAAAAATAATAATAAAAATATAAAAAATAAAACATATATATAAAAATATATTAAAAAATTAATAAAATTATAAATAAATAAAAAATAAACAACAAAAAATAAAGGTAAAATTAAAAAATAAAGATAAAAAACAAAAATAACAATAAGGAGATGATAATAAAAATTAGAAATACAAAATGAAAACATAAGATAAATATAAAAGAAATAATTGATATTAAAATAAAATAAAATAAATAAAATAAAAATAGGAATTAAAAACAACATAGAAATATAAATAAAATAGAAACAAAAATAAGTTTAGAAAACAAAGGTTGAATATTATCAAGGCTCCTTTTATGAAGGTTTTTTTAAGAAAACATCCTGCAAGAAGATGTGTAGGGCAAGGGGGGATGAGGAAGAGCACATGGGAAGGTATGGACAAAGATAATTTTTAGGGGGAGAAAAACACCTTATAAAAAATTATTATAGGAGAAGGGTCAAGGGTGACCAGGAAATAGGGGATGTAATAGAATAGGAGTATAGTTGGGACTATACTAACAGCACTGCACACACAAGTGCATGAGTACATATGAGATATGAGGGAGGAGAAAAAGTTTCTTATTAATTACACTGGTTCGTAAGGAGGAGAGAACCAGCTTTACAGGAAATAAATAGTATCTATTTTCCATTGTGCTCCTATACCAATTCCGCGTTCAAACAAAAAAGTCAAACTGGAATGACATTAGATGTGGGAGGGTGGAGTATTTCAGGAAATATTTTAAATAGAGTCCGGCCGTTAAGGACTTATTTTGGAGAAAATCGAAGCAAACAGAATCTGTGTTTCGATGATCGAATATAATTCCTGGATGAATTGAAGGCGAACCGTTATGGTTGGAGGAGATAAAAAAAAATTGTTTTAACCTACATTCCATTGGGAAAATATGTAGTCATACCTCCGAGGCTTAAGTCCTTTCAACCTTGTAGTTCCTTTTACATACGTTTTATGTATTCAATCCAGTTGGTTAGGAGAGTCTTAACGGCCATTTGTAGTTATTCGTCCACAATAGAGTTTGTCGTAGAAATCAGCAGAATGTTACTGCTTAAGTGATGAAATGAGTGTGCCTCGCGTTTGGGATTGTTGGGTTAGGAGGGCTAGGTTAGGGATGGGAGTTAAATATGGGCAGTTGGGTATTACATCGTAGGGTGTGGGAGTCATTAAGTTTAATCCAACAGGTCTGTAGACAGACAGAGACGTTTTGAATTAGGGGATTGGGAGAGAAATTCTAGCTTCATGGCATTGAGATAAGATGACTCATATTTGTGAAAGTGTTTACTTAGAGATTAGAGTCATTAGGTACTTCTTTTAGATGTTGTGTAAGGGGGCTGATTTTGGCTAGATTAGTTCCTTACAGTTATGTATATATATATATATATATATATATATATATATATATATATATATATATATATATATATATATATATATATATATATATATATATAGTTTGAAGGCATAGCTCATTGGGTAAAACTAATTCGAGTTCCAGGCACTTGATAATGTTTCCATTGAGATTTCGCTAACATTCAGTCAGTGTCGTATGATAGCGCAGGAGTAGGGGTGCTGACTGTCAGCTCGACGGTGCAGTTTGAATCCCGGCTTGAGGCACTAACTGGTTTAGCCGCACTGAAGAGCTGTGATACAGCGAATCGATCTGTATGTGGATGACTATATATACACACACACACACACACACACATATATATATATATATATATATATATATATATATATATATATATATATATATATATATATATATATATATATATATATATATTATAATATAGAATGAAGTACTAAAATAAGGTGTCAATCAAATTTTATTAGAATTCAAGGTTCAAGCAAAATATCTTAAAGTCCTTAGCTCATGAGTTTTCAAAGATAATTCTTCTCTTCAGAGGACCATTACCGCAGTTATACCACTACAGGTAATAAAATTAAACTTAAAAAATATATAAAAATATATACAAAAATACATAAAAATATATAACATCAAATATATCAACCCAAAAACATACTTTTTTGTTAAATCTATATAATCCATCCAGGTCATACATTTTTTAAAACCTAATCAGGAAAGACATCCAAAGGGTTGACTGAAGATTAATCCAGTCCAGATATGAGAAATTGAAATAACTGACAAAGTTATTCGTTCGTTACTTCATCGATTGCCGACGCATATCGCGACTGGATAACTTTGTCAGTTATTTCAATTTTTCATAATGTATAGATTTGAAAACTCATGATCTAAGGACTTTAAGATACTTTGCTTGAACCGTGAATTCTAATAAAATTTGATTGGCACCTTATTTTATTACTTCATTCTTTATTATAATATTAATGCTCTATCCAGTATATTGAGCTTCAGTTGTTATCCGGATGTCTCACTAATTATAAGATATTAGTTGACGCTTATATCTTTTGTTGGATTGCTTCATATATATATATATATATATATATATATATATATATATATATATATATATATATATATATAGAGAGAGAGAGAGAGAGAGAGAGAGAGAGAGAGAGAGAGAGAGAAGAAAAAAGAGTGATAAATATGCGACGATTGTCCAAATTTATTTCAAATTTCAATTGTTCAATGCAAGGTGTATTCAGTAATAAACTAGTGTTTATTATTCTTTCCTTAAGCCAAGGCTTTTCAAAATTCGAGATCTTATCATCAGAGGAGAAATACAGATGGATAAGTTGGCTTTCGAAAAAACCAAAGTTCAAATATTTGAAAAATATATGAAAAATATTGTTAAAAAAACGCAGTGAAAGAAAATCAGGTATTTTATAATATATATATATATATATATATATAGATATATATATATTATAAAACACCTGATAATAAACTTGAAAAGGCTGTAACTACTTTTTAATTATTCCATTATTTCATATATATATATATATATATATATATATATATATATATATGTGTGTGTGTGTGTGTGTGTGCGCGCAATGAAGAAAAACATTATCTGTTCATCTAACATATTTCCATTGCTTGTGTATCTTTTTACAGAAATATTCGTTACTTGCTTCCTCAATAAATCTCCGCATTGTTAATAAGGCTTGAATCTTTTCATATTCAAATCATTCAATCGTCGCGTGTACTCATCCTACAGCACAGATATGCTGATACATATATATATATATATATATATATATATATATATATATATATATATATATATATAATATATATATATATATATATATATATATATATATATATATATATATATATATATATATATATATATATATATATATATATTTATATACCGTATTTCTTAATTGGGAGAGTTTCCCAGCAGAGTGCTCAATTATTAATGCAAAAGTAAAATTAACTAGATAATTAATAAGAGCATGATAGTTATTAATATCAAACAAAGTGTTACAACACTATATATATATATATATATATATATATATATATATATATATATATATATATATATATATATATATATATATGTATTTATTAATATTAAATAAAGTGTTACAACAACATCCGGACCAAGGTTTCAGATCCGAGAAAATCGGACCGAACAACCGCCAGGAATTTCAAAATATTGTCCGTTGGAAAGATGGAACACTTTCAGATTTAAAATTGTCACGTGCGTGGAATATACGTAGTCAGTTATGGAAAGGTTTCAGATCAAAACAACAGCGACGCTGTACATCGAAAAAGCAAGAAATTAAATGGGAATGACGTTAACAGTTGGACAGATAGGTACCTAGCAGAAGAATACTTTCCATAACGGGCTACGTAATTTCACGCTCTTCTGAGTCGGCATTGCTTGATTCCAATGGCAAGTAGTTCAAGACGACTGGAAACAATGCCGAGATAAGCAGAGAGCACATACAGCACCTGGAATTCCCAAATGGTCACCCATTTAGTACTGGCCAGACTCGACGTCGCTTAACTTCGGTAATCTAACGGGACTGTACCGTATATATATATATATATATATATATATATATATATATATATATATATATATATATATATATATATATATATATATATATATATATATATATACGGGACTGTACCGTATATATATATATATATATATATATATATATATATATATATATTTATATATATATATATATATATATGCTTTTATATAAACCCAGAAATATATATATATATATATATATATATATATATATATATACATATATATATATATGTATATATATATAAATGTATGTATATATATTTATATATATACATACGTATATATATATATATATATATATATATATATATATATATGACTTCATATCATTTTCCTTTTGCTTTTCTTCTTGTTAGCTCTCGCTAATTTCAACTAATTAATTTGTAATGTCTGCGAATAAATTATATCAATAAGCTTTTCTCTGAACCTATTCATACCAAATTGTCGAATATGCTTTCCTTTATACATACACACAGACAAACACACATAAACAAAGTCAGGTATGCGTATATATTTCTATATTTCTATGTATAGAATAATCTACTCAACAAATCATGATAATTTTAGAATATATATTCTAGGCAACACAGTGAGTAGCATGGGCATCTTATTATTTTGGGGGCATTTTAACATTTAGGGGTATATATATTAAAAGTTATATATGTGCATATATATTAAAATCTGCGACACTGGCATGTCGATGTTATCGTTCAACGGCTATTATAAACTGAGATCTCATCAGGCAGAGTTAGAATCCGATCTTAACCTTAGATCATATTGAAAAAGGTCTTTCATTCTTTTTCATTCTTTTTCATTCTTTCCAAGTATGATCTAAGGTTAAGATCGGTTTCTAACTCTGCCTGATAAGATCTCAGTTTATAATAGCTGTTGATCGATAACATCGACATAACAGTGTCGCAGATTTTGTACATTACTACTCTGTGGATGTTTTACCTGGATTAATATATATATATATATATATATATATATATATATATATATATATATATATATATATATATATATATATATATATATATATTACGTACTTGTTTCATTTTACTTCAATCGAAGTTCTCAGAAATTAAGAGGCACCTTCCTGGGGAAAACACTTTATGTCTATATGAGATACATAGATAATCGAATATTCCATAAAAGTTCTCCTTTATTTCTCAAACGTTGAGTTAGTAAAGAAGTTAAGAACATTAATTTTCCTCTTCCCAATTGACTAGTTAACTATGTTATAGTATATCTTTCTTGTTGTCTTTTGGTCTTGCCGGATTCCAAGACAAGAAGTCAGATAGACTGGTGGAGTATCCAGTTTACTAGGGGCAAAATCTCACGACGAAGGTGCAATATTCCACGTATAAGCCAGTGTGGGTTAACCATACCGAGGGGATCTTATTGAGGCTTCGAACATATGTTATTTTGAATATTCAGTGAGGGTTTACTTGTAGGAGGAAGTATATTTATGTCAGGTTGTCCTGACAAACCCCTGTACAGAGAGACCTTAGACACTCGAAGTAAGTGTCTAGTGGGCATTCAAGTTCTCTCTACATGTGTATGTATTTTTTTGGGGGGGGGACAAATACTAGCACCTCCTTATTCTTGCAAAATATGTGCTTTTATATTTTGAACAAGCCGCGCGTGTGTCGCCCCCTCTGTATGTGACTCGATGTGGCGAGTGTAAAATGCAATAAATTTGGGCAATTTGGGGCATTTTTGACCCCCCCCCCCTTTGACCCCCTAGGGGCGCGAACCAGAATTTTTATGAGGTCAAGGATGCTCTTTTTATATTCAAAACAATTGCCTCTACATTTTGGCCACGTTTCAGAAAAATTGAATGGATGGATCATACATTATGGGAGAAAAGGGTTATTTTTTGCCATTTATGGGAGCTTTTGACCCCCTGGGGGCTCGAACCAGATTTTTTCTAAGGTCAGCGATACTTATTTTCTATTAGGAACAATTGCCTCTACATTTTGACCAAGTTTCAGAGAAATTGAATGGATGGATGAAAAGTTATGGGGCAAAAAATGTCATTTTTTTGCCATTTCGGGGCCTTTTGACCCCTGGAGGGTTAACCAGTTTGTTTTTTCAAAAATCGAAGAATGTCACTTCCTAACCTGACCAAAGTTACAACTTCATGCAAAATTTTAGAGAAACTAAAGTCCACAGCCTGTTCCAAAACAAGGAATACACCCAAAGAAGTTTATGCTCTCTTTATGGTTGGACATGAAAGGTCTGATTCATTATAAGTTACTAGAGCCTAATCAAACAATCACAGCATTAAAATATTGTTCGCAGCTGGATGATCTAAGAATTGCTCAATCAAGAAAACGACCAGCATTACGACATAGGAAGGGTGTAGTGCTTCAGCATGATAACGCGAAACCTCACACAGCAAAACTCACTCAGGAAAAGGTCATGAGCTTCAATTGGGAAGTTTTGTCTCATTCGCCTTATTCGTCTGACATTGCTCCATCCGACTACCATCTTTTCTGGTCATTGCAGCATCACTTAAACAATAAAAATTTATGAAAATGACGACCAACTCAAAAATGACCAAAATTTTTTTTCTCTAAAAAAATCAGAGAATTTTTTTGAAGAAGGCATCAAGAAGCTGGTTGGTCGTTGGACAGAAATCATAGAAAATGAGGGAAATTATTGTAAAGATTAAAAATGCCCTAATGTGAATGTTTCGGATGAAATAAATGTGTTGGAAAAAAACGACATTACTTTTTTTCCAACCTGATACTTTAAAATTAGTGCTGATAGCCAATAAATGTCTTCGAAAGGTTCGTTCGCAAAACCTTTTGTTGAAGTTCGTTTACTGGAACTGATATACTATCAATGATTATGCCATAAGTTTGGTTTACTTTTAAATTGTATATATATATATATATATATATATATATATAGTCTAAAGAAGCTTTGAGTTATTTTAAACAAAAAGACAAAAAAAAAAGAAAATGCAGTTTAAATTCCCAGAGAAACTAACTAAATCCAAAATAGTGTAGACTTAACATTTGTTGGAAAATTCATAAATAAATAATATACAATAGTAAGTAAATAAAAATAAAAAGGGGGATTAAGTATCTAACAGTGAAACAAAAGTAGGAAACCTTAACGTAAGCATCTAATATTAACACGGGGATCTTCAGCTGTTTACCATGTAACTGTTTCGGAGATTTAAAAACAGGACAGTTATAATATTCATGGATCTCCAATTGTACTGATTATACGACCATTTCCTCAATAATCAAGTGTCGAAATAATTCAGCTTAAAATGTTACTTATATATACATAAATAAATAATAATAATAATAATAATAATAATAATAATAATAATAATAATAATAATAATAATAATAATAATAATAATAATAATAATAATATACTACCCTTAAGACTACCGTGTGATATGGTAATTTGCATATCAAATAAAATTCTTTATAACAATAGTAATAATAATAATAATAATAATAATAATAATAATAATAATAATAATAATAATAATAATAATAATAATAATAATAATAATAATAATAATAATAATAATAAAATACTATCTAAACACTACACCTATATATAGCTTTGAACGAAAAATTCAAAATGGCGTATTAGTGGGCTCTCCTACGTGTGACTTTTTGCTCTCTCTTTTTTTTTGTTTTTTTTTTTTGTTTTCACCCTAAAATGAACTACTGTATAGTGTAGGTTTTTTTCAAGACACTTTAATCCAAGAACTTTTTACTCTTTGTGAATTTTTTCTGATGATTTTGTAGTGTTGCAGAGACGATATTGACATAAACATGTTGTTTGGCACAAGACAAATAAAACGGACCGTAAAAAATATATCTCACAGAAATTTTATATTTTTTGGAAATGTGAAAAATAATTTAAATAAAATCATGGTTATTGGAATATAATATGAAATGACATATATATATATATATATATATATATATATATATATATATATGTGTGTGTGTGTGTGTGTGTGTGTGTGTGTGTGTGTGTGAGTGTGTTAGTATGTTTATCACGTGTGGAAGTTTTTGATTGATCGTCTCCTCCGTGTCCGTCTGCAAGCATCATTCTAGTTTCACTATTACACGCTGAGGTATGATCCGAATTCGTGATCAGAAAATTATCTTCTAAAAATATGTCGTTTCTACACGTCATAAAATAACCCATTTAAATGTGCAAAACTATCTGTGTCATATTGATTCTTTTACGTTAAGCACGTTATTCCACCAACATATTGTCGGGGATATATTCCATTCTTTACTTCATTCAACGTTCACTGCAAAATCGGATGCAAAATCGGAGGAAGCATTTGTAATCAACATTACGATTATTCGATTTCAATCGGATATGCTCTTTTACCTCCGTGTGGTACTAACCCTAACCCTAACTCTTACCTTAACCCTAACCCTAGCCCTAGCCCTAACCCTAACCCTAACCCTAACCCTAATACTGACCCTAACCCTAACCCTAACCCTAACCCTAACCCTAGCCCCAGTCCTAACCCTAACCCTAACCATAACCATAACCATAACCCTAGCCCTAGCCCTAACCCTAACCTAAGCCTAAACCCTAACCCTAACCCTAACCCTAGTCTTAACCCTAACCCTAGCCCAAACCCCAGCCCTTACTCTAACCCTAACGCTAACCCTAACCCTAAACCTTAACCCTAACTTTTACCCTGACCCTAACCCTAACCCTAGGCCTAAACCTTACCCTAGCCCCAGCCCTAACCCTAACTCTAACCCTAGCTCTAACCCTAGCCCTAACCCTAACCCTTGCCCTATCCATAACCCTGACTCTAACCCCAACCCTAACCCTAACCTTCGTGTGTTACTTAAGAATCATTTTGATTTTAGCTCCAAAACACCGAATAAAACTGCAACTCATCACAAACACAAAGTAACAACTGCAATAGATGAGTAGGCAATTACCTAACGTTTAATCGCTTATTATTTAAAGTGATTATTATTATTTCGACTACAGAACACATGCAACAGACTTGGGACGCTATTTTAATGCA